>NIPM01000347.1:77057-145057 GCA_002738285.1 Holacanthella duospinosa | reverse complement strand
TCATGGAAAGCACTAATATTGAGTCATTTAAAACATACAAATCAATTTTTCCATCCACCCGATCCCTTCCTCATAATTTGCCCAACTATGATCAGTAGCCGAGGTGGATGCCCTCGAAACATGAGTTAAACCTGGAGTGGGTGGAGTTCAAAAACTGAAAGAAATATTTGTTCCAAACGATAAAGTAGGTAAAGTATGCGTAGTAGTACCGATCAAGTTTTTTTAAGTCCACGAGCTTTCTACGCATCCTCGAAATATGTATCAAAACTGTGAATTTTGAGTTACTATTTTGGCTCAATATCGCACCACTTCCAAATTAGCGAATGAGACTAGCAGGTAAAAAATGGGTTTTAAAAACTTTTATTTCGTCAAAAATTCTCGGATCAATTTGAACTTTTGCTAGACTGTGCAGAAGGCATTTTGAGAATGCATCTTCCATGATTCTCGAAAATATTCATAAAAATATATTTGACTGAATAAAAAAATTTTTTTTTGTATTAGGTGGTGAATTAAATTAACACTCGGCAATCTGTCAAATATTCTCGGACTAATTTGAAATTTAGAAGGTATGTGCTTACACTCATTTTAGGAAGGTATTTTAGATGTTTTCAAATTTTTTTTAAATTTTTTAATATTTATTTTCAAGTATTTTCTAAAACCTGCAAAAATACATTTCAAAATACGATACAGCACATCAATACGAAAGTAGAAATTNAAAACCTGCAAAAATACATTTCAAAATACGATACAGCACATCAATACGAAAGTAGAAATTGAACCGACAACAAATGACGCAATGCCGAGTTTGAATTTAGTACACCAATGTGTAAAATAAATTGAGAACAATTTTTTTAGTCATAAAAATTTAATTTTGAAATGATTTCGAGAACGTCCAGAAACTCCTTCCAAAAATAAATTCAAGCTCATACTTCCTAAATTTCACATTAATCCGAGAATCTTTATAGAATGCTGAGTGCTAATTTAGTTCACCACTATTAGAAAATAATAGAAAATAATTTTTTATTTTCTTTCTCAAAATGCCTTTCTGTACACCCAAGCAAAAGTTCTAATTGATCTAAGAAATTTTGACAAAATAAAAGCTATTAATTGAAACGCATTTTTTAGCTGTTAAAGTCCCATTAGCAAATTTAAAAGTGGTGCGGCAGAGTGGCAAAATAAAGACTCAAAATTTACAGTTTTGATATATAATTTGGAGGATGCGTAAAAAGCTCGTTGACTTAATAAAACCTGATCGGTAGATCAACGCTACCAGACGCTTGAAAAGGTTGTGTACACGTGCACGTAAAAAGAGCGGGGCCTGGTTCGAGGTAGCAGAAATACCAAAAAGCAAGTCTGCGGGATTTCCAGTTAAAGTTCCTACCCTCTTGATTGGGCGAAAGCCAATAAGTCAAATAAACTTCCAAAAAAAATATAATCCAAAGTAGTCGAACAAAGCTCGTTGACTTAATAAAACCTGATCGGTAGATCAACGCTACCAGACGCCTGAAAAGGTTGTGTACACGTGCACGTAAAAAGAGCGGGGCCTGGTTCAAGGTAGCAGAAATACCGAAAAACAAGTCTGTGGGATTTCCAGTTAAAGTTCATGCCCTCTTGATTGGGCGAAAGCCAATAAGTCAAATAAACTTCCAAAAAAAAATATAATCCAAAGTAGTCGAACAGTTTGGTAATTTAGCAAACAGATTGCTTCTGTTATGAACTTTTGTCACAAAGTAATGATACGATTGACTATCGCTCCAAAGGACTAAGGGAATTGAATTTTTTGACCAATCTTGTTATTTCGTGTAATGGCCATTTGTCTTCGATCAGCTGCTTTCTAATTGACTCGACTGAGTAATTCGTAATTTAATCTTAAAAAAATTTAACAAACTAATAATACATTTGATGCAGAATATATTTTTGACTTGGATGAAAAATTGAACAATTCAATTTAGAACTTTGCATGGCATGTTTTACCGTAGCACTGGTTAAATTAGCTAATCCTAATTTTTTAACTAAGTTGGCATTATCTTTCAAATCATGACCGGAGTGCTCCAACAACCGATTACGGAACTCCACTAAAGATGGAACCACCATGGGTGATCATCCCCGAAATAATCCAAATAAGGCTTTTCTAGTAGGATTACCATTATTAATAATATAAATATAAAAATTTTCTGCCATTGGGTCATAGGGTCAACGTGACAGGGTTTTCTTTTCGTTACAATAATAAAGATGTTAATGTTAAAAGTGCGTTTGAGAGGCTGTCATCTCAATAAGGTGTAGTTAGCGAGGTGGTGTAAATGAAAGGGTTAAAAATGCTTAATACCGGGTTCGATTGCTACGTCTTTCATAATTTTTTTTCTTATAATTTTCATACTTATGCCAATCATATTCTATAAATCTAAAAACATGCATAACGCAGCGTAGTTAGAATCTAATATTTAGAAGGTAAGGATTTTCTGAAAAATATAAGTCATTTACTTACCTATATGGCTTCATATCAAAGAATTACAAACTAAATAATACCCTAAATTCTCGCATATAATTAGCCCTTTGACATATGATACATTTGACAAGGCTTCTTCATGATCTATTTCTATTACTACTGGCTCCAAATTTTCAGCTTTATAGTCTGGCAAACCAGTGCAGAAATTTTTAGGAATAATATCGGAAGTTCATTAGATTAAAAATAAAATATATGAACTACTTCGTGATGAATTTGAGAATTGTTAAGTGATTTAATTAGTTTTACTTTACGGAAATTTTAATTACTTTTTAGAAATATTTTAAATTGATTGTGACAATCTGCCCTCGTGATAACTCTTTCATTTCATTTCCAACTATTTTAACTCTTCTTAAAACTTTCGTGAATAATCGTTGTAATAATCGTGAATAATGATGTTGTCCCATAAGTCACGTGATATGTTTAAATGACAGAGATGTCTAGTGATTGTAAATGAATAAATGAATATTAAACGTGGGTTATCTATGGTGTGAATTGTATTTTTTTAAATTTTGGTGTTAAGAATTGTCGAATAGTAAACCAGGGCAAATTATTCGCAAGGGCAAATTGTAGGCGGGAATTTAGGGTATTTAGTTTTTTATTTTTTGTATGAGGCCATATACACAAGTAAATGACTTATAATTTTCAGAAAATCCTTATCTTCTAAATTTTAGACCAACTACACTGCGTTATGCATGTTTTTAGATTTATAGAATATGATTGGCAAAAGTATGAAAATTATAAGAAAAAAAAAATTATGAAAGAGGTAGCAATCGAACCCGGTATTAAGCAACTTTGACCCTTTCATTTACACCGCCTCGCTAACTACGCCTCATTGAGATGACAGCCTCTCAAACACACTTTTAACATTAACATCTTTATTATTGTAACAAAAAAAAGTTTTTAGGTAACTGAAGAAATCCTTGTCACGTTGACGTTACCTCTTAAATTCTGCCGTAGTGATCTGAAAATATCAGGTGATGAAATTTTGAACATTTTACTTGACGCACTGAAATATAATATCTTCAATGAATTAGTCCGCCACAAAGAAAATCCCTCCAAAAGTATGCAGAAGTCTAGAAGTTGGTTAAAATTTCAATTTTTTTGTGCGGTCAGCAGCTATTTAATCCGAGAATATGTCGCATCGAATATTTACCGGAATGACCAAAGCCAAAAGACAAAAAAATTTTATGCTTCTGTGTTCACAACTATTGCTTTGATTTAGTCCACAAATGCGTTTCTCCCACTTCACTGCGTTATAGATGGGCTCCCGCTAAAACATCTCCCCCCATCCACACAAACTAGAGTCTAAGTTTCTCATCCTCACTCATTCTTCGACTGTTGTCAATCTGGCAAACAGTGTTCTACTTTTCAATTTAATCATTGAAAGTTCTTGATAAATGTAATTTTTATTCCAGCCTGGTTTTAATTAATTTAATTCAACTTAAGTCAACTGAAAATTTTTGAACCATTGACATATAACATGATCAAATTCAAGAAGGGGTGGGAAATCTAGTCATATTTAATCAGAAGGGGCTTCACCCTGATTAAAAAGAAATCTTTATTTTGTTCAGTTTTGACTCTATTTTCGAATACATGATTCATTTTGGATAATACCCGAATCCGGGCGTTAAAAAGTTTTACTGTTTCAAACTTAAATTCACAATATCGAATGCGAAAAATTACGAATGGGTGGCAAATTACTACAGGATATTTCAAAACTACATCAATTAAAAAATACTCGAGTATGAGATAATCAAAATTGAGTGAAAAATATGTTGCCAAATTAGAAAAATAATTCGGCTATAGAATTTTTTTTAATTGGAGTTTAGCTAAAGTGAGATGCAGACATTGTCAAATATCTCTTCCGGTTATCCTCTGGATTCGGGCATTTTCCAAAATTTCTGTCGTAATTTGGTATACAATCGTATTTTTCTTCATCCAAATTGGTATTTACATGGGATATTTTCCAAATTGAATAGTTTTCCAAAATTCAAAAGAAAATGTGCCATCCATTCGTAATTTTTCCCATCTAAATTGGTCAACTTACTTTGTAACCCGAAAACTGGATAATTCCCGGATTCGGTCATTTCCTAAATTGACAATTTCCCCCAAAAGCGAATGCGATGTTCAATACTAGCCTGATAAATGCTTGAAGATGACATATTCCTTATTAAGATCCGTTAAAAGCCTGTCCCATTCAATTTTTCTGAGTACCCTTAAGGGGCTTTCACCAAAAATGATAATGATATTCGGAATCAGCGTGAAAAATTGAACAAATGTTTCCTTCCAAAATCTGATTTTGCTTTCAGTTAAATGATCCGAAATCCACACGCAAGCCATTTCGCTCAATTTGATTTTGGGTGCCGTGCACAGATGTAACTCATGCCTAACGCACTCGCACGCGCACATAGTGCACAGGCGGAAGGGCGCACATTCACCCCCTCGCGCACATTCTTAGTACTGAAATGGGGCAGGCGAACCTGAACGCGCACCTTAAAATATTTCATTGGCGCACTCGCACACGCACGCGCACTTTCAGAAGACCAAAAGCTCGCACGCGCACCCGCATGCGTACCTTCAGGCAAATGACAATGACGTACCCGCACCCGCACGCGCACCCGCACTCGCACAATGTTTTTCAAAAAATTCAAAAAGTTTTTCTCGAAATGAAATTTTCTCGTATGCTGATTGCGGATCCGATAGAAACAATTAAAGTAAACGCACTCCTCGTGGAATGGGATAAGTGATACCTCAATGGATCAGAAATTTGATGTAGATTACGAATGACATTCATTGTTGGCGGTCAAGTCAAATTTGACAAAAAATTTACAAATTTTTGCCAAAATAAAATTCATTTTAATATGATTTACACAAAGGCACTGGTGCGGATTTCAACAAGTGACTCGTGAATCGATTAGAAATTTCATGTAGATTACGGATATGACTTCCATCATTGGCGGTCAAAATTTACAAAAAATATATAAATTTGTAAAAAAGATTTTTTTTTGTTTATTCTTTTGTCAACCTTGTAGAAGTTACAGCAAGATACGGCTAGCGGATTAGCCAAGTGATAGATAAATTTATCAGTAATGTGTATACTGTGATTCTGATACGGAATGTTTGATTTCAAATCAAATGTTGTGGAACCATTGAAACTTGTAAAAGAAACTTTAAAGAAAACGTAAAAAAAAACCTAAAAGCAACCTAATAGACAACCTAAACGAAACCTAAATAAAATCTATAGAACCTAAACAAAACATGAAATAAAACCTTAAGAAAACCTAATAGAAAACCTAAAGCAAACCTAATAGAAACCTAAAAGAAAACTTAATAAAAAACGTAAAGAAATCCAAAAAGAAATCTAAATAAAATTCATAGAAGACCTTAAAGAAGCCTAAATAAAATCCATAGAAAACCTAAAAGAAAACCTATCAGATAAATTACATAAAGCCTAAAAGAAAACAAAGGAAACCTGATAGATAACCTAAATAAAAACCTAAATTAAAAGTTTATCAAAACCGGAGAGAAAAATCTTTAAAAAATACAAGCTTGAAAGACTACAACCAAAGAAAATCTAAAGTTGGAAAACAACCTTAAATTGATGGAGAAAAGGGGTATTTGGAAAACCAATCATGAATAGTAAGATTGATCTAACTCTAACATGATCTAATACAAAGAAATGTATTATTTCTGAAGTATTCTTACTTTGTTTCCGTGGTAGATGACGATGTGTAGAACTTTGATGAGTAAAAGTATTGTTGCTAATTGATGTACGGGGTGCGCCATAAATAGTACTCAACCGCACGCGCACCCGCACCCGCACATTAAAAATACTTTAATGGCGCACACACATCCGCTCGCGCACCTTCCCAATATCACATACCCGCACCCGCACCCGTACTCTACAGAATTGAAAAAAGGCCCATTTTACCCGCACGCGCACATTGGAAAAAAAATAGTTAGCGCACACGTAGCGCTCTCGCACGTGCGCGTGCGATGTGTGCCGCACCCGCACATTCAGCACACTTTAAATGTGCGGCGCACCAAAAAGTTACATCTGTGTTGCCGTGTATTCATGAGCAGGAGATTTTGCCCGGCCGCCAAATCGACACACCAAAAAAAATTTTGTCTTTTGCCTTTGGTGATTCCGGTATTATGAAAATGAGTATTTGAGTTTTTAATGGCAAGTGTAAATTTCTACTCGGTTTATGCTAATTAATCGTAAAGGGTAAGAATTTAATGAGTATAGCATAAGATCATTTGCATAAAATAACAAAAAAGACCCTTTCTCTAGAGTGGCGGGCACATGAGCCGACGAGGCCATAAAAATTGAAATTAAACATGAGAGTTATGGTTGCTGATGCTCGAAAGCGTCGCTAGCGTAATGACGTCGTAAAAATTTACTGACGACAATACAAAATTAGCGTCGCATGTTCAAATTAAAAACTGCGCCTTTAAAGAGAGACTTTTAGTTGTCTTAACAACGTGTGTGAGGATATGTCAAAGAAGTCGGAAGGATAAGTAACGACATATGCTCATAAAGCAAAACCGTCGTTAGCTAATTTTTCGTAATTTTTGCGTAGTTAAATACCGACAAGTATTTAGTTGACTTAAAATTTGAACTCACTTAGAAAAAAATAACATTGAGACAGAAGATGACTACATTTTCTAGAATTGTGAGCATAATTAATTACGCAAATTTTTTGACAAGTCAAATAACCTACTAAATCGCATGACTATAAATTAATTACTGACTCTCGCTTTCACATGTTATGGTGCAAATACTGATGGAAGTGTGACACGGAAGGACGATTTGCAATTATTGATTGCACAAGTTTTGAATTCTATAAGGTAAAATGTTAATTCTTTCATATTTATCTATGAGCTCGTCGCGCGTAGTACAAACTGGATAAACAGGATTAAACAACTAAGCTAAAGCACTGCGCATATCGCTTTTCTTCGGTTGGATTCGACCAAAGGGTGGGCAGTAAAATTTTCTAAGTTTTTTAACGTTATATTCCCCATCTCGATATTTTTCTTAAGTTTTTATCCATAAGGATGTGTTCAAAAATTTTTTTCTAAGTACCAGACATTTTTATGTTGCTACATGAGCGATAAAATGATTTATACAAAAGTTACTCAGTATGTTAAGCTGAGCAACTTTTGCCTGTGCCAATTTTTTTTGTGATGACCTCCTGAGGTCACAGGTCAAGGTCAAACCCCGGCTACTGCGTAACCGTCGAAAATGACCCATACGTAAGTTGTTCATAATATTAACCTGAGTTAATAATTATTCTCTCACATTCTCCAAATTCTATTTCTGGGAATTTTGCAAATTTAGAGAAAATCAACATGGTTTCTTTACAAGGTTAAGAAGAACGTATGTTCTTTCTTCTTTGCAATTACAAATAAAAATAAGTACTACAAAAAAATCTGTTTCAATTCTTATACAAGATTTTACTTCTAAAGAACTTATTCTAGAATAAAATAAACTATTTGTACTATAATGTCCCCTCCACTACTTCGTCAGCCATAATCGAGCCGATAACCATGAAAGTTTTTTTCGTTGTTAGGAAGTAATTCCTATAGTAACCGCTTCAACTCATTCAATGAGAAATTGGTTATGTCCGCCGAATTCATCGGCCTGATCTCAGCTTTCTCTTACGGTAAAATTAATTAATAACTTTTATAAAACTTTAGCAATGTGAGTATCATTTAGATTTTAAACACGCATCCTTTCCACATAGTAAATTTTTTGTTGATTAGTTTGCTCTGTGGAGATATAAATGGGAAACTAGTTTATACCCTTCTTGTTTATTGTTTTCGCTTGATGCTTCATTGCTCATTCTTTTGACCCATGAAAGATAAAAACATGTAGATAAAGCCGTTTGAATTTACTAACCTTCAATTTGCATTTCTTTGGAGCCAAATTGAATTGAAATTTTAAATTGATATTTTTGAATATTATTTTGAGAGAATGAATTAAATAAAGTTGAATCCACTGTGTAAATAGACTTTCCCACCAGTTGCCTAATCTAAAAAAAAATCATTTTGCAGGTAGTCAGCTAAAGATTGAACACCTATTTATCCTTGGCTATGTCGTTTTGGTCAGTATGGCTTTCTATCGAGCTTACAATTTTGAAGGTAATAATCAGGGATCGGATAAGTTCTTAAAAACTTTTAATTAAGGGACGCGCATAGAAGCTTGGGGTTCCGAATAAATCTGTTTCATACATAACTAAACCGATTGAAAAAACTTTTTCCGCACTTTTAGTCCTTTTTTTTATTGTAAAAACTTAAAAACTTAAGTTACAACTTTTTTTAGCATTAAAAATTTTTTCAGCCTTTTTTTTAATTTTAACCTAATAATGCCTTAATCTCCCAGTGTAAAGTTCCGAAATGCGATTAAGGTTGGCTTAAAAATATTTTCAAGAACTTCTACTGTGGAACTTTGNGTAGTTTCTATGAAATGATTCTACAGAAAGATTTTCAAGACTGAACGGTGTTACCCACACTACCCTACTATCAGTCACTCATTCCTTTGGTTACAAGTTTTATCAAGTGGGTAAGTCACACATACTTAAGTGTGTGATAGTAGGGTAGTGTGGATATCCCCGTTCAGTCTTGAAAACTCAATACGAACATACAAAACCAAACTAAATTATGTGATTTCCCAAATCCAAGTTATATGCTAAACATTTATAACGATGTTATTTTACGAAATGAAATAGTGCAAGTATTCAGGGTGCAAAAAAAAACTAATTAACTTTAATTTGCTTTACTTACTTCTATTTTAATTATTTCAAAAAATTTATAACTTGGGTTAATCTCCCAGTGTAAAGTTCCGAAATGCGATTAAGGTTGGCTTAAAAATATTTTCAAGAACTTCTACTGTGGAACTTTGCCCAAAACAATATCTTTAAAATTAAAAATGATCCTTTGGGCAGGGTTTTTTCCTGCCGGACAAGGAAGAATCCCGTCACAAAAAGTCCAAAGGTAATTTGAGCCATTGTTTTTGCAGTCCAACCTGCACTTTTAACGGTTTCGGAGAAAACCCGGCCCGGCCGGTAGTTCTCCAGACTGATCCAGAGTGTGAGATAATTGTTTGAACCAGACCGCAGGATGAACAGTTACTTCCAAGTATACCTGGTAAGGCACTCATAAATAATTTCAATGTAAGATTGAAGCCTCGNTTGCAGTCCAACCTGCACTTTTAACGGTTTCGGAGAAAACCCGGCCCGGCCGGTAGTTCTCCAGACTGATCCAGTGTCAGATAATTGTTTGAACCAGACCGGTCCTACTTGTCAATGAAGGTTCATATGGACCATTCCGTGAGTAAAATAATTTCAATGTAAGATTGAAGCCTCGGCTACTCTTCTTCCTAACACCCCATTCTTTCATTCAGGTGCAGTATGCATATAGCTTTGGATGATAGTCACCATTCGCTTTCTACTGAGTTACTCTAAACGTTAAAGTTAAATTATTCATTGTATTGTTTCTAATTGGNCTTTCTACTGAGTTACTCTAAACGTTAAAGTTAAATTATTCATTGTATTGTTTCTAATTGGTTTCACAATTTCACCGCATCATTTTTATGTAATCCCGAGCTAATCAGTGGGGGAAAAATATTCCCATGACAAGTTACTTTTGGCCCATACTCTTTGCTGGAGAAAGACTCGAGTAACATGTTTTCCTTTTTTCTTTGTGTGATTGGTAAATTTTTACGTTTACAGAGTATAAAATAATACTTACTTATATATTCGCTCCAACTTTAATCAGGTCACTAGGTTTAAAGGGTCAATAGCTTGTAATTTTTGAAATTCAAGTTTCTGGAACTTATTGCGAAACTCACATGGTTTACTCTGGCGTATGACTTAATTTAAAAAAATGAATTGCAGTAAATCATAATTGCACGTTAACTGAAGGACTAGGAAGAGAACTGTGAAAAAATTATGAAGTCGATTAGATGCACTTTTTGTTTTAACAAGAACTTAAACTGAAAAGGTTGTCACTTTGCCATCCAAAACATTAGACAAAGTACTCATATAAAAGGAATAAATGATAGAGAGAAATAATAGGAACTGTAATCTGTTTGAAAGAACAAGTACCATACCAGGTACCCGTGGCAGTAACTGTTTCATTCTCATCTGCCTTAAAGTAATGATTTTAGTTTGTTAAAATTTATTAATTATCAGTTATTTAAAGCCCAAGTAGAACCTGCAGTTGTACAAGCTAACACAACTCAACAGCTCGAGCAAGTGACATACGCAGGTTTGTTGACAGGCACACAAATAATAAATTATAATTCTTAAAAACAGCGAATGAGTTTAATCATGAGTATTCGCCAACTTCGCCAAAATAAAATTTATCTTTGCCAGCTACCTTGTGCACATGCTACCTTTTGCCTATTTTGGTGAAAGTCGGAGAAAATTGGGATACTAAAGTTTGGCTAACCCTGTATANCACATGCTACCTTTTGCCTATTTTGGTGAAAGTCGGAGAAAATTGGGATACTAAAGTTTGGCTAACCCTGTATAAAAGCAGAACTGGATGATTAACCCGCTATCTGTCTGTGATATTAGTTTTATAATAATATTTAATTGTGATATATGCTGTAACCCCTTATCCGTGTATTATATTATCCAACTGTGACACTAGGTTTAATGGAATTTTTTGACCATTAATTGTATTTTAATGACTTTGTGATAACCTTCAATATATCACTGATCAGTAATATTAGCCTATAATCTGTGTGGTATTAAGTTTATTTATTTTTTCTTGTTCCACTATTTGATATGGGGCTCCGTCGTCACCCTCTTGATCCATGCTTTTAGTGTCCTTAGCTGTATGGCATACACATAAATGTTCGTTCATATAATCATAATGAAAAACTATCCTATATAGCATTCGTATCTACTTTTGTAGAGCTAACATTTTCGGTTACCGGAAAACAGGTGTTGACCTTACCCCTGATTTAGACTTCAAGAATTATTTTCATGATCATTTCAATTTCATTTCAATTTCAATTAATTTTTTTTTCAATTTTTTTTTTACTCATTTATACTTCATGACAACTTCAATAAAATTGACCACGTTATTTATTTCAACTTCACTTCAAAAAAAGTTGAAAGTGAGTGAAATTAAATTTTATAAATTCCACCAGTAAATTTTTAAATTGTTTTAAAACCAAAGATTTTTAGCGCCGTCACAATTTGGGGCGAAGTTGTCAATCATTTTCATTTCAATTCCTTGGAAGTTGAACTGGATTCAACTTTCAAGGAATTGAAAATTTTCAAGAATCTTCAAGTTCCGATGACAATCTCGTGAAGTCTAAATGGTCATCAAACTTCAACAAAAATTGAAATGAAGTTTTCTTGAAATGAAAAGGAAGTGATATTTTCCAATTAGGAGTATAAATGGTAAAAAGTGAAATTGAAGTGAAAATTTTCAAGAAATTGAAGATCATGGAAATAATTTTTTAAGTCTAAATCAGATGTTAACCTGTGATCTTAACGGGTTATGGCAGAAAAAAATGTTGAAGGCAAAAGTTACTCAGTTTAATATCATGAACAACTTTTGTATGAGTGATTTACGACGGTTATAGCAGAATATTGGTTTGACCTCCCTTGTGACCTCAAGAGGTCGTCATAGAAAAAATGTTACAGGCAAAAGTTACTCAGGTTAACATTATGAACAACTTATCTATGGGTCATTTTCGACGGTTACGCAGTAGTTGGGGTTTGACGTTGACCTGTGACCTCAGGAGGTCATCACAAAAAAATTGGCACAAAGAAAAGTTGCTCAGCTTAAAATACTGAGAAACTTTTGTATAGATCATTTTATCGCTCATATAGTAACATAAAAAATGTGGCACTTAGAAAAACATTTTTAGTACACATCCTTATGGAGAAAAAGTTAGAAAAATATCGAGGGGGGGAATATAAAAAACTTGGAAAATTTTACTGCCCACCCTTTGGTCGAATGCAACCAATTCATGTGAACATCTACCAATCGCATTTTGGAACAAAATCCACCTGTGGATCTGGGTGGATCCACCCGTGGATCCACAAATTCATGTGAAACATACATCAATCTCATTTTTGAACAAAATCCACCTGTAGATGCAGTGGATAGTTAGTATTATAGAGGAATATGTGCCGGAAAAGTAAAAGTCAGCGGGTTGGGCTTATAATTTATTTATCAAGGGAAGCAGTAAGCTCAGAAATTGATTGACTGATTATCATCCCTTACCTGTCGCCAGTAATCTGCCTGCACAGTTTGCCGCTATGGAAGATTAATTGGTGTTACGATTTTTTCAAACAAATTTGAACTGATTGTACTGGAGCACCATTTCCATAACTCATGCCACATTCACCGCCTTTGGAGATGGGCACTATTGGAAATACCTGCAGTGTACACAAGTGGCCTGCTTGACTCCCACTAGTTTGCCGCATGGTTCTGGCTCATGAGCTGACTCAATGGCTCTGGCTCGAGCTGGCTAACAATTATTTTGAGCCAGAGCCAGCTCAACCATATAGCTGAGCCATGGCTCAATGGCTCATTAGGTTTTGCAGAAGTCAGTAAAGCAAAGTCGTGTTTTCTGTCACAAAACCAGTCAAGTTGAATACACTATGTAGCAGCTCTGCTGCTGTATCTTTGTGTCGGGCTGATACATTTAGCAGCTCAGCCACAAGATATAATGGTAGTTGAGGGGCTGACCTCCTGTAGTTAGAAGCTAAGCTGCTAAATCTAGCAGCTGCTCCTTAGATCTATAGTTTTGGACCCCTTATAGCACCAAATTTATATTCAAAAGCTCGAATATATCTGGTTTTGATCAATTTGGCTACTATTTTTACTCGATAGTAAATCAAATTTAGCAACTTTTCACCGTATCGAAAAAAATTTCATCTTGGCAGGTTTGAGTTTTTCAATAAAATGTTTCTGCAAATTGTACCATTAATTATTTTTTACTAATATTTTGTTGCATTCGATGCCTGATCATGTAATCTTGTACTGCTGAGATAAAACAATCGAGAATACTTAATACCTGAATTTAAAAGAGCTGCTAAATGTAGGGGCTCAGTCAATATATTAGGACAGAAAAGTTCAAATGGTGAAAGTAATTGTAAGATAAATTTTATGTTAGCGAATCACACTAAAAATAAATAAAAATATTACACTTCGTTTTCAAAAATGAAGATATTGAAGTATTTTTTATTTAGAATTGAAAATCACATAAATCACATTGCCACTCATAGATTGGATATAATTATGTGAAAATACAAATAAGTAAGAATATAAGGAAATGGCGTAGATTAGAAGGGAATAACCTAAGTTAAATGGAACCAAGTTCTAAACAAAAACCTAGAAACAAATCATATTGACATTATTACTAAACTTGTTTGTTTTTAAACAACGTAGTAGTCATTTGATATCCATTTTCCGTAATAGAAATCCTTATGATCAGCAGATGAACATCAATCTAATTGGGTAAATAAAGTAATATTTAAATAAATAAAAGTGACATACAAGGAGGAAATTGAGAAAGAGCAGAAAACTACTTTGCTATGAAGCTAGATTGGCAAAGTTATTCAATGAGAAAGCTCAATGTTGAAGAATTAGCAGTAAGCGCTACTAAGAACGTGTAGCTTGGTCCGAGTTAGCAATTAATTTATAAACAAAGTATATTTTTCATATATTCAACAAATACAATAAATTGATAAATCAACCAACAAACCCGATGAGAACAATACTTTTCTCAAGGTTGATAAAGTGAATTAATCTAAACTGGCTATGATAAGGTTAGCCAGTAAACTCAATTTTTTTTTTCAAAATTAATTTTTTGAGCTCTGATTGCCTGCAGGCAACAGAGATTTGTGTATTACAAGAGTTGTCAAGGTAATTTAACAAATAGAAGACTAATTTTTAGTTTTACTTATAAATTTTTTTTTAATATTTTGTTTTCTCCCCAATTTCTGAGTTTGTAGTAAATTTCTAAAAGCAACTATAGAAAGCGNTTTTTTTTTAATATTTTGTTTTCTCCCCAATTTCTGAGTTTGTAGTAAATTTCTAAAAGCAACTATAGAAAGCGAAAAAAAATTATTGTTTATTTCAGGGTGATTTTAGATTAGATTCAACCTAAAATCACCCTGGTTTATTTGGCTTTGTTGATTATTTCTTCAAAAAATTAATATTGAAAAAAAAATTGAGTCANTAAAATCACCCTGGTTTATTTGGCTTTGTTGATTATTTCTTCAAAAAATTAATATTGAAAAAAAAATTGAGTCACTGGCATCATAGCATGTTTAGCCTAATTCCTTATAGCAACCTTGACTTTTCTGATGAAATCTGTGAATTTTCATGCGTATTTTCGATTTCCCCTTGAAGTAATGGGAGGATCTACAAAATAATTAACATTTGAAGTNGTGAATTTTCATGCGTATTTTCGATTTCCCCTTGAAGTAATGGGAGGATCTACAAAATAATTAACATTTGAAGTCCACTATGTAAAATACAATAAGAAGTTTGGCTACCATCATGGAAATTAGAGGCGAACTCATCAGAAAGGTCTGACAACCTATCTAGTGTTCGATGAATTATACTCTTTCGCTTCATCCACTCTTCATCATGTCTTTCTTCTAATTCTACTCCATGCTTCCGTACTAAATCACTTCAAAGATTCACAAGTAATATTTTCTTCTTGCAATAAATTTTTATGTCTCGTTCTAAAGCTCCATTAGGCCAAATATCCAACAATGATTGGTCTAATAAGTACAGTTNATAAATTTTTATGTCTCGTTCTAAAGCTCCATTAGGCCAAATATCCAACAATGATTGGTCTAATAAGTACAGTTGTGGAATTAATGTTTTATTATAAGATCTATAATTATATTTTTATTAAAAGTACTCACCAATTACTAAATTATCAAATATCAGTTCGTTCCCACCAATTGCCGCTAGTGCAAACCCAGCACTTGAGATTAAGTTTTTCACANCGGTTGGGCTTATAATTTATTTATCAAGGGAAGCAGTAAGCTCAGAAATTGATTGACTGATTATCATCCCTTACCTGTCGCCAGTAATCTGCCTGCACAGTTTGCCGCTATGGAAGATTAATTGGTGTTACGATTTTTTCAAACAAATTTGAACTGATTGTACTGGAGCACCATTTCCATAACTCATGCCACATTCACCGCCTTTGGAGATGGGCACTATTGGAAATACCTGCAGTGTACACAAGTGGCCTGCTTGACTCCCACTAGTTTGCCGCATGGTTCTGGCTCATGAGCTGACTCAATGGCTCTGGCTCGAGCTGGCTAACAATNGACTCCCACTAGTTTGCCGCATGGTTCTGGCTCATGAGCTGACTCAATGGCTCTGGCTCGAGCTGGCTAACAATAATTTTGAGCCAGAGCCAGCTCAACCATATAGCTGAGCCATGGCTCAATGGCTCATTAGCTTTTGCAGAAGTCAGTAAAGAAAAGTCGTGTTTTCTTTCACAAAACCAGTCAAGTTGAATACACTATGTAGCAGCTCTGCTGCTGGATCTTTGTGTCGGGCTGATACATTTAGCAGCTCNCCATGGCTCAATGGCTCATTAGCTTTTGCAGAAGTCAGTAAAGAAAAGTCGTGTTTTCTTTCACAAAACCAGTCAAGTTGAATACACTATGTAGCAGCTCTGCTGCTGGATCTTTGTGTCGGGCTGATACATTTAGCAGCTCAGCCACTAGATATAAGGGTAGTTGAGGGGCTGACCTCCTGTAGTTAGAAGCTAAGCTGCTAAATCTAGCAGCTGCTCCTTAGATCTAGAGTTTTGGAGCCCTTATAGCACCAAATTTATATTCAAAAGCTCGAATATATCTGGTTTTGATCAATTTGGCTANCAGCCACTAGATATAAGGGTAGTTGAGGGGCTGACCTCCTGTAGTTAGAAGCTAAGCTGCTAAATCTAGCAGCTTCTCCTTAGATCTAGTTTTGGAGCCCTTATAGCACCAAATTTATATTCAAAAGCTCGAATATATCTGGTTTTGATCAATTTGGCTANGCCCTTATAGCACCAAATTTATATTCAAAAGCTCGAATATATCTGGTTTTGATCAATTTGGCTACTATTTTTACTCGATAGTAAATCAAATTTAGCAACTTTTCACCGTATCGAAAAAAATTTCATCTTGGCAGGTTTGAGTTTTTCAATAAAATGTTTCTGCAAATTGTACCATTAATTATTTTTTACTAATNCAGGTTTGAGTTTTTCAATAAAATGTTTCTGCAAATTGTACCATTAATTATTTTTTACTAATTTTTTGTTGCATTCGATGCCTGATCATCAGAGGGCGGATACTTACTTATCTAATTCTTTTTGGGTATTGCACCTGCACCTCTGTAACTTCGTATCTTTCCGATTAATTTTGAATATTAAGTAATTAAAAAGTACTTTGTCAAGTAATTTGGTGTATTAATCGTTTTTTGAGGATAATTCTCCTCACATTCGCTCTAAATTTGCCAATGAGTCAAAATGATAAATTGCAGAGTGTAAAAGTTCACAATTTTGTTCAAAGAAGTATATTTAAAATTAAATTATGGGTCCATTAAATTTTCGGCAAGGCGAATTCCGAGGGACCGAAATAAATTGGACTAAAGTGTGCAGTTGGGACCCAAAGATTTAAGCCGAACCTTCAGTTGCAACAAATGCTTTTTCGCGGTTCCAGTTATAATAAAGACATGCTTTTACGTCGGTTAACACGAGCGCCAAATAATGGTATACTTTCTGGAGAAACCAATTTTTTTTTTCAGAAAAAATTTAATGAAGATTTCCCTTAAATTATATAAAAATCATCTGACTTATGTATTGGAGTTGCGATAGTGTTTAAATTAAACATTCCTTAAACAATAAATCACACAATTGGATTTTTATGATCCAAATTAGTATACAACCGGGTTTTTAGGCTTCAATTAAGTGAATTAATTAAAAAAATTNTCCGATGCCTGATCATGTAATCTTGTACTGCTGAGATAAAAGAATCGAGAATACTTAATACCTGAATTTAAAAGAGCTGCTAAATGTAGGGGCTCAGCCAATATATTAGGACAGAAAAGTTCAAATGGTGAAAGTAATTGTAAGATAAATTTTATGTTAACGAATCACACTAAAAATAAATAAAAATATTACACTTCGTTTTCAAAAATGAAGATATTGAAGTATTTTTTATTTAGAATTGAAAATCACATAATCACATTGCCACTCATAGATTGGATATAATTATGTGAAAATACAAATAAGTAAGAATATAAGGAAATGGCGTAGAATAGAAGAGAATAACCTAAGTTAAATGGAACCAAGTTCTAAACAAAAACCTAGAAACAAATCATATTGACATTATTACTAAACTTGTTTGTTTTTAAACAACGTAGTAGTCATTTGATATCCATTTTCCGTAATAGAAATCCTTATGATCAGCAGATGAACATCAATCTAATTGGGTAAATAAAGTAATATTTAAATAAATAAAAGTGACATACAAGGAGGAAATTGAGAAAGAGCAGAAAACTACTTTGCTATGAAGCTAGATTGGCAAAGTTATTCAATGAGAAAGCTCGATGTTCAAGAATTAGCAGTAAGCGCTACTAAGAACGTGTAGCTTGGTCCGAGTTAGCAATTAATTTATAAACAAAGTATATTTTTCATATATTCAACAAATACAATAAATTGATAAATCAACCAACAAACCCGATGACAACAATACTTTTCTCAAGGTTGATAAAATGAATTAATCTAAACTGGCTATGATAAGGTTAGCCAGTAAACTCAATTTTTTTTTTCAAAATTAATTTTTTGAGCTCTGATTGCCTGCAGGCAACAGAGATTTGTGTATTACAAGAGTTGTCAAGGTAATTTAACAAATAGAAGACTAATTTTTAGTTTTACTTATAAAATTTTTTTTAATATTTTGTTTTCTCCCCAATTTCTGAGTTTGTAGTAAATTTCTAAAAGCAACTATAGAAAGCGAAAAAAAATTATTGTTTATTTCAGGGTGATTTTAGATTAGATTCAACCTAAAATCACCCTGGTTTATTTGGCTTTGTTGATTATTTCTTCAAAAAATTAATATTGAAAAAAAAATTGAGTCACTGGCATCATAGCATGTTTAGCCTAATTCCTTATAGCAACCTTGACTTTTCTGATGAAATCTGAATTTTCATGCGTATTTTCGATTTCCCCTTGAAGTAATGGGAGGATCTACAAAATAATTAACATTTGAAGTCCACTATGTAAAATACAATAAGAAGTTTGGCTACCATCATGGAAATTAGAGGCGAACTCATCAGAAAGGTCTGACAACCTATCTAGTGTTCGATGAATTATACTCTTTCGCTTCATCCACTCTTCATCATGTCTTTCTTCTAATTCTACTCCATGCTTCCGTACTAAATCACTTCAAAGATTCACAAGTAATATTTTCTTCTTGCAATAAATTTTTATGTCTCGTTCTAAAGCTCCATTAGGCCAAATATCCAACAATGATTGGTCTAATAAGTACAGTTGTGGAATTAATGTTTTATTATAAGATCTATAATTATATTTTTATTAAAAGTACTCACCAATTACTATATTATCAAATATCAGTTCGTTCCCACCAATTGCCGCTAGTGCAAACCCAGCACTTGAGATTAAGTTTTTCACATCAGCTTTGCGATTATCGTAATTAGGTAGCAGATTGTCGATTGACAGCCATAAGTATTTAGTCGAACGCATTAAGTGTTGAAGGTTATGCTTAATATAATCTGTCACCCATTCAAATGATTCCATGTTCCTGAAAGTAGTAAATTGTAAAAAGAAAGTTTAGTTATGATTGATTTAACTCAAGGTTTTCGATATTCCTCAAAAATATTTGTATTCACACACAAGATCTTTGAAATCCAGTCGTTTTGTCTTGTCAACAATGATACCTTGACTTTTGACTGTAACCTTGACTTTTGACAAATTAAACAGGAGTCGGCTAGATATACTTAAGAACCTAAGAAGAAGTTTAAAGATTTAACAAAATATAATTTTCTAATGTCAGAAATTCAATATTCTCTAACCTACAATAATTTCTTTTNTCAACAATGATACCTTGACTTTTGACTGTAACCTTGACTTTTGACAAATTAAACAGGAGTCGGGTAGATATACTACTTAAGAACCTAAGAAGAATTTTAAAGATTTAACAAAATATAATTTTCTAATGTCAGAAATTCAATATTCTCTAACCTACAATAATTTCTTTTAGAATGTAGAGAAGTAGTTGAAAGAGAACTTGCTTCTTCAGTATTATAGTTGCGTTTGAAAAAAGATATTATTTTTAGGTAAAAGTTAAAATTAAAAATAATTCAGCGACGCTCCTAATAAACCTGATAAAAATAGAAGGGATGATGGAAAGGAAGGCCACACTGCTGCAGGTACTTCCCTCCTGTTGAGTATTGTTTTTCGGAAGAAAAAAGGAGTCCGTAAAATTTTGTANCACACTGCTGCAGGTACTTCCCTCCTGTTGAGTATTGTTTTTCGGAAGAAAAAAGGAGTCCGTAAAATTTTGTAATTATTACTCCATCAGTCATCGACAAAAAGTTTTTACTGCTCCTGACTGACGGGGTAAATTATATGCGCAAAGCAGGAAAGAATTTAAAAGCTATTTACCCCAAACTTCTTCACGTTACTTGTCTGGCTCATGGCATCAACCGCGTTGCTGATGATGTGAGAAGCCATTTCCCAGAAGTCGACAAGCTAGTTGGCAATATAAAGGCAGTTTTCCGAAAATCTCCGAGCAGAGTTGAAAAGTTCAAGGAAATGTTTCCAGCCTTAACTCTTCCACCTAAACCAGTTTTGACTAAATGGGGTACTTGGCTGGATGCTGTCGAATATTATTCTGAGAATTTCGACTCCATACAAACAGTTCTCAATTCGCTTGATTCCTCACAAGCAAAAAGTATAGAAATTTCAAAGCAAATTTTAGCGGATGTATCTGTTCGGCGAGACCTTGCTCTTATTTCTAGAAATTTTACATTTCTAAGTTGAAGAAGCTTCAGAACAGTTCATCTACAATATCCGAAACTCTTGAAATTATTGACGAAGTAAAAACAAAATTAAGTAAAGCTACTGGAACGGTTGCATCAGAGGTCATGAACAAATTCAAAAATGTTCTGGAAAAGAATTCCGATTTGGAGAAGATTATCTCAATTTCAAGAGTTTTAAATGGCGAGGCCGAAAATATAATAGGAACTTTGGAAAGCTTTGACCCAGCGAGGATCTCTTCTTTCAAATTTGCCCCACTCACAAGCGTTGTAGCTGAAAGAAGCTTCAGCATCCGCAAAGCCTTACTTCCCGACAATCGCCGTCGCCTGACAGTTCCTAATCTAGAAATGGAAATTGTCAGCCATTTCGAGTTAGGGTTAGATTGAATTCTTTCCATTTTCCAAATTTGTTATGTTATGAAAATGTTTTATTATGTAGAATAAAAAATTTTTTTGATACTTTTTTAGTACTTTTTCTGGGAATTTTATTGAACTTTTTAAGTACTTAAAACTATAGTTTTTAAAACTTTTTTATCCGATCCCTGATAATAATCTAGCCCTGCTGCCCTAGCCATCATCACTAAATATAAGGTTTCAAAAACACTATAAAAAATTGAGCTGTGAAGTTCTAATGGGTTAGCGTGATGTTGAAATTATTCAGGCAAATATGGTACAATTAGAAGTTTCTATACGCTCTGAGTATTATTTAGACAATTAAAGATGAGGCACAGTCCAAATTTCCTGACATATTTCCGTATTGAAAAATACCTTCAATTTTAGAAATATTCGAAAAAAATTTCGAAGTTTGCGAATATCATTTTTAGAATATTATGAATATTAATATTCGTAAAAGTGTCCGAATAGTTTCGAATATTCGTATTTTCGAATATTCGAGGCATCCCTAATAAACATCATCATTCTTTTTTGTATTTTAGAATGTATTTCGCATCGATGATTTTGGCGGCCCTCAATCAGTTACGTCAGTGGTTGAAACTGACTATCAAATTGACTCACCACATGTAAATACACAGGATTCTGTTCCCCAAGGTTATAACCCTGCTGACGTTGAATATACAATTACTGATACTCTTACCTCACCCGCATCAAAAAAATACAGACAGTGTCACTCAATTCCCAATTCACAACCGGGTACGTAAGAAAATTTGAAGTAAAAATTTGTAACAAATAACTGGATCATCGCTGTTGTTCAATTATTTAGAAAACTTTGGTCCAACGGAAGGGAAAAAAACGACGAAAATGAGGGAAAGGCCAACATAGAACTTGTGAAGACAGTCCAGGAATCACTCCAAAATAAAAAACCAAAGACTTCCGATCAAAACTTTTCTGTAGTATTGGTAGACTACTTGCATCGTATTCCAGAAAGTTTTGAAAAGAAAATTTTTAATTACGTCTACTGGAAAACTAAATTAATTTTGCCTCTACATATTTAAATAAGTAACTTATAGTTCTTTAATTCGGTTGAATTGTTAAGAAAATATTTGTCTGAAAAGTTTTGGAGCTGTTGCAACACATTAAAGTGAATTTAAAGTAAAAAAAAAGCTTTTTAATTTATTATATTGGAATGGAACTGTTCCTTTGTTAATGAATTAATTAACAAATGTTTTCTGAATTAAAGAAATTGCTAATCCAATTTCTTCAATTTTCATTTTATCAAAATCCAGAAATTAACTTTCATTCTCATTGACTCGTCTAAACCTCTTCTTGAAATTTATTTCAACGAAAGTTGAAAACACAGAAATATTGTTCAGTGAAAGTACTTTCATGAAAACGTATCACGAAAGTTTCTTTCACCGTCTAATAGGGGCATTAGGCTGAAGTGAAATTTGAGTCGAAATTGAGGTTAAGGATCTTTTGAATCGCCCATCTCTTAAATCAAAGGAAACTATCGAAATGTTAAAGGCTTGATTTTTTATCTTTATTCCCTTACACTTCCAACACGTCGTATATCATAATCCAATCAATAGTGGTGCAAACATGCTTCGTTGTATGGTTGAGTTTTTCGTAGAAACAACTTTGTTCAGATAAAAACGCACGAGACTCTACGGACGACAAAGGATTATTTTTATGTACCAAAAGCTTTTATACCTTGCAGTTATGATCAAACTTGATTTTCATAGACGTACGAATCAATTCAATTTCAAAGTTGATGTTGTAGAAGAAATAAGTAATAGGCGAATCAAAAATTAACTAATCAAATATGAACAAAAACTAGTATGCGGTATTATTCTAAAATTTATTGAACAATCGTCGTTAGGATTAAATGTTGAAACGTCTCGCTCTGACTCTTCCATGCGAGGGTTTTTGTATGGAATTTGGAATGAGTGAGAATCTGACGATGAAACATGTTATGATGTCAATTTCATAGCGAAATCAGTTTCATAGAATAGTGTGTAAAGTGACTCTGACTCCTGAGTCATGACTCTGACTCTGACTCTCATGACTCTGACTCTATGAATTATTTGGGAGTCAGAGTCATTATATGACTCTGACTAACTCCCTGTTTGAGAGTCAGAGTCAACTCATCAGTATTTTGGTATTCATTCATGTTCAAACACGTTTCATTCATCTTATCCATTGCATTCATTTTACTTAAGATTGTTTACTCTTTCTGATATAAATTATCTGTTTGTGTTTTGTGTTCGTCCCATTCTTACGGACTTTTAATTAAGAATGGAGGATGATTTTATTGTGTTAAATGTGGAAAATTCTCCAGTTAATGAAAGTCAAAGTTCATCAACATCGATTCAAGATAATCTAAATTTACAAAAGGAGAGAAAAAAGCAAGTGACGTCTACAATTTATAGAAATTTTATACAGTTTATAGAATTTTTCTAAATATTTAAAAGAAGATATTAAACATTTTTTAATGACTCAGAGTCAGAGTCAGAGTCATGACTCAAGAGTCAGCTCGCGAAAATATGGGGAGTCAGAGTCATGACTCCTCAGTCAACACCTAAACTACAGTAAGTCAGAGTCAGTGACTCGGGAGTCAATGACTCTGACTCAGTGAGATTTGGGAGTCACTTTACACCCTACATAGAATCGACATATCTATCAAACTATCGATCCACCTATCGATCTATCTACCGAACCATCTATTTATCTACCTATTGATCCCTCTATTTGTCTATCGATCTATCTATTGTCCATCTATCGATCTATCTATTGTCCATCTATCGATCTATCTATTGTCCATCTATCGATCCATCTATTTACCGATTTACACACCTATTTCAACATATCAATGTTTCCAACCAATCAATCCATCTATCAATCTGTCTATCGATCTATTCGCCTAGCTCAAACTATCAATGTTTCCAACCAATCAATCCATCTATCAATCTGTCTATCGAACTATTCGCCTAGCTCAAACTATCAATGTTTATACCTGTGTGCTCGCTGTTGATGCGAACTGTTACACAATTTTTTACGTATGCTCTCTTATACACGTATAAATTGAAAGCATACAAGGGCTTCATTTCACCACTCTTCATTCAGCACTCATCAATCATCAATTTTTCATGTTTACTGATGAGCGTTTCACCATAACAACAAAAATTTTACTCTTCACTCATGAAGTTTATCAAATGTTGATGATTGTAGTAACCACTCATCAACTTTTGATGAGTAATTTAGAGTAACGCCTGATGCAAACTTTCTCTTCTCGCTCCTTTCGTGAGAGAATTCTCATAGCAATTCTTATGCAAACGAAATGTTTCAATTTAAACTTTATTCTAACGTCACCTAGGCGTTTGCCTTACAAGTTGAGATGAAAAGTTTTTCTCTAGCGAAATGAGCCATTCTCTGAATTGTCCATTCGTTTTTCCTGTAGGATTCACTCCATTTAAAGTTTGACTAAATCGAGGATCCGCCCGATTTGTTTCATATATGATAAATTTGGTGACCTGTGGAGGTAAAACTGAAATGTAACAAAAAGTACTAAAAAGAAACCTTCAGGCAAGTCTAAACCATTAGGCATAATCCTAACCACCGCGGTACCATTTGTAGAACAACTTTTAAAAACAAACTACCAAGAGAACTTTATGTAATAATTCTGTATGATTAAAAATTCTTTGGTTTACAAAACGTTTCTTAGATTTTTCAAAACCTAGCGACAAGTTAACATCAATTTTCGCATTCCGGATCCACCACATATTGGGAGATGGATACTCAATGATGGATTTTCTGGCCACATTATTTGACGAGGATACAGAAAAATCACAAATTACACAGAAGCAACAGCCGAATACTATTTCTGATTCTTTAAAAACGTGTTTTTATACCCCATTTGCATTCTTCAAATTCATTTCAAATTTTGGGTTCCATGCAGATTACTTTAGCACCAGAAAATCTAAAGACGAATTTATTTTGTCACGGACAACTATGAATCTTTCTGATCTGAAACATATTCGTCAAACTCTGAGTGAAAAATACTACATCAAAGTACCATTTATCACAGTTCTTTTGTATGTATTTGGAGGAGCAGTGAGAAAGGTTTTGGTGAATGATGTCATTAAAGAACGATCGGAAAATCCGAATTTACTAAATGATCTCGTAATATCACTGGCTTCTGCTCACACTGCGCCACATCCACGCAACACATTTTGGAACCAATGGTTAGTATCTGCCACTTTGATCATAGTTGCAGGGCAATTAGGATTCCTTCAAGTCCCATTTGAAGTAGGTTAACCTACCTCAAATAATACCTCAAATGACATAGTATAGCGTTATCTTGATAATTATTATGAAGGACGCCGTTTCTATGCATTTGCATAATCGCAGCGAAGCAAATCTAATTGCTGATATTTAGGATCTTCACGATTTATGCCAAATGGAGCCGATTAACGCAATGTTAATTCGCATAATAACGCATAATCTCAACGTAAACGCATAATTTATTTTGCGTCGCACTCTTATAGATTTTATCACATTTTGTAACATCGTAAGAACACATTGTTGTTCGAATACCAATAATTTGACGATTTTCATTTATCGAACAGATTTAACCAATTTTATTTCAAAAAGTTTACTAAATCTAGCAATATCTGGGTACGTTTCTTTCTTGGGGATACTAAATTTTTGAAATTCAGGGCTCTAATTCAACTTTTTTTCATAAAGGAACGTCCGTGGTGCTCATATATACGCACACAAACACTTTTGAAGGTATTGATGTGCATCAGAATGTCAATATAAGCTTTAAAATCAATGTGCATAATATCGCATAATTTTTTTGTAAATGCCGCATAATATTTTTAAATTTTACGCATATAATGGGCGTCCTTGGATTATAGTCCATAATGGCCCTATGGAGTGGGATCATTTAAGGACAAACTAACCAATACTAACATATTAAACTATACAAATTAATTACTAAGTAATTATAAATTTTTTTAAATACATATTTTTAAAATGGAATATATGAATGTATAATTGAGAGTACCTCTTGGCTTCTCGTTACCTGACAATAGCAATCTAGAAGTCAATGTTACCAGATTATAAATTCACTGTTCACATGTGAGTCCCATTTCTAGGACTGCTCTCTGAGTCCACTGCATTTATCGAAGTGACTGGTTATAGTTTTGAGCTTCTATCATCCAACTAAATGATTTTGGAGACATGTGAATTTATTAAGCTTTAGTCCTTAGTTTGGCCACAAAGGCAAGTGTTACAAGATAACCGACCATTAACTTCCCTACCAGGTAAACACATTATACAACTACAATAAGCAAGGATGCGTGCGTCGGTGATTCAATTGACACCACTTGAGTAACCTACACTCACGTGTTTGCAACCCATGGTGAATGTACCATTCATCTCCTCTAGAAAATATATTCTAAATAACTGAACAAAAACGTAAAGGTTTAGGTCCCCAGACATGAACATTCAGTTAATATGCAGTATATTAGCCAAACATTTTCATATATAATATAATATGGCTTTTGAAAAATGTTTGCATGGCGATAACTCAATTTTTTTTTCAGGTTACATGGATTATATAAGGTACCTTTGACAGAAAACAATCTTCGGATGGAACGTATGTTAACAGATTCAATATGGCTCTCTGAATCAAATGTGTTGGAGATCAACTTAAAACTTACAAATATTTCTTCCATTTTTCCTCCATGCTTAAATTCACAACTACTTAAGAGTGCTAGAGGTGCGCCATTTGTGATGTCAAATCTACCTGGTTCTACTAAGCCCTCACGGCTTTGCGGAAGAGAAATTTTGGAAGAATACTTTCTCGTAAGAGTACAGTTGAAACACGGAAGTAATCAGTTTAATAATACTTACAAATCTTTGAATTTTTTATAACTATTGGCCTAGAATAACAAAGAAACAAAGCGTCCAGTTGTCTAGTTTGTAAATCAAATATTTTTGCTTTAATTCCAGACCCAGTAATAACATAGTAGTTTTCTGTTTATTCTATATCAGAAGGTTCAATCAATTTTTGGAAATTGCTAAACATTAGTCGATATTTCAAATTTGAGATTTGACATGGATGATTGATTTGATGGGTTATAAAGAATGAAATGCTTGTTTAATGTAATTCAACAATATTGCCAAATTGATTAACAGATTTTAAATTTCAGGTATGCCTCTCGGCTTCGTATCGTACAATGAACAACTAACATTGAGCATAGTGGCAAATCGAGAAGTCTTCGGGAGTAGCACGTTGAATCAAAAGCTTATAAAGTATTTCGATGATGAACTAGAAGAAATTCTGTGTGCAACAGGAATACAAGATGAATGAGTGGTTTAAATATCATTTCATTATGTAACTTCTTCAAAAGTACTTACTAGAGAAGCGGTAAACAAACGTCCTGCAGTGCAAGATTAGAAGCAATTTTTTTTCAACGAATGTCAAACAGTTGCGCCAAATTGAATAATCCATATATTGTATTACGTCAGCTTTTAATATACTCAACGTAGACTATGAATTATTTCGGGAATTTGGTCATACAATTTTCAAGTTCAGTAATATAAGTAGAATTGTAAGCTATATCACTACTAGCTGTAGTTTGCCAAAGTTTTTGAATTAAACGAAATTACTGATTTCATTTTCGATGGTAGGGATTTCCGATTTTCAACTGCTTCACCACTCATATCATTTGTATCCGGGAATTAATATTTGAGAAAACTTATCCACAAATATTGTGTGAAGCTGAGAGTTGATTACGTCGATGATGATCACCATTGACTTCAAATTAAAGAATGCAACAAGATGGATGCTTATGTTGCATGTGTATTAATTACTTTTAATGTCAAGAGCTTGCAAATTTATATAGAAATTCATTGTTTTTAATGACCTCTAAATTTGAACAAAGCGTAATCCAAATACTGTAATTTGTAATTTCTTCCAAATGTATTTATGTAGTGCTCAAGTTGAAATTTGAATTGCTAGAAAATGTAATACGTATTTTGTAATTTGAAAATACATTAATGAGGTAATCCGCCCACATATAATAAATAATTCGATAGTGGATATAGTTTTTTCAACACTCCATTCAATGTAAGCTATTCTGAAGTTTTCCACAATTCTGAACAATGGATAATTAACATTGAGCAAACCGAGAAGTCTTCAGGAGAAGAATATTGAATGAAAAGCTTATAAAATATTTCCATGATGAAGTACAAGAAATTCTGCAACCAACCAAAAAAAAAGATGAATCAATGGTTTAAATATCATAATTCCATTATGTAATTTTCATTAAATGTAAAATCCGGATAAGTGGTTACTATCTGTTCCGTAAATTATAAACCAAAATATCCCTATTACAAAAACTATCCATACATGTCATTCATAAGGCTGAGATTTAATGAGTGATGATTTCCTATAAGCGAATGTAGATGCAAATCACCATTGTATGCATTTTGGAAAAAAGTGGATTCTTAAACCGACTCATGTAAATCCGGTTATGATTTACATATTTGTTAATTTAATTACTAATATTGGTTGAATCACCCATACCGGGGGCAAGGTATAAAATTTCTTAGTTTTTTTCGAAATTTTTTTTTTTCGTTTTTTTTTTTTCGCATAGAAACACGTTTCAGGACATTCTGAAGCGATTCTGAAAAATTTTTGAAAAATTTTTTTTTTCGAAAATTTTTTAAGTACGAAATTTGAAATTTGTTTCCGAAGTTCAAAATTTTGATTTTGGGTTCCACTATAACGCAAAAAAGTTCCTCTACAAAAGTTGCTCAGAATGAAAATCTGAACAACATTTCCAAATCACAATTTTCTCTGTGGTGACCCAATCAGGTCAAAAGTCAGGTCAAAGGTCAGGTAAATTAACATTGCGCTTATGGGTGGGGGCAAGGTAAAATTTTCTAAGCTTTTTGCGAATTTTTTTTCCTTTTTTTCGCATAGAAATCTGTTTCAAGATATTCTAAAGCGATTCTGAAATTTTTTTGTAAATTTTTTCGAAAATTTTCAGTCCTAAATTTTAAGTACAAATTCCTTTAATCTTAAAAATTTTGATTTTGGATATTCTTTGACACAAACTAGCTCTATAAAAGTAGCTCAGAATAAAAACTGAAAAACTTTTATATACAACAATTTGTTCTGAGTTGACCCCTTCAAGTCAGAAGTCAGGTCAACTTCCAAAGTACCTATAGTGGAGGCAGAGTAAAAAAAATTATTTTTTATTCTCCGTTATTTGCTTACAAATGGATGTTCTGCACCGATTCTGAATAATTTTTGTCAAAATTTTTAAAAAATTAATTTTTTTTTCAAAATTTTTTTCGAAAATTTATTTATTATTTTATTATTATTATTTTTTTTTGTTACTTGCATCAAAATGGATGTTCTGCACCGATTCTGAATAATTTTTTCAAATTTTTTTTTTAATTAATTTTTTTTTAATTTTTTTTTGTTATTCGCATGCTAATCAGTATCAGGATACACTTAGAGAAAATCTAAGAATAAAGACAGTTTCCTACCTGGCACAGGACAAAATTTTTCCTATAATGACTAACTGCATTGCTCTATGTTGACTCCTGCAACTAATGCTATGGAATGAACGGGCATAAAGTGAAACTCCTACAACAGGCCCAACTAAATAAATTGAAAAAGTCTCCAAGTTAATCCTGCCAATCTACACCTGCACAGAGTACCAATTAGATGGACAGCGTGCACGTGCTCCCAACACGATTAGTTTTCTGGCATAATGCTATGGCACGCTGACTTAGGGCCGTTCGGGATTTCTCCCGGCGCAAAATGCCAGCCTCCCTTCGGAGTTTGATATTATTCTTCAAGCTGAAATAAGAATTGAGTATTAAAATATTATAACCAAATGAGATAAAGTCCACAATAAATTTTTGGTTTGTTTTTGATAAATACTTGTACTTTTTGGACAAACGGTTTGAATCAAAATGTTTAAACAATAAAACTCGGGGCAACTTTAAAATTATATTATTTTAACCTTATTTAAAATATCAAGTTGAAAGTTCCTAACAAACAGAACAGAAAGGATAAAATATGGTACGTAAAGTCTGTTTTATGAAACTAAAGATTGAAGAGGATTAGTGATGCAACAGGATTATGAATCTTGGTCTTATAGTATTGGTAGTTGCACTTCTTTATGGTAATCTCTCTCACAATCACGTAAAGTCCATAGATATAAAAACTGCATCTGATTAACTTCTGCGAGACTAGAACATTTGTGCCAATTCCTGAATTTGCTTACTTCGGCAGTGCTGAAGTAATTTCCTATATCAGAAAATAGTGCTGAATCAGCACAATTTTGTAATATAGGAAATGCAAACTAATTTTAAATCATTCACAGTGATAAAAATTTACATTATATACTTCAACTGGGAACATGGCCATTGTAATTTTAGGTTAGCTCACTTACTGCAGTATTAATAATAGTAAAAAAAGTTTACGGTAACGGTTACGGTTACATGAACTGATCTTGATCTTAATCTCATGGTTACGATCATTTTCGAATTAATAACAAAAAATTAGAAAAAGGTTAGGTGCACCGGTTCTGTGTAATCTTGACTTGCCGGTTGCAGATACTTTAGTGGTTGCTATGGGTGCCTACTTTGATTGTCAATATATTTAATAAAAAAGGAAGTGAATTTAGTATGACAAGTAAAATTTTTACTCGTCATATTTTTAAGCAAAAGTTATAACATCTGTTCGAAGTATTTTATAAAAAATGTGACAATAATTATTGGCAAATGGCAAGTAATAAAACGTGAATAATACAAAATGAACTTTTCTAAATTAATGGCACATTGTTTACAATTAATTCTTCAACTTCCGGACACACCTCATTTACAACTGATTGGAATTCCATTTTACAACTTTTACAACCGAATGGAATTTCACTCATTCCTAATTTTTACAACAGCCAATCAGAAACAAGGAAGAACATATAGTAGCGCCTGCACAATGAATTCTTACACTCCTTCATAAATTTACTACCAATTTCAACTCTCTTTGTGCACCGATTTGAAAATGACCCCTCTTCCCGCGTCAAAAAAAAGATGAACAACTCTTATTTATAAAATTTTGTGTTTTCAATTAAAATCTACTCACTTTTCACAAATCCCCCAACTATATTACATTGCATTGGCCTCACTCTCTCATCCCAACTTTTATACACTAAACAACCCTACTCTGACCTTGGTTAGGGTTAGATTAAATAAGTGAATTATTACAAAAGATTTTTAATTATTACAACTTTAGACAAACTGACTTTTCAAAATAAAAAATGAATGTTAAAATACGCAGGAAAACAATTTAAATTCAAATTGGTGGACACAAATTTGGTCTCATTCAATACTAACATACTTCACATAAATCAAGAAAGACGGAGAATTTAACTTAATTCAGTGCAGGTAACCTTCAACAAATTATTTCTACAAACAATATGGCTTCATTTTGTTTTTAAGCTAATGTTCATTTATCCTGTACCGTAAAAGGTTGGACAGACTAGCATAATTTTATGAAAAAAGTAAGTGTCAAAAGATTTCAGTTAGTTGAGTTGAGGTTAATTTCTTCAAAATCGTCTTCCAGATTTTTCTTCTCTGCTTTGTTTTCTTCATCTTTCGGAGGATAGAATTTGAGTTTCGGAATATTTTGTTTCTTTAGTGCTGTTAGAAAAAGAAATGAATGTCGTCGATGAAGATCCGACTCCAAAATGACTTTTTTAAATGTCATCATGTAATAAGACACCGGGTGTAAGTTTAGAAAATTGAAATGAGTGTTACTGTCTACTTATATTATAAATTTTCAAAAATAAAAATAAAAAGTGTGATCTTGAACCACCTACTAATGAGGTTACCGAAAAAAAACTAAATTTTTAAAAGTGATATTCATCTGAAGTTTGGAATTTTTGTTATTAATTCAAATCGTAACCGTGACTAGTAAAGTAGTTACCTTGACTTTTTCATAAAGATCAACATGATCTTGGTCACTAATTTTATTGTCAATATCAAGTTACGTGAACTGACCTGCAGGTTAGGGTTAAGATCAGTTATTTTATTATTATTAATACTGCAGTTACAGGGATTGTTGAGAATTTGACTCGAACTACGGCAATCTCTTTTCCTGATGAAATTTTTCCTCGACCGAAATGGAACTTCTAGAATATAAAAATAAAAAACAATGAATACTTGAATTATCTACTAACACTATGCATATTTTGTTTTTCCGTTGCATTTGAGTATGCGTGAAGAGTAAATGTGGCCTCTTCAGCCTGTTTAACCTTAGCACTATCAGAAAACTGAAATTGCTATATAAACTTCCCATCCTTTTTTCCTAGCTCACCATTTTGTTTTCTCATTTTATAGCAAAACTATACACGAATTAAATAATTGTTGAACTAATTTTGAAAACTAGTTATTAAACCTTATTGTTAGTATGATCTGAACTTCAAAATCAAATTTTTGAACACAGACTTTAAAATATAAAGTTGAAAGTTTTTAACATACAAAACAGACAGGATAAAAATATGATATGTAAAGTTTGTTTTATGAAGCTAAAGATTGAAGAGGATTAGTGATGCAACAGGATTATGAATCTTGATGAATAAATATCTACGTAGAAATAGCAAATGACAACTTGTAATGGAAATGACAATAGTAGGAAAGCAAGGAGAAAAATAATGATAGATAATGGTTTGAAAGGTCAACGATACTTTTGAAGTTAGTTTGGATGTAGAACTGAGAAAACTTCTAATATGCAAGCATTGTTTGAAGGATTTGAGGAAAAAGGAAGGTGTGCAAGATTTCTGATAAATGTGACATCTTTCCAAGCAAATGTCGAAGTTCGCTAATCACTACATCACATCCGAGGGGTTGGGAATCTATGCGACGCGCCATGAATCTGACTCCAAACATTGTCGAATTTTCAGCTATTTTGACAGCTGTCAGCTGTTACAATATAAAATGGACTGCACGGCTAAATAATTGGTAAAAGCTTTATGATTAGATATTTTTCTTAATTCTAATTGATAAAAAAATCTTACTAATTTTTTAGGTTTAGTGACGAAACTAATTGCAGTGTTTGTAATTGTGATGACCACAAACATCAGCGTAAACGAAACAATTTCACGTAAAAAATAAAAAATAAATCTTCAAAACAACCGTTTCCAATTTAACACTGGTTATAACAAAAAATACACGCAAGCCACCCACTAGCTAACTCCTACTGGTTGTTAGGTTGCGAATGAGTCAATTTTTGAATCGACTTTCAGCGGGATTTGTCCCAGAGTTTTTAATTAAACGTTAAAAAACTTTTTACTTATTGACAGAAAATTCATATTCAGACGGAGCAGCGCCAGTAATAATAATAATAATAATAATAATTTTTTGTTAGTTTGCTGCGAGCTTAGTGCTCCCAGACTTTGCTAATTCAATTACTTGTTAGTTATAAAATATAAAATTTAACTTATCTGTGAGCTTAGTGCTCACAGACAAGAATACATACTAGAATACCCGAATCTGAGTATTATAAAATTCTCCGGGTTTGAAACTAAACTTCACCAATTTGGATGGAAAAATTATGATTGGGCACTAAATTTCGTCAGGAATTTTGGAAAATCATTTTCATCCAAATTGGTGAAGTTTAGTTTCTAACCCGAAAATTTTTTTAACACCGGGATTCAGGTATTATCCAAAATGAATACTTTTTCAAAACTTATGACATAACTTAGTATCCTGTTCATAATTTTTTACATCCAAATTTAATAAAGTTTAGTTTCTAACCCGGATAATTCTATAATACCCGGATACAGGTATTGTCAAAAATGTATAACATTTCAAAATTCCTGAAGTAAAATAGTACTCAATCATAATTGTTTCCACCCAAATTGGTGAAGTATAGTTTCTAACGCAGAAAATTTTATAATACCCGGATACGGGTATTCCCCAACATGAATAATATAGAAAAATTCCTGACTTAATTAAGTACGCAATCATAATTTTTCCATCCGAGTTGGTGAAGTTTAGTTTCAAACCCGGAGAATTTTATAAATACCCGAATTCGGATATTTACCTATGGTATTTTCCAAATTAAAATTTTTCCAAAATTCCTGTCAAAATGGCTCATCCTTTCGTAATTATTTCCATCTCAATTGGTAAACTTTACTTTGTAATCCAGGATTTTGATAATGCCCGGATCCGGGTATTTCCTAAATTAAAAAAAAAGTTTTAAATCCTGATCAAATTTTGACACCTAATACTTTTTTCAATTTCCGAAAAAAGCAAAAAATAAATTATATTTCACTTCACTGAAGGTCCAATTGGTCAAAATAATAACTTGAGTTATTATTTTGAGTTTACACTATACTATTACTCTCCCTTTCGAAAGAGGGGGAAATTGCCGCAATGATTTCGACTAAGTAATGTTTCGTGGTTCCACTGTATGAGTAACAAGTCGATCTAAGCTGAGATTCATATTGAAGTTTTAGAAAGTCGAGCCGATTGAAAAAAACTAATCCACACTCCTTCTCACCGTCCAGAATTGTTTCTTATCCATTTTTACCCGCTAAAATATGTTGCTTACAAAAAATATTTTTAATGCAGCAAAAAAATTTTGTTTAATACTTAAAATGTTTTTAAACGGTGAAACATATTATGCAGAACCGTTTACTTTCACGTCATTTCGACGCATTCGAAGTTTTATAAGTGGAATTTTATGTTTAACAGGAACCAACAAAAAAGTCGGCTCGAGATATGACATAAAAGCAATCCAGATTTAACTAATATGCCTTAAATTACAGTTCAAATCATTGAAAAAATTTATTCGATTTATTAATTCCTAAAGTATAGTACTCAAGTGAGGAAAAAAATGAGAAGAATCGACTTTTTTTAAATTAGAGCTTGGAAGAAAATTTTGGTACTCAGGTCGAGGCAAAATCAGAGCAGAAACGTAAAAACATTTTCTGCTCAGGAAGAACGACCCCCTTTTTCTGCCAAGGAAAAAAGTGAACAAAATAATTTCAAATCAAATTTTGGGGAATTAGAAACATTTTTAATTAGTTTTTCACAAGTTTCAAAAACGAGAATCACTTCTAGTTAAAGTCTGCGCATTTTTTTTTTCTTAAGTGTTGACAATAAAGTAGTTGCAGCTACAATTATTAAATCATCATCCTCTTCCGAATCAGAACTGTTCATTTTCAAAAACTTTTTTTTAATGAACAATGACAATTTATTATTCCGAACTTTCTTTGAAATCAATTTATTTAAAAATTAGTCACGTGAAACTTTTTTTCTCAGCCTTGACATGAGTACCTTCTATTTTACGCTTGGCTTAAAGTGGGCAAAAATGACATTTTCAGACGCTTCTTCTCATCCTAGTCTGAAATTTCGTCACACTTTTTTCTGGGGTGTAATCCCCACCTGAGTACTAAGCTTAACGATATGGTCATCATCATACTATGATTATCTTTGCATCAAAATTTGACACATGAATGTAAACATTGACAGCATAATGAAATTAGCAACAGCCATAACCAGCTCGATGACAAATAGGTATTCTGCACTAATGATGAAAACCACATGAGTGCAAAAATAGGTTTTTTTTTAAATAATATTTATTCTTATAGCAAATAACTTGTAAATCTATTTGAAGTATTTTCACATCCTTGAATTGAAAAATACAGTTTCAACTATTTATTATAAAAGTTAAAAAAAAATTTAAATATATTATAAACTACTGTGTAGAACTTTTCCAACTTTTAAGTAGATTAGCTAATACATATATCAATTTAATCATAGATTACTCAACCCAAGCAACGAGAGGCCAAACCCATTCAACTTGCGAAATTTGTAACAGTAATTGTTCCAACTTCACAAAATTTTGTTAAACGTGATCACAACATATGTTTGATTAAAGTTGGTATTTTCCATTGTTTCTTTGTCGCTGAAACAAAAACACACAAAAAAATATTATTAAAAAAAAAAATTTTAGCATAATCGTTCAATTTACCAAATAATCTAGTCGACGAAATCCACCAACTATCAAATCCGGCACCATCGAAAGCACTAAAGTTAGAACTAAAGCAAACCAGACTGCTGGTGACGAAAAGATGGTTCCAGCAAATGGGCTAAAGTAAAAATAAAAATAGAGCAAACTTGAATACATTGTTCAAAATTTTAATTGAAAATGTACTTACAAGTTAAAAATTTGAGAAGTTAAAACGGAGTATGCAAGATATGCAGCAAAAGAACAAATCAAAGCAGTCGGTAAAATCCAGTTGACGTGTATTGCATTTGTAATCACCTGCAGGAATCACCAAGAACAGTCAGTTGCAACCCAGACCTTGACTATTGATGGTAAAAATATACCAAACGTAATAAACATACCTTTAAGAGCATAATGGTGACCATTAGAAAATAAAGTAAATGACTGTGCATTCCATAGTCAAATTCTGCAAATAGTCCACTCAAAACTAGGCGTGGGAAATAGTTCAATAAGAAACTTTGCCAACATATTAAAAATATGTACCAAGACAGCACTTTTAAATTAAGGAGTGTATTTCCCCTGTATTTCTTATAGGTGCTAAAATCTTGAAGTAGCTCTTCAGATGATTTTTGCTGCTCGAGGATTGCATAAAAGACGATTGGTTGAGAGGTAAATAGAATATTGTATACCGCCATGAAACCAGGGTCAAGAATATTCTGAAATACAACTAGTAAATTAATACCCTAACTTTTTTATAGAGAGCGTAGACAGATGACAACCTACTTGTCCGGAGAAGGCAGTTTCAAATCCATAGAAAAAGTTTGGGAGTATGATAACTATCCCACGGTAAAGTATGTGCGCCACCATTGCTGACAATCGATAGTAATACCAAACACCGTGAACGAGAATTGCTTTTTGGAGATGCTGAAATTGTGGTAAAGCGAAATCAGCAGCCCTAGCTGCTTGACGACCTTCACGCCCAAGAATGCCTGCAATATTTAATATAAATTACTTATAGAAGTGAAGCATGACAAAATTAGTTTCAAGAACGTCAAGTAGTTGGAAAGTTTCTGGACATACCGATTCCAACATGAGCATCTTGAATCATAGCTACATCGTTTCCACCGTCCCCAACTGCACATACACGAGCATTTTTACCAGTTTTGGTCAATTTGATCAGTCGCACGACCTGAAATAGTCAAATATGAAGTAGCGGTTATAAAATTTCATTATAAATTTTACACAAATTAAATTTTTACTTGTGCTTTCTGCAATGGTGCCATTCGGCAGAAAATGACTTGGGAAAATTGAAGAGCAACATTTGCAAATAATTCACGTTGACTTTCAAATGCAACTGCAAAACTGGCACCGTCTACCACCAAAGTTGATTCATCAGTTGACATCTTCTCGGTACCTTGCTTCAAGTTGGTAAGTTTTTCAAAGACTATCTGAGGATTTATGGCATCGGTTAAATATCGGATGGTGGAGTTTACAATCATCCCATTGTTACTCTCCTGCATAAAATGATTGCTTTGTTGCAAAGCGGCAATTGGAATGAGGCCACAAGTCGCTCCGATATTGACTGCTGTTTCCATTTTATCTCCAGTTAACATCCAAATTCGTATTCCAGCACTTTTGAGCTTACTAAGGGTCTCTGGCACATTTTCTTGGAGTTCATCTTCAACACCAGTTGTACCAAGAAGTGTCAGCCCTGATTCAATTTTGTTGTAAAATTTCTGAAGATCATCAGGGTTTCTTCGATGCTTGTCAACTTCATTATGGATTTGAGCAAGTTCATCGGCAGTAATTTCCTTTTTGGCTATGACCAAAGTGCGGTAACCTTTCTGCAAAATTAAGAAATTTAAATAAAATTATTTTAAATTTCACAGTGGTATAAATACGTTAGCATATGTGGCAATCCTGTTATGTAAAGTTAAAGTGACAAGATAAAAGGTAACTGTTGTGCCGGACAGAGGCAATATTTTATAGTAGTTTGTATATTTTTACTACACGCTTCAAACTACGGCAATGGACTGTGGAACATTTCCCTAGTAAAAGCTATTTAGATACATCGTCCTGACCTTTGCCAGGGCCAGAAGAGGTCAAAAAGTTTACTTTTGAAGTGATATACTATGTGTCATGATACATAACATATTTTCGTGAAAATTCCTTATTAATGGGTTCAGACCATGCATGCCCATGTAATCATGGGACGAACGGACAAACATACAATATGCGTATTATGTATTGCAGAATATAACAAAGTTTGAATATTTGGTCGGTTACCTTGGCAAATTCGTTGACGTGACTAGTCGAAGACTCGATTAGTTCTGCAGCCGTCTTGGCAACACATTTTGGGAATAGCGACGATTCAGCGCCTTTTGTTATTAGAAAGTACCGTTTACTCTCGTTATTCTCCACCACCACTGACATACACTTCCGATCTAGTTAAACCAAAACCGATTGTCATAAACTATACCCGTTTCGTTGATTACTAATTTCTGAGGCTTACCTGAGTCGAATTCAAGGACAAAATGTCGTGTGAACGTATTTAATTTTCCATTTCGTTCAACCATGTGTTTACCATCGTCATCATCACCCAAGTATGTCACCCCTAGCTCTTGCGCTGCTGTCACCAAAACCTCTTCATCAGAACTCGATCCCTGGTATTCAATCTGACCTGGCTTTAGTATATCCTCATCATTATTGTTTGATCCATTTTTATTCACAGCGGTTACAGTGTGACAGAGTGTTATGGCTTCCAAGTATTCGGATATTTCCGTATCATTAACAGCTAACCTTTCTTCAGTTGTTTTTTCGGATGTATTGATATCAACTAATTCGTATTTATTGCTGTTTGGATTGATTTTATAATCAAATTTCCGAGTTCCAATTGAACAGCAAACAAAATTGAGTTTATTTTGAGTCAATGTCCCAGTTTTATCGGTAAGCAAGTAATCAATTTGACCCAATTCTTCGTTAAGATCAGATGTATTGCATTTAGCCTGTAATCCAGTTTTTGGACATGTCATATCTTTGTCCCAATCAAATAAGCGACTATTACCAACTTTTTGAAATTCTAAAAATAAAAATTTCAAAATAAAAATTTTTAAGTTAATCGTTAAACTCAAAGTAATGTTTACCCATCGAAGCTGAAAGAGAAATTGGTACCATGTAGCTGAGAAAAACCAAAAAAAGAAAGACTGTTGTGATAATCATTCCGAATTCGTCTTGATCTTCAGCAGGGATGTACCAAGAACTATCTAAATAAATTACCCATTTTATACATATGACAATCAGTTTAGGTATCAATGAATAAATAATGTTGATAAGGTTTTGTCATTCTTACTAATAAGACCTCTGTTCAGAAAAAAGAATCCCATTGCAATTGCGATTAATGTAATAAGAAGGAAACACAACATAAGTACAGCTTTGTTAATTGTGCTACAAAAGACAGAAAAAAAATTAAAATTGACTTTTGTTCGGTTCAACATACTAGTAACAAAGCTTACTGGTCAATAACTGAAAATTTATTTTTTTTGACTCTGGACGTATTGAGTGAAAGTCTAGTTTCTCTTCCGGTGTAAAGAATGCAACCGTAGACGTAGTGCGTGTTCTTGAGTGTCGTCCCACGTAAAAGTACATTATCCATAGTAATGGATACGGGCTTTTCAAGGATTGATTTCGAACGAATGACTCCATTGAATTTGTAAAGTTCTGTACTTGGTTGGTCAAACTCAAGGTCAATTTGGTGTTTGTAAAGACTCATTATATAATCATCTTCATTCCCTGATTCAAGTTTAAATAGTCCCGATGGACAAAATCTAACCTATGAATTAAATATTTGTTAAGCAAACTCATAATTAACTTAAAATAAAACTCGAAAATAATGATACTAGTTATGAAAATACCTCTGTGCGACAATTGTAAGTTGCATGTTACAATCTTGTGTTCAAAATTTGTCTAAAAAGCTGCATACATTAGTGATCAATCAAAACGAAAATTTGTCTAAATTTTGCATTATAATGTAAATTTTTTTTTTGATTTGTTATCAAAAATGTCATGAGTGCCTCGTGTTAGATTACAGACTTGATCATAATTGATAGACAGTGATTGCGTGAATTGATCCCCAGGTTGTAATGCAACAGTAAATAAATTAATTTACTGATAAAATTTAAATAAACTAATACTGCAAGTTGCGAAACATTTTTGATAAAAAATGTTCTAAAATCAATACAAATTTTTGCATCGTGTATAATGAATGCCAAATTTAGGAGTCTATACCAAATTTCTAATTTTTTCACAAGCAACAACCTATAAGTGTCGAAAGTGGTGCATTGTCATAATGTTTCAGTAAAACTTACCTTTAAATTTGGTTCTCCGTCAAGATTGGCTGTTGTGATTTCACATTTAGTCACAACTTTTTTTGAGTTTCCAATTGCTCTGAGTAACAGTATGTCACATGGAATACTGTCATTGTCTTCCAATCGTATAATTTGACCTACTTTGAGTTCACTTGCCTTTTGTGTCTGTATCGAATAAAATTGAAATTTGTATTACCGACGCTAGCTAATAAAATTGACATTAAGATGGATAAACTTACGACAAAAGTGGATTTGCTCTTGTCAAACACAAAAATTTTTCTATTGTTGACACTACTGTCAGCTTTATGTCGGATCAAATCCTCATATGCTTGTTTAATGATAGTGATCATCAAAATTGTCATGAACGTAATAACGAACGATATTGGGTTTGTCCTCGAGCCAAAAGCATACTTGATATAATACCAAAAAACAATTAATCATTAATACATTTTATTAATATTATTAAATTTGATCAAATTACCTGCAGTATAATCAACGTAACAAAGAATATATTAAAACCTTTTCGGCATTGTTCTATTACCATTTTTGGTAAGAAAGTGATCAGAGTATACTAATAGAAATGTTAAAAATATGTCAATTATTCCTACATATTGTTTAAAATTTTACATAGTATAATGTTTACCCGAGAAGAAATGATAGTATTGTCACAAAATTTGCCATCCCTGTGTGTATTCCCTGAGGTTAGATGAATCTGCCGCCATTCAGTGGCCATATTTTTTTTTTAATTTGTACCTTAAAGAATGATTTGTTGAAATTGAGTTACTGTGAATTACTATTTAAATTAATATTCATGCAAACATTATATAGTACTCTTAGTGGTTACATTTTTTCACTTGCCTGTACCAATGCGTCATTTCTGTATCTCATCAAGATAATTAGAAGAATTGATATTAAACTTGAAATAAGTGGAGTCATTTAGTAAATTCAAAAAATTACTCATTCTCCACTTCATTTTTACTCAAAGCTTGCTTACCTAAAAGCGACTCGGAATTGAGGTGAATTGCAATCACTTAGCGACAATGACTAAATGTCGGCAAGTACATGGACCCGTTTGTAGGTCCATGTGAAAGTTCCTGTTACAAAAGTTCCTAATGTCAAAAGTCCCTACAACAAATGTTCCTAATTCATAAATCAATATTACAAAAGTTCTTTCTGCGAATGTTCCTAATTGCACAAAATTCCTAAGCTTTAATGTTCCTTTGATAAGTACTTTCTACTAGTAGAGGTAATCAAATATCAATTCAAAAACTAAATGTAGTTGAAGTTATAATATTTAAATTATGTATGAAATTTTAACTGTATATTTGTTCAAATATTATCAATATCAAATACATGTCACCAAATTTTACACCATTGATGTCAGTAAAATTTGTCTAGCTCATACATTGAGTTCTAAATTTTGTGCTAATTCAATCAAAAATTCTTGGAAGCTTCGGTTTCCTTAGTTTTCTACGATTCGAAGAACTCGAGAACCCATATCCCGATGTTTTTTCTTTTGATTGTATAGTTGTTGTCGAGCAGTTAATTGATGAACTTTAATTTCTGTCCCATTTTGCTCTACTCTAATTTTGTTAATAAATGTCGAAATACAAGGATGAGCAGCACACAGAAATGAATTGAATCTTCGAATTTTATCCCTGCATTTTGTTATTAGTCAGCGATTCTAATTATGAAACTTTTTCAACATGTTAATATAATCTAAATCATGAGAAAACCTCCAGTCGTTGTTCAATCAAAATAGTTCCAAAGGTGATATTGCAAAAAGTGGGGCTCGACACCGCCCTGACTGGGGACATCCAATCCATGTATCTTCTTAATATTTCTTCAGTGGTTGAAGGAGCCCTCCCTTTTCCTCGAAAAATGAAGCAGTCATTTGGACATCAAACGATGCTTCAAGAATTACGCTTATAAGTCTCTTGTGCCGCATTTGGAAGCAAGACGTAAACAAGAGGGAGAGGACAATCGTTGTGCATTCAATTGATTGTGTACATTTGATGGATTAATTATGGGCTTCATAAACGTGTTATCGAAGAACCATTGCGTAGAATTTTTAGCAATAGGAACTTTCTGCGATTAGGAAAATTTGCAGTAGAAATTTTGAAATAGGAACTTTTCGAAGAGAAACATTTGTTGTATGAATTTTTGAAATAGAAACTTTCACGGAATACTTTGGTTTGTCTACCCTTTTAAAAAGACTTTGTTTTTGAAGCGGAACCAATCGAATGTACTTGAGACATGATTTAAAAGAAAGAATTTAAATTCGTAGAAAACAATTTCAAAAGTTCAAATAATTTTAATGAACCGACGCATTCAAAGTTGGTGACAATAAAATTAAAAATTTTCTCGTTCATAAAATTTGTTGATATGGAAGCAAGGATAATTTTCAAGCTCATTCGTAATTCTAAAATTAATTATAATTGTAAATATTCATTTCTTTTCGTTTCAAAATGAATTTCCAATTTACCTCATTCTTCTTAACATAAGAGTGTTGCATTTCAATTATGGTATGTTTGAGTGATCTAGTTTCACGAAAATTTAAATAAGAAGAAACAAACAATTTTTATTTTTTTAAATTTCTGGTTTGTTAGAAAGATACGAGTGACAGCGCTAATTTTATATTATTAGCTCCGCATTCTGGGAAAAAAGTTTAATCATTGAGCCAGAATATTTAGATTAGATTTGCCGACTTTTATGAATGTGATTATATGAAGTTGAAATTCATAATGAATGCAGATATATTTTACCTAACTTTGCCATTGACATTACACTAAAGTTGATAGATACAGCTATCAGTCTCACATGACCACAAATTATGACTGAGAGGTTCTAATTTCCAAGGAATTGTCATAATTAACATCTTGTTAACGTTTAATTCGAGATACAATTCGAAAGCAGGCAATTCATATTAAGTCAATTAATATAATTTTACAATTAAAAGACTAAATATAATGTTTACTGTATAATGGCAACTGTATTATTATTTTTTGTGTTTCTGGAGTTTGTGATCAGGACCAACTACCATAGAATTGCGGAAATTGAAAATAAACTTTAATAGGTATTGATGTCCCGAATGTAGCGGAAATATTTATAAGACGCATTATCTGCATACAGTTTAAAATTCTGAAAAGTAACTTAAGATAAATACTCGTCTCTAATTTTGGTGTTCACACTCATAACCCACAATTTTATATTTTAAACAAGTATCGTTGGAAACAGTAACTATGAACCTTATTTAGCTATACAGTTAAACTATTTTGTTTTTGTTTCGAGCTAATTGGTTTTTGCAGCTTGGAAAATTTGTGTGTTCTCTAATCACCTTGCTGAAAATAAATTCAAATCAATTTCGTAAATTACACTATGAATGTGACGAGTTACAAACCGTAGAGTATAACAACACTTTGAATATATATCGGAGTAAAGACATACGAAGGAAAAATATTTTATTGATATCATACGAATAACCGTTAGTTGATATATTAAGAAAATGTACTTAGGTGAAATCAAAAAGTCAGGTACATGCGAAATATGAATACCTACTTGTTAGTCATTAAATTATCACAAATTTTGGTTGACATAAAAGGCAGTTATGCTTTGAGTAACATCTAGTCAGTGAACTGAAACAATTTATTTTTTGCTTTATTCGGAAATTAAAATAAATTATTGGGTGTCAAAATTTGAGCAGGATTTTTGAAAAATTANTACAGTTAAACTATTTTGTTTTTGTTTCGAGCTAATTGGTTTTTGCAGCTTGGAAAATTTGTGTGTTCTCTAATCTCCTTGCTGAAAATAAATTCAAATCAATTTCGTAAATTACACCATGAATGTGACGAGTTACAAACCGTAGAATCAAACAACACTTTAAATATATATCGGAGTAAAGACATACGAAGGGAAATTTTTTTTTTGATATCATATGAATAACTGTTAGTTGATATATTAAGAAATTGTACTTAGGTGAAATCGAGAAGTCAGGTAGATGCGAAATATAAATACCTACTTCGTTAGTCATTACATTATCACAAATCTTGGTTGAACAAAAGGCAGTTATGCTTTGAGTAACATCTAGTCAGTGAAGTGAAACAATTTATTTTTTGCTTTATTCGGAAATTAAAATAAATTATTGGGTGTCAAAATTTGAGCAGGATTTTTGAAAAATTTGTTAATTTAAGAAATACCCGGACTCTGGCATTATCAAAATCCCGGGTTACAAAGTAATGTTCATTAATTGAGATGGAAATAATCACGAAAGGATAATACATTTTGACAGAAAATTTGGGGGAAAAAAATTAATTTGGAAAATAATTGAGGTAAATACCCGAATTCGGATATTTCTAAAACGTTTCCGGCGTGGAAACTAAACTTAACCAATTTGGATAAAAAAAATTAAAATTTGGCACTAAATTACGTCAGGAATATTGGAAAATTATTTATTTTGGAGAATACCCGGATCTGGGTATTATAAAAATTCTCCGGGTTTGAAACTAAACTTTACCAATTTGGATGAAAAAAATTATGATTGTGCACTAAATTATATCAGGAATTTTGGAAAATTATTCATTTTGGAGAATACCCGAATCCGAAACCATAATTTTCCAAAATTTTTGATTTTTTCGAATAATCAAAAAAATCCGATTTTTTTGATAATCATCAAAAAAAAATTTTTTTTTTTTTTCATAATATGTGTATTTTCGTATGAATTCTGAAAAAGTGAGTTTTAGCCTGTTGTTTATTTTGTGAAACTCTTTCCCACACCTTTTACACTTGGCACACAAGTCTTTATTATTCTCTTCCTGAAAATAAAGTGATCCTAAATAGGATCTTCTCCCCTGTGCATTTTGGTTGGCAATAATTCCACAAATATCAAAAACACAACTAATAAGTTCTAATTCTTATGTAGAAAATCCAAACGCGACATTGTTATTTTTTTTCCGTAAGAATTATTCGAAAAGGGAAAAGAGTGCAACCGACGAAACACCACCCATAGTCATAAAAGTCATTGATAAGATAATATTGTGGCGCGGCGTACCGTTGCATTGATTAGGTTAATTTAATGTAAGGGAACGAAAAGGATAACATTGGATTCGAATGAAAGAGATGGGGAATGATAATAGTTGGGACTTAGATACACGGAGTACCTACAGTATTGGTTTCCTGTAGTACGGGAACGGGACTGGTTCTTTAGGCTGAACTCCTAGAGTTTAGGGTTATCTTCTCTAAAGACACTTCTTCTTTACCTAAAGCGTCTTCTCTACTCTACTGGTCTCATTCAAGCCTAGAATGAAGTGGATGAGTTTGGGTTGAGTTAATTCTGGGCTGAGTAACCCTTCTCTGCTATTGTCTTCAGTTCCCTATTCCTAGAGGTTTCTTTAGGAACTGGTGTTACCGGGGCCTGGTTCTCTTCTTCTACCTACAGGCCGGTCTCTCTCTAGACTCTCGCTCCTACAGGGCGGGATACTCTTCAACCTAGAGTTCTGTACTCTAGTGCCTAACTGATAGGGGCCTCTTCTACCTACGGACAGTTACTTGTGTTCTTGGTTCTTGGGTAATGTCTCACCAAGACTATACCTAACTTAGGGAGATGATGTTACTTTACTGTAGGAACTGGTCTGCTCTAAGAGTACTATCCCTGTAGTGATTACCTTCTCTATAGGAACTCCGTCTCCAACAGGAACACTCTTCTCTTCCTACAGGAGCTCGCCTTCCTATAGTGACGACTCTTCTCCTACAGGAGCCTACCTTCCTACAGGGACTGCTCTTCTCCTACAGGAGCTAACCTTCCTATAGGGACGACTCTTCTCCTACAGGAGCCTACCTTCCTAGAGTGTCTACTCTTCTCCTACAGGAGCTAACCTTCCTAGAGTATCTACTCTTCTCCTACAGGAGCCTACCTTCCTAGAGTGTCTACTCTTCTCCTACAGAAACTAACCTTCCTAGAGTATCTACTCTTCTCCTACAGGAGCCTACCTTCCTAGAGTGTCTACTCTTCTCCTACAGGAACTAAGTTACTGGTTACTCGGACTAAAGACCGATGGTCTTACCTAACAAGTGATGTCTTTTCCGAAGGGAAGGTTTGGGAATTGGGATACAAGGGTAGTGGTGTAAGCGACGAGAAATCCGATGCTCGCTCAAGAGTTGGAGGGTGCCATGCGGGGCTTTTGACCCTAAGTGAGGATGGAGCCTCACCGAGTCTACGGTCTCTCTCTAGAATAAAATGTCACTTACAACGCTTTTCCGGGGAGGGATTTTGTTCTTCACTCTCTCTCCTTCCCGAGGTCCGATCCAATAACAACCAGGTCACAACACACACAATCAATTGAAGGATTATCTTATTTATTCACAAATGATAAAAATGGCAAAACTAAAAGAACAGAATTACAATAATAGAACTTTAGAAAAGCTATTGTCCCTACCTTTTTGATAAGCTGAAACTTTGCGCCTAATGCTCTACTCCGTTGAGAGACAAAAACTCAATGGGAACCCCCCCCCCTCCTGAGGTGAAGACTTTACTCCTATTTATGGTATCGCTTCTTACCACAAAAGGAGTGCCCATTTCCTATCTCTAACGAATTCTCCTAAGCCCGTTCACACATCCTTACGGAGAAATGAATGGACTCATAGGAAATCTTATTACCCCTAAACTTTATTCCAAACTATTCCTAATTTCAGGATTCCCGAGTACTAGGGAAGTGCCGGATTTCTGGCTGCGCTACAATATTATTTATTTTGAGTATTTATGCGAAATATGCGACACGTTCATTCATTTGAAAAAATCAAAAAAATCATGATTTTTTAAAGCTTGATAATTATCACGAACACTGATTGAGAGAGGTGCACTACAATAGTGGAAGCCAATCATTATTGATAATTTAATCCAGCCTAACACAGGAACATCAACCATCTTATTCTAGCTTGTCAAAAATGGCGCAAAATTTTGTTGCCATGTCTGGGACAGGTGTGCCAGTAGACAGATTTTTTTTTCTGGAGGGTCAGACTTGCTTTGTAATCCGAAACGAAATCGAATTGAAAGTGATACGATAAAGAAATGCATGTGCTTGAAATGTTGGCTTAAATAAATAAATCAATGAGACTTAAGAGAGGTGGTGATCGGTGGGATCAAGAATCGTGTGATGGAAAATTTTTAGAACGAACAATTGATTGATCATATAAATCCGAAAGAAATGAAGATTTTTATGTCGAAAAATTTTTTTCAAAATTTTAATTTGTATTGAGCTATGAGCCATGGTTCTGGCTCATGAGCCAGCTCAACAAATGTCGGGAGCCAGAGCCATGGCTCATGAGCTGGCTCACTGTCAGCCTGAGCCATGAGCCATAGCTCATTGAGCCATTTTCTCTGGCTCACACCTAAACCTGAGCCATGCGCAACACTATTCTTAATTTTGCTAGACACGTGAAGCTCATAATGAGCTTCTCGTGTGTAGAAGAGCTCAGGGCAAGAAATGCACTTGTTTTTTTTAGATTTTCAGAATAGGTGGTTTGCATGGGAAATCAGTAGAACCTGATTATAATATATTCAGTTTGTTTTGCACCAATAGTTACATAATGATATTTCTTTCAATTATATTTCGGTAGAACTAGTTTTAGTCAAATTATACAAATCGGCTCAATTCTTTATGAATTAATTCTCAAATAGGAGTTTGACTTGGAAACCAGATGCATCTATTATAATTCGTTTTGAAGAATAGTATCTGTCTCGGCCTAAAATCAAAGTATAGAATTCGCAACTTTTGTTCCATAATATCATTTTTTGCATCGTAAAGCTTGGACTAGAGTTGCCTTTCCCTTTCCTTTCTTTTACCATGAGGTGCTCAAGTCATCCCTCGATGGCATCCAAACTTTCTCCATGTTTCTTGACCATGACTTTCTCTTCCCTTTCCCACCTCGTTATTTTTCTAATTTGAAGTGAGTAACTATGGATCGAGAATTCTTTTACCTAAAAATCTTGAAAGGTGGTAAACGTTAAAACAAGAAATTAAATATATATATATATAAGCTGGATCCAGAGTCCGTGACTTTCCCTTTCCTTGCCCATGCCTTCGACAAATATCTCGATCCAAACTTTCTTCTTTCGTACCCACCACGTTACCAGGGGAATCTTATAGGCACAAGATGTGAAAACAAAACATCCATAGTTTCCTTTCTCACTTCTTTTCCTTGATCTTGCCTTGCTCAACTTAAAGTAGAACCGAGTTCTAGTTTTCTAAGAGGAAAGGTTGATAATAGTGCGTATCTTCAGATGACGTAAGAGTATACATATTTTTTAATTTGTTTTAATATTTACTACCTTTCAAGATTTTTAGGTGAAAGAATTAATGATCCAAAGTTACTCACTTCAAATTAGAAAAAGCACGAGGTGAGAAAGGAAAGGGAAATTCAAGGTCAGAAACAAGGAGAAAGTTTGGATACCATCGAGGGATGACTTGAGCACCTCATGGTAACAGAAAGGAAAGGGAAAGGCAACTCTATTCCTAGCTATACTCTTACGTCATCTGAAGATAACAATAGAAGATTTAGTACACTACTGCGCACTATTTTCAATGGACTAATCGCTGTGAATCAAGTCTAGTTTTTGATGTCAAACTGTTTTCCCTGGCCTTCCCTCTTACAGAAGTAGAATTTGGTTCTACTTTAAGTTGAGCAAGGCAAGATCAAGGAAAAGAAGAGAGAGAGGAAACTATGGATGTTTTGTTTTCACATCTTGTGCCTATCAGATTCCCTTGGTAACGTGGTGGGNCAATAGAAGATTTAGTACACTACTGCGCACTATTTTCAATGGACTAATCGCTGTGAATCAAGTCTAGTTTTTGAGGTCAAATTGTTTTCCCTTGTTTTCCCTCTTACAGAAGTAGAACTTGGTTCTACTTTAAGTTGAGCAAGGCAAGATCAAGGAAAAGAAGAGAGAGAGAGGAAACTATGGATGTTTTGTTTTCACATCTTGTGCCTATCAGATTCCCTTGGTAACGTGGTGGGTACGAAAGGAGAAAGTTTGGATCGAGATATTTGTCGAAGGCATGGGCAAGGAAAGAGACAAAGTATTTCCCACACAATTATTATCTAGGTGGTCTAGTCTTCAAGTTTTTGTGTTGTGTAAAAATATAAAATTTGAAATTTTTTATTTTCTCCGAATTCTATATGTAATGTAGAACCAAAAACTAAAAACCATGCGTCTACATAAAAACTCACTAACCGCCTTATCAGCTTACCGAATTGAGGAGACTCTTGTTTGAAATCCATTGCTTCCAAAATACCTTAATCATTGAAATTATAACAGCTTTATCCCCAAACGCCAAGCAATCAATCGACTTGAAATATTAAATTAAGTTATCGTATACTGTTCATCGCTGCATACAATCGAATTTTTAATTCTTATGGGAGATTTTATTTGGTCGATTTTTATGAAGAAGTATAAAAATTATTAAATTTTATCCCAAAATTTCACTTGCTTATTACTATTTCAAATTTCACTGCCTATTATTCGTGTGTTATACGACGTTGCTATCACAAATTTTTTTGACGTGGATTACAAGGCAGGGTGGCCCACCCTTATCTGTGTATTATAAAAGACATGCTAGTTGAAATGTTCGTCACTTTTTATTATAAACCACACATACAACCCTTCAAAACACAGTGAGTTTGGCACAATNTAGTTGAAATGTTCGTCACTTTTTATTATAAACCACACATACAACCCTTCAAAACACAGTGAGTTTGGCACAATATTAATTCCAAACCCTCCACGTTGTTAGTACTTCTAGGTTGCCGATTATCATAGTATTCCCTATAAACTACACCGACGATCTGGAAGCAAATGCCATGTTAAAAGTTTGCTACATCCATTAATTACTTTCTTTGAGCTACNTAGTTGAAATGTTCGTCACTTTTTATTATAAACCACACATACAACCCTTCAAAACACAGTGAGTTTGGCACAATGTTAATTCCAAACCCTCCACGTTGTTAGTACTTCTAGGTTGCCGATTATCATAGTATTCCCTATAAGNAACCCTCCACGTTGTTAGTACTTCTAGGTTGCCGATTATCATAGTATTCCCTATAAACTACACCGACGATCTGGAAGCAAATGCCATGTTAAAAGTTTGCTACATCCATTAATTACTTTCTTTGAGCTACGATCTCGCTGGGATATGTTAGACTAGTCTATTATAAACTTGGCGCGTTATTAGTAGTATAATCACTGACACCCTGGTGGTCATTCCTAACACATCGTCGTGGATTATAGCTTCTCATTGTGCAATAGTCTATTCATGTTTGAAATACTTTCACATCACTGTTAAATAATTTTGCTTTTTGTCTTGTTCGAATATAATTAAACATTCCATGCATATTACATCCAATTCCATCGCATTTGAAACAAAAAACGAGTAAAACATGGTGATGAACTAGGTAAATTCTCAACATAATCCGATGCAAGGAATAAAAGTAGTAAATTCAAATTAGGAATTAATTAAGAACTTAAATAACGATGCCGTAGATTTATAACCTACGATCCTTGGGTTGAAAGGGAGAAATATGAAAAACACAATTCTAAAACTGAGGTGAACGAATAAATATCCCCAAATTCATCCATTGTATGTATCAGTAGTAAGTTCATAGTTAATATAGTTAGTGTAGTTTCTGTAACTGTTCAAATTGTATGAAATAAGTACAGGAAAACCTCTATTTCCGAAACCAGATAACTCAACCCCGTCTCACCTCACGTGGCGGTTACCATAAACATTCAAATAATGTGGCGGGCTAATTTATATAATTATTTTGTTCCGTTATATAATTATTGAATTCCGTTGACCGTTACGCGACACTTTACGGTACCTGAATGTGAGGAGGGGTGGAGTGAACTTGATTTAGCCAATCAGAGCGAGTTCGGGAAATAGAGGTTTTCCTGTATGTCAGTCGAATAAACTAACTTAAGATTCAAAAAAATTTTGCAGTAGAGGTTTTAGAATTGAACAAAGCTTTCGAGAAAGCAAAACACTAATGGTGAAAGAGGACATAATTAATAGTCATTTCATTACATTTTGTTAATATAACACTCAATTAAATATATTATAAATATTTATTTTTATTTATCAATTCTGTAGATTCACACTTTCTTGATTCTACTTTACCAAAAAATATTTGTATATTATATTTGATATTGAACAAAACAAGTGTTCATCTGCTTTCTCCCATTTTCTTCAAAATTATTATAAGCTCCCCACTTTGGTTCGCATCAGCGATCATTTGCAACAACGAGTCTCCCTGACATTGTATGTTGTAGTTGCTAGAAAGTACAAGGTATTTAACATTTTTTTGCACCCTAGAAAGCATGACGTCATTTTTTCACACTCTTTTGCTGGCAGCAGCATGGGGTGGGAAGAGCTACGACAAAATTTGAGAAAGAGGGTGCAAAAAAAGATTAAACACCCTGTAAATGACTTTAAGGAAAAGCTAGTTTCCGTAGAAATAGCAATTGCTAGCAAGCAAATACTAAATTATATTATGATTAACGGAAACAGCGAAGTACTGTTCCTGACAATATCTCGTCAGCCACTTTTTTGTTTTAGTATATTATCTGTTTAGTTTTTATGTTTGAGAAATATCCAATTGAAACAGAATTTTTCACCCCCTGTTCTAACCCGCGGTTATGACGCTCCTGGCCGTCTGACATTAATGTTATTCTTGCGTTGGATTTCGTTATTCGACGCTTTTGCAACTTGCTAGCCTTTTTTTTGTAAGATTTTTTAAATTAAAGTGCACAAAAGGTAGACAGATCTTGTTAAGCTAACAACGCGGTAAGAACAACCATAACCCAAACTTAGCCCAACACAACTATCTAACCATCAGTATTTGAATTCTGCGTGTACGTCATCTCCTGTGATAAGCGCTTAACAGTCTAAGGTTTCTTAATAATTTCCGGGTAGAATTAATACTCTAGCAAGAAATACTGTGGAGAAAGTGAGCGCAAAAATTTCACCTTTTTCTGAGTTTGATATTTCGTAGTAACAATTGATTTTATTGCATCAATTCGACCTTCGCGACGCGTACCGGCTCCTCGAAACAACTACTCCCTGGAGGAACTAGTTGTTATGCGGAACCGTTTATGTTTAATGTTGAACTTAGCTAGGTGTTGGTTTTTTNACAATTGATTTTATTGCATCAATTCGACCTTCGCGACGCGTACCGGCTCCTCGAAACAACTACTCCCTGGAGGAAGTAGTTGTTATACGGAACCGTTTATGTTTAATGTTGAACTTAGCTAGGTGTTGGTTTTCTTTCATATATAATGGAATAGTTTTATTGTTACGTTGTTAGGTTTTTATAGCTTTTTTATAGTTTTTTTTGCAAGTAAAGATGGGGATTTTGTTGGGTAGAAGTGTGCGGTTAATTAAGTTTTTCATTAAAATTTCGGTTTCCAATGGAAATGGCACATAAAAAGAAAAGTAAACAGATATTTCCTAAAAAAGTGGCTGACCAGATGTTGCCAGGAACTGTAATTGCTTAATCTAAGGAATTTTAGCATTTGCTTAATGTAAATGTAGTAAAGTTTAATTTGATTTTTCTTTCTTTATTTGAAAGTACCAAAGTCTGAATGAGAATATTGGAAATATATGCAGAACATTCAGAATTCCATAGGACTGCATGTCTCACCTAATGAAATCATTCAAGTCAGAGTAATGACTCATGACTAACGAGAAAAATGATTATAATATGACACAACTACTCTTATCTCATACGAGTCGTATTTGATACAATCCAACGACTAAGAGTTATGATCAGTGGATGACTAAAATTAATATGTGATTCGGAGCAGTGTCTCACCCACATATCGATGTATCTCGATATGGATAACTCCATCATGAGTTATAACTCGGTAACTCATAGTTGTCGTAGTGGTTCCATTTTTGAGGAAGACATAAGTTTCAATTTGAATTTGAGGCACGACTCACGCAACTTAGTTGGTCAAGAGTCAGCTGCTATAAATATTCCCCGGAGTCAGAGTTACAATACTTTATTAGTTTCAAAGTAGAATGACTCAAAAATAATGCTATCACTCATACTAAATAAGTCAGATACATTGAAATGACTCATACCTCATGAGTCACATATATTGGAATGACTCATACCTCATAAGTCAGTAACATTGGAATGACTCATACCTCATAAGTCAGTAACATTGAAATAACTCGCACCTCATGAGTTACAGAAAATAGAATGACTCATACATCATGAGTCAGCATGTCAGGGTCACTTTACAGAAAGTTTCCTAGTTTAAAAAAAATCCGCATCTCATTTTCTATTGGTTCTATTGTAGAACCAAAATCTAAATACCATGCGTGTGCATAAAAGCTTACGAACTAACTTATCAGCTTACCGAATTGGCTTCCCGAATTATTTGGGTAATTTGAAAACAAGGGATTTCCAACCAAAAGTCTCACTCAATTCGGTAACCTAATAATAAGTCGATTCATAAGTTTTTACCCTCAAGCATGACATTTAGGTTTTGGTTCTGCACTAATTACCAATAATTGAACTGCATCCCTTTCAAAATACAGTGTGTTCAGTGAGATAAGAAAGGGAAAATGCTGCAATAGTTTTAAAACTCTCACAAATTAGACTCGAGCGACAATATTTGTCTTAAAACGAATTTTCCAATATTGTCGCATCACATCACATACATTCGTATTTGAAGTATTTGGAAACGACAAAATTTCAAATATTTCATTAAAATTTAGAAATTAGATAAGATTAAAAATTAAAAATTAGAACAAAAAGTTAAATTAAAGTCAAAGATTCGAAACAGGGGTTTTGAACTCCAGCAGCAATAGATTTTTGTTACAATCTCACGTTCTTGTGCTGTAGTATTTGTCTTTGTTGACAATTATTTCAACTATAGTGGGATTCGTTTATTGTCACTCCCAAGGGAGCCAAAATTTTGGTGATATAAAGCGAAGGTGACAGAAAGTGGTATAGACAACTCTTTTAAGTGCATGGACATCCACCGGGAAGTTTAAAATTGGTGATNGAAGGTGACAGAAAGTGGTATAGACAACTCTTTTAAGTGCATGGACATCCACCGGGAAGTTTAAAATTGGTGATACAAAGAGACTTGTGACAGAAGAAGAAGTGACATTAAACAAGTTTCACTGTAGTTCCAAAATCCCCAACTATGAAAATCATAGACATTGCGTCCGGAAAGACGGACTGATCCCAGTAGTGAGGGTAGGAAGTTGTCTGGATCCTTAAGCTGATTCCAGAGTAAAGTCCTCATGTCCTGATGTTATCGTGTCCTTCTCAGTTGTATCCAAGTGGAGCAAAAGCGCTTTTCAAATTTCTAGCTCATTATCATTCCCTTGCACTTATCATATACCTTCTCACTAGAGAAATATGACATTCAACTCTGGATCGTGTAGTTAGCGCTCAGTTATTAAAACAGTTTTAGAGTGGGAATCAAAATCCAAAATTGATACTGAAAATATTGCTTTACGTCGGATTCGGAAAAAAGGAAATCCGTTCAAAGTATATGCGCAACATGTTTAAAGAAAGGGTCACAAAGTTATTAAAAGTGTTTTCTTATGTCGTTCTCATTTGAAAAGTACAGTGATCCATAAAACCATGAGAGCAGTAGTCAGTTTTGTTGTTTCTGATATCTGTGAAGGATTTGGAGATAGAAAAAATACTTTTTTGATGAATCATCTTAATCAAAAGAAATTCCCAAAAAAAAAAAAAAAAATTCAAGTAATTAAAATTTTATTAAGAAAAGAAGTGTAAAAAATTGGAGAAAGTTGGAGAAAGCACTCCGCAAAACCATGGGAGCAGTTTTACTTTTTTAGTTAATTATGCCAAAGGATACATTTAACTAAGGTTTTTTCGAANGCAAAACCATGGGAGCAGTTTTACTTTTTTAGTTAATTATGCCAAAGGATACATTTAACTAAGGTTTTTTCGAACTTTTAATGAATTTTATACTTAGTTAATACTTAGTAGCTCCACCATGACGAAAAATGACATCTCCGATACGAGTTGGCATGGATTGGACGAGTTTGTTCAAATAATCTTCATCAATTTCGTCCCAACACTCCAGAACCTTGTCTCGTAGTTGTCCAACAGTCTGGAATTGCACTCCACCTGCATAAACCTTCCTTGCAAGTAGTCCCCAAACATTTTCGATAGAGTTTAAGTCACGAGAGTATGCAGGCCAATCCAAGATTCAGATGTTTTTATTTCTAAACCAGACGCGAGTTGAGTTCGCTTTGTGAATTGGGGCATTATCTTCCATGAAGATGAAGTCATCACCACCAATTCGATCCCACGATGGAAGAAGGTTGTTCTGGAGGATTCCCTGGTAATGGTTAGCAGTACTGGATGGAGCAACAAAAGAAATAGAAGTTTTTCCTTTCGATGAAAAAGCTGCCCAGATCATCAAAGTCCCAACTCCTGAATGTCGCTTAGAAAAAATTTGTTCTTCTTTGCGCAAGTCCCTCCAATAGTGTCGAAACCCATCCGGTACATCCAAATTAAACTTTTTTTCGTCGCTGAAGATAATTTTTTTCAATTCTTGCCCCCAACCTACCTTTGCATGGCACCAATTCAATCTCCGTTCTTTACTGAGTTTGGTAAGGTAAGGTTTTTTTTTCTTTTTTGAGTACTTGAGGGTCTCAGAACTAACAAAACCTTCTAACAGTCTTGGCCGAGACATCAAGTTCCGAACTAAGACGAACCTTGTTACAGGATGTTGTCTTATTGGACATTTCGCGTAAAATAGCCCTCTTGTCACGGTGTGAAAGTTTTGTTTTTCTGCCGTGGAACATCTTTTTGCTATAATTTTCGGGATCTTTGAGGTAAGAAATAACTACATGTGCAGAACGTTTAATTTTTCTTGCTATATAACGGTATCCAAATCCTTCTCCGCGAAATGCCGTTACTTACCGAGAAAGCGTGGAGANTGATCTGAACTCTCTCAAACTCTGTTAGAAGAGTACCTCCGGGTATTGTATTGAAATTGTGACAATTAGAATCAAATGACGGGCTATATCAACATAAAATACTAGTTACTTATAGTACTGTTTCTAATTGCATCAGAAAATTAAGGTTAGTTAGGTTACTTACCGAGAAAGCGTGGAGAAAGTAAAGAGAAAGTTACTGTTTCCTTGGTTTTGTGGAACAAAATATAGATATATTTTCACAAATGTTGAAATTTTTCTGACCACTACTCACAAAAAATTTTTTTGTAACTAAACTCGACCGTTTTGTTATCATTGCAAACTGCTCTTTGTTAGAAACCCGCCTCAAGCTAACTTTCGCGCCTAAATTAGAAGCAAATTGCCTGCTCCCATGGTTTTATGGATCACTGTAGGATTGGAGTCTACTCCTAAATATCAGTGGATTGAGCAAAGAAATTTAAAGAGAAAAGAAAGTTTAGATGGTTTTCTCAAACTCATTTCGTTCCTAGCGCATTCTTACAAGAATGAAATGGTAATGAGAAAGGAAACTCTGGATCGGTAAAAATAGATTAGAATGAGAAGGGCATGAGCAGGCAATGAGAAAACCGCTTAGTCTGGATCCAGCTTTACTCTCACGAAATAAATAGTATCATCCTGAAAATTCACCCACAAACACTTTACAATTTTAAAATAATTTTACAAGCGCTTGTAATAAGCCGCAAGTGCCTGTGAATTGTATTGACTTTAAGTAAAGGCAATTACATTTAGAGGCAGTTTCTAGATTTTTTTTCTGAGAACTGTGTTCCTTACAAACATTTCTTCCTTCCTTAGAGATTCTTTAGGCATGGGGTAGAATTGGGCTCTTGATTATCTTGAGGGTTATGATGTACATAGTAATAATAAATGCAATAACACAAAAAAAATGTGGTGATTGGACATTTTTATTTTTGAACATTATCTTTAAAGTCATATCTTTGGTTAAACATTTTTCGTTATCGACATCGGATACGACATCTGGACATCGGATACCAATTCATGATCTAGAAGAATATTACATAGAAATGTTCTTAGAGCATACAATTAGTTAGAATTTTTAAAGCTATTTAAAGCCAATCTGACTAAAAGAATTTTCAGCAATATTCTTTTTTGAAATTTGATCTGGATATTTGAAATTGTTTACCAGACTTTAATTTTTAGTACTGGTTTCTCGAGCATGGAGGTGGAAAGCTAAATCATGTAATCGATGCACTATTCTAAATATGATGTTCTTTGTGCTAATGTTCACACAGGGAAAATGGTCTCTCAAAGTGTTGATCATTCGAATTCTTGATAAAAAATTTTCTTTCCATCATGAGTTCATCCCTATGAGACTTTGCTTCCTTCAAGTCCATTGGCCAATCCAGTTTCTGTATAACCTTTTGCATAATTTCAATAGGCATACCCGGTGTTGGATCTTTAGTTACATCCTTCAAGAACCAATCTAGCTGCTGCGGAGGAACTCGTGATGTTGACAAAATTCTCACAGATGGGTCTACCAGAAAAAATACAAGAGTCCTCCGATGACCAGGTTTTGTGGTATCTTCCAACTGAAAAAAACAATAGTTTTGTAGAGTTTCATATAGAAAGGTTATGTCAGCCTTATTGTCAAAAGATGGAGAGCGTACAAAATACTACCACAAACACAAGACTAGTAAAAAAAAATCGTCTTGCGTAATGAACGCACACGACTAAGCTAGTCACATCACATCATGCCACTTCTATTATAATTGTGTCAAAGTCGAAAATTCATTATTCAATGGGATTGAAGTATTCAAACCAATACTCTACTACTCACTACTCAAATATTCGAACAAGTATTCGTTATTGGAAGGTGTTGAAGCCGAAGCTTTGTGTTGCTTTATTTCTATTGGACAACAAATGTTCACTGAATTCCAAAATATCCGCCTATATTAAAAAAAAAATACTCCCTTGCTTCACATCTTCATTCCTCAACCCAAAATGCATTTTTTCAAGCCGTTTTATTAATTCGNTTTTGAATTTGAATTGAATTGAATGTAATTTATTTAGGTGTCAAAAGAATCATTTTAGATACAAAAATGTTAATATACTTAGACACCCCCATACGGGACTAAATCTAAAGAGTTAAAAATTAGTATTAGTTTTAATTATGTTTATAGTCATACATGACTTTAGAGTTGAAACAGATATTAATTATCAACTTAAGTGTAAATTACATAGTACTTACTTCCTCATAGAGAGTAATACAGGAAGCAAATATTGCAGTTAAAAAATAAACTAACTACAATACATTTTAGTTTTGTATCAATTTCACAAAAACTCAAAATTCCAAAGTCAATCAGTCAATTATAGTGGTATTGATTCATTCGATCGATCATAACATATTTTGCCGCTTTCTCTTTAAATAGGTTAAAGGATGATGGTAAACCTCTATTATGAATTACAAAAGAGTTCCATATGTGAATTGCTCTATAAACAAATGACCTCTTAAAAGTTTCTGATTTGTGTACCAAAGGTTTAAGAGATCCCTCCGATATAGTAGCTCTAGTAGAAACCTTCGGAATTAAATGATCCGATAGATTTTCAATGTAGTCTTGAAAATTCAATAATTTATAGGTTTGGATCAAAGTGTAAAATTGAGATCTTTCTGTAACAGAGTGCATATTGCAACTTTCATAAATATCAAACAGTACCGACTCATTTATATCCAGTAAATTTTCACGGTTAAGAGATGAGTTAAAGATGATTTCATTTCTATTGCTTCATTTCTATTGGACAACAAATGTTCACTGAATTCCAAAATATCCGTCTATATTCAAAAAAATACTCCCTTGCTTCACATCTTCATTCCTCAACCCAAAATGCATTTTTTCAAGCCGTTTTATTAATTCGGCACATTAATTTATCCCAATTCATCCTTTCTAATTCATTACTCCACATTGTTCTCGATCTACTCATTGTTGAATAAATTATCTACATTCCTTAGTCTTTCTTCACTCTTCACGCTTCATTTTCTCCCACTCCTCCATCACTCCTTTTCATGGTTGTTAAGTCTGGGAAAGTGAATCAGTTAGGCATTAGATTTGCATATTAAACTGAAGCGCAAATTAAACAGCCACCAGTTTCATCTTGGTTGGAACCATAAGAAAGTAACCTTAGGCTAGCAAGGATCGATAGTAAAAGATACTGTTTNTCAGTTTCATCTTGGTTGGAACCATAAGAAAGTAACCTTAGGCTAGCAAGGATCGATAGTAAAAGATACTGTTTCTACCTGTTTCTTTAGTCAAAACTCTAAATCAAACTTTGCTTAAAACTATGTAAAAATATACTTAGAATAGCACTGTAATTACTACAGTTCAGCTATGAACGCGCCCAAAATGTATCTAGCTAAAGCTACAGAAATTTTTGACACGAAGCGATCGAACGTTTTCTAATGATAGCTTCAATAGATGCTATGATAAAAATTCAGAGATTTTTTGAAACTGGTGAATATTTCAACAATCACTCAATGCCTGTAACCATAGAGACGGCGAGTCACAATGATAGAAATCGGACAGAGCGATTGAGTCAACCATTCCAACCACGCTGTCTGCGACCAATAAACGCAACGCATTAGCCATGCAGTTTGTTCCACATATCTTCTGGAATAGATCTTATACACAATACCTGAAAAGGTGCAATTTGGTGCTGGAGTGTATTTGGAAATGCAATACAGCGTCCCTCTGAAGTGATAATTGATCCAAGATTTTGGTTGAGAGGTTCATTGTCGTTTAGTCCGAATACTGTCGCCACTCCCTGGCTGTCACCCTGTTCGTAATTAGGCTCCTGAATGGCTTGTCGGAAACACAGTTTTGATTCAGAAATATTCTCAGAAGAATAGTAATAAATGCCAGTGGCTACAATCCGCTCGTTGGCCATTCCTTCCAGATGCCACGCTCCACCTATGATCATAAGCCAAATCAGTGATGGAAAATTTTACATTAAATATAAATGTTGTGGGAAGTATTCTGTATTTCCCAGGTGTATAGATGTGAGGAGACTCGTACTCTCACAGTAGCCAACCGAGGCTTTGATCGACAGAGACAATGACAAATTTGAGTTGAAATATCTCCAGAGAAATAAGGATAACCCAAGATTTTTACNTTTGATCGACAGAGACAATGACAAATTTGAGTTGAAATATCTCCAGAGAAATAAGGATAACCCAAGATTTTTACGGGGCGATATCCATCATCTCTGCCCCGCCAACTATTTTGCTCAGTTAAAAATTTTACAGAGCTCGACGGTAAAATCTTGTGTATTTTTTATCGTAAAAAATCCCCATGCTCTCCTGTGTTGAGTAGTAAAATCGAGAAAAAGAAGAAAGTGGAATGTCATTAAAACGCGATACCAGACGTCGACTGACCTTTTTTGCATTCCACTTCCTCTTTTTGAACCATTTTTTACCTAATTAGCATAATTTGAATAGGCTTCAATATCCTTTTCATATTCCTCTTCCTTCTTTTAGAATTATTAATTTTCAACCCTTCAAACCCTTTACTCTATTTCTAATTTTCCTCAAGAAATGATGGATACTATACGAGGTAAAATACACGTTTTCACTCGGCAAAATACTCGAGATCTTGAGAATTTTGCTCGAGATAAATTTTTCCTAGGTAAAAACGACTTTTTTTTACTCAACCCCACATTTTGAGTTGGTCCAATGATGGAAACCACGCTTTACCAAATACGTAATTCGGTAAGGAGAAAATCTTAAGAAAGAAATTGTTGGCAAAAATATTTTACCAAGGAGACATTTTGTTTTCGAAGAAAAAAATATTGCAAAACACGCATTCTGTTTGGGAACAAGCTTCTAAAGAAAACTTTTTTATATTATTATGGTTTGGAATATTATTAAGGTTTAGAATATTAGCCAAGTGTTAAAATCCAATCGCCTTCTGTGCACTCCACGCTTTTGAATTATTCAATTTCTTATTTCAATCACAATCATACCCAATTACAGCTTATAGTATTTATCCCTTCTAACATTTTGCAGTATGCGACATCACGTGAAAAAATGCTTTTTAGGGTTACTAAAAAGCCTAACTCTTCCTAGCCCCATTTACCTGGAAAGTTTGGCTTTGCTGGGTTAAGATGTGTGTTGGCCAATTTTACGATTATTTGTAGTGTCCTTCCTCCAAGTTTGACTTCCCTCAGTGAAGGTGAGGGTGCACTAAAAGTAGGTATTTTAATTGGTTTGATAACTCTCGGGATTTCACTATCTTCATCTTCATCTTCACTGCGATATTCCACTTCATCGTACCAATATGGTTCGTTAGGTTCGATCCGGTTAGGCCTTGGGTTACGCAAATCCGTCAATACATTTTCCCACAACGGTACAAACTAGTAAATAAAATTATCAAAATTCATTAGTTACTCGACCAATTCCATTTTTTGAATCTTGCGATACCAATAATGTAATTCCTATTTCCAATGGTGCAAATTAACACATAGTGATGCACAGAATCATAAAAACATTGAAAGTTATTTTTGATCCAATCTCTTCCTTGGAGAAAGCATTATACATATAATTTTGTTTAACAATACATCAGAAATAATTTTTCCTTTACTGTCCCCTCCACTACTTCGTCAGCCATAATCGAGTCAATAACCGTGAAAGTTTTTTTTCGTTGTTTGGAGATAATTCCTATAGTAACCGCTTCAACTCATTCAATGAGAAATTGGTTATGCCCGCCAAATTCATCCGCCTGATCTCAGCTTTTTCATACAAAATTAATTAATAACTTTTATAAAATTTTGGCAATGAGAGTATTCAATTTTTATAAACACAACCTCTCCACATAGTAAATTTTTGGTTGATTAGTTTGTTCTGTGGAGATATAAATGTTTATAGTAGGGGTACTCAATCTAGATTTGTAAACTTATAACTCTGTAAGTTTACAAAACTCGCACATGCGCAGTTCAGATTTTTAAAGTTACAAAGTTACAAAGTCTGAGTGGGAAATTGTAACCTAGTTCGTGTTACTTTTTGTAAATACTGCTGCACGTTACTGATGCTTGACCCTTTGGAAAACCATCAAAACTATGGTTACTAAGGTACTTAACAGCTGACTCAAGCTGTGTATCATTAATTATTTGTTTACTCTGAATACTCACCTGTTTATAAAAAAAATTCAAACAGCTACAGCTTCTCCAGTGAATTGGTTAAAATTTTTACTTTTTGTTGTGAAGATTAGATTAAAAAAAAAAAAAAAAAAAAAATCAAAAACTTTTCTATTTTGTAAACTAAAAACATGCCCTTTTGGCAGGGAACTTAAGATAAGGGAATGGCGGTATGCAATCTCTTCTCAAATTCTCTTTTTCTCAAGTAGAAGTGACGTCACTGTTCTGCATGCTCTCAAAGTTCACAACTAAACAACATGCCTTATTCATACTTTAGACGAATTTAGACTGTTTTAACTTCAATTTTAAAATCAGATATGCATTTTATTTTGACGCGTAAAAGTGTACAAACAATTGAGTAATTTTTCACAACAATATTATTTATTTCGTTAATTGTTTAGCCTTTATTTTAATTTTAGACTTGCAGAAAGTCTTTTCGTTGACATTTAATTTTCTCTGTGTATTTAATTAATTATTTTGAAAACAAGTTTCCGGCTAATGTGTTTACGTTGGTTTTCCTTAAAGTGTCTGAAAAAGATTAGTGTGTGTGAAAGTCTCGGCTGTGGAAGAGATCCGTGTGGAAAAGTCTCGTGTGTAAAAGTCTAGTGTGTGTAAAAGATTCGTGTGTGGGAAAGATTCGTGTGGAAAAGATTTGAGTCGAAAAGATTCATGTGGATAAGATTCGTGTGTAAAAGTCTCGTGTGTGGAAAGGTTTCGTGTGAAAAGTTTCGTATAGAAAAGTTCTGTGTGTGGGGAAGTCTCGTCTATTGTTGTGGAAAAGATTCGTGTGTTTTGGTAATGTCTTCTGTGTGTACTGTTCATGTTTATGAATCGATTCTCCCCCCATATAAAGGCTCTTAAAGTTTGCCATTTAAGAAGTGAATGAATGAAAAAAATATTCTAATGTAAAATAGTCCGCGGTAGCATTTGGTTTTTTCTTTAAATTGAGCGTTACTATAGGAATTAAATCCAAACAACGAAAAAAACTTTTATGGTTATCGGCTCAATTATGGCTGACGAAGTAGTGGAGGGGACAGTAGTTTAAGAAAATTCATTACAAACTAAATAGTGTGTGACGTTCGACAAATTAATATTCTGTGATGACTGGAAAAAAAGTTATGATTTTTTCATCTTGTTTCTTAATGCCGCCAAACCGCTAATGTTGTTGTCAAACACGTGCGTACTTATGAGTGTTCAATTTTTCATTTCATTTCACCGTATAAAAATCTCGGACAATTATGAATGTGACTAACTTTACCAAAACTCCGGGTCTTGAAACTTGCTAGAAACACTGGAATATCNGAATGTGACTAACTTTACCAAAACTCCGGGTCTTGAAACTTGCTAGAAACACTGGAATATCTTGATAAAACATACAAGAATCTTGTTAAAAAAAAAGATAAAAATAAGGCTAAAGCATTTTAAAAATTCAAAAAAATCGGTTATGACGAACTTTTTAACCNGTCAAACACGTGCGTACTTATGAGTGTTCAATTTTTCATTTCATTTCACCGTATAAAAATCTCGGACAATTATGTATGTGACTAACTTTACCAAAACTCCGGGTCTTGAAACTTGCTAGAAACACTGGAATATCTTGATAAAACATACAAGAATTTTGTTAAAAAAAAAAGATAAAAATAAGGCTAAAGCATTTTAAAAATTCAAAAAAATCGGTTATGACGAACTTTTTAACCNTAAAAAAAAAGATAAAAATAAGGCTAAAGCATTTTAAAAATTCAAAAAAATCGGTTATGACGAACTTTTTAACCAACAATTGGTAGAATTTTTTTAAATACATACCTTACTAAGTATGGATTCAATGGTTGTGTAGAGCTCCCTGTGTTCGTGAGGATGCAAGTTATTAATGTAGGAGAGGAAACGCATAGTGCCATCTGCAGCCACTCGGACGTCACTAGGCAACCATTGGAATTTCTTCGAAATACTGTATTCAGGGAGACCATGAATGTGCGCAAATGCTAACTCACTAGCTTCATGCGGTGATAGTAGTTTATCCTTTGTTTCATAATAAAGCAAATCAAGTTCCTAGAAAAAATTAGTTTTAAACATTATGAGTAACACCAAAGGAAGTTATTTCCTATGGAAATGGGAAGGTACTTTTGAACCCATGCTCTTTGCTGGAGAAAACAGTGGATAAATTAATTTGTGACAAATGAACATATAAACCAAATTTTTTTTTGGCGAAATTGTTTACGCTTTCAGAAAAATCTTGTAAAAGTAGAGCAACAAAGTAAACAAATCAATGCTCTAAGATCACTAGAACAAAAGTTATTTTTTTGAAAATTGAAATTTTTGGATGTTATTTTGAGACGATGTACTAAGAAATGGGCGTTTCAAAGGATAATCCAAAAAAATTTATTTTCAAAAATTCATAACTTTTTTTGCAATTTATTGTAGAGACTTGATATTTTCAACTCGTATCCTAATATTCAATGGAATTTCTGAAACTGTATAGTGTTTCCACATAAAAATTTTTAACTAACAAATTTCCTTGTAAAAAAAANTCAATGGAATTTCTGAAACTGTATAGTGTTTCCACATAAAAATTTTTAACTAACAAATTTCCTTGTAAAAAAAACTTGCTTGCGCCAATAAAAGAGCATGGTCCACAACAGGGGTGCGAGTGGGCTGACTTTTCGAAAACCCAGCCCGTTAAGAAATCTATTAGTTTAGCCCAGCCCATTCGCACCTCTGGTCCACAAGTCTCTTCCCTAGGATAAATTAATTTCTNTCAATGGAATTTCTGAAACTGTATAGTGTTTCCACATAAAAATTTTTAACTAACAAATTTCCTTGTAAAAAAAAACTTGCTTGCGCCAATAAAGGAGCATGGTCCACAACAGGGGTGCGAGTGGGCTTACTTTTCGAAAACCCAGCCCGTTAAAAAATCTATTAGTTTAGCCCAGCCCATTCGCACCTCTGGTCCACAAGTCTCTTCCCTAGGATAAATTAATTTCTNAAAACCCAGCCCGTTAAAAAATCTATTAGTTTAGCCCAGCCCATTCGCACCTCTGGTCCACAAGTCTCTTCCCTAGGATAAATTAATTTCTGACGGACTGTATATTGAAATACTTTTAATAAAATTTATTTGGTGGCTATAAACATTCAATCAGCCAAAAATTGCCCACTGGTTTAAATTGCTACCTCCTACAAATGCGTCGAAAATAATTTTATTAATTACACAGTTTATACTGAATGTCCGACAAAACTTGGAATAAATAAACGAAAATCTTTTCGCCTTCTGTTTTTCGCATACAAGATTTTGACGAGTGTGAAATACTGGAGTTAACAGCTTCATCGGTGAGAGCGACTCCACTTAGGTTCTACGGTATAGATTGTATACCTCTATCCTGTGGCGGGGCTGACCCGCCACTTTGAGTTTGAGACAGGGATTGCCACAAAAATTTGGTCTCTGGTGGGGTATGATCCCACGTCTTGGATATTCCGGACCCAACGCAGTAACCATTTGTGCTACAGAGCCTAGTTGGGCAGTCCTGTTCTCCAACTCAATACAACTCCGAAACCCTCCTTCCTGGTCATTCATTTCCAGGTAAGGAGTCTACTGTCTCATTTATGAGTACAGTAGTGGGGATTGAGTCTTATGCTCAAATCCCCACAANGTAAGGAGTCTACTGTCTCATTTATGAGTACAGTAGTGGGGATTGAGTCTTATGCTCAAATCCCCACAATCCTCAACTCCCTTGGCTTTGTCATTTCATTCGCTTCATCTATTTTTGGTTTTGCGTATCTTTCTAGTTTTATTCGTTTACTCTCTCTCTCCAACCGCTTTTATGCTTTCCAACCTATAGATTCATACTAGTTCGTCTACGGGTTGACACATTTTACTTAAGAAATTATAGTCTCGTAAAAACAAAGGAATTAAAATTAAAATTAAAAAATGAACATTTTTGCGTAACACAAGCTTACTTTTTCTGATTGAAAAGCAGGTTTTTTGTGTGATTCTTTTGTGACTCTTGTCCTTCCATGGACATAGGGGAAAAGTGAGGGATGAACCAAGTCCAAGACGAGTTGGTCTGTGCCTGGGTGCCAATCTTTTTGCCACTCACGGACGTCTTCGAGGATATGCACACCGGATAGAAGGTTTTGTCTAAGGGTCTCTTCCACCAATTTATCCGCTTGCCATGTCCCGTCCACAGGACCCACTTCCAGTAATCCATTCTTCAGCTGTGCATAGTGTGCTAGCTCTTTGATGACAAAGTTGAACTTGTCTTCTCTCTGGCTAAGCCCTTCGAGCTCACTTTGCCACTTCGTCAGAATTTCGGGATCATTAAACTTTTCCTCCCATTTTGGTTTTTTACGAATTTCTGCACTCAAGCGCATAATGTCTAATTCGTCTACGCAGTAAGGTACTCTCCCCTCCTCATAGTCTGGATTGATAAATCCATGTGGAAATGGAGTCATGAGATTATCAACTGTCCCCATTTTCTTATTGTTAGGAGGAGGTTTAGTTTTGAACCTGCAAGACAATAAGGCATTAGCATGACACAAAAATTTTATTTCGCCAATTATAAAAAATTGATAGAATTAACGTTACGAACTATTTAACTTCATCCTAAAAATTGGTCTAATGCTCTTCTATCCGTAGGACGAAGTGTCTTGTCCCCTTTTGACGGTTTTTAAGCTGGACTATCCGCCAGATGAACGTTCCTGTGACGTAATCGGTGATGCTACATTATTTATAAGTCACAATGCTCATTCATGATACAGGGTTAGCCAAACTTTAGTACCCCAGAGAAAGTCACTTTCCCTGAAATCAGCTAGGGGGACTTAAAGATTAAATTCACACCGCGCTTAATTCGAAATAATAACTCAGATTAGGCGGTACAAAGTTGGCTCACATGAAACCAATTTAATAATTATTCAATACCTGCGAATAAATCTGCTTATGCCATTGCTCGAGCTGTTTAATTATGCTAGCTCGAATAATTACAGGTGTTGCTTGTGCTTAAATAAGTGATGATTGATTACAGGAAAACCTCTATTTCCGAAACCAGATAACTCAACCCCGTCTCACCTCACGTGGCGGTTACCATAAACATTCAAATAATGTGGCGGGCTAATTTATATAATTATTTTGTGGATTATTATTACTAATTTAATTAAGTTAATTTAATTATTTCTATGGATAAATCCAAACCACTTAAACGTTTGTCATTGTATACAAAGCAGCAAGTATTATTGGATCTAACAAATAAGACCAGAAAAGATGTATGTCAGGCCCATTCAATTAGTAAATCTACAGTTTCTAACATTTTGAAGCAGAAAGGAGGAATTCTCGATTTCAAAGGGGATTCTAAGGTAAGTGTAACTCAAAATACCATAATTTCTGTTAGTTTTATTTTTTGTAACTTCCGTTTTATGGCTTGAGTGGATTCAAATCCTATCGCCTCTCCTTCTTTACTTTCGCATTGTTTTAAGGTTCGGAAATACATTGTCGAGAA
>NIPM01000347.1:48009-73031 GCA_002738285.1 Holacanthella duospinosa | reverse complement strand
TTTAAAGATTTAACAAAATATAATTTTCTAATGTCAGAAATTCAATATTCTCTAACCTACAATAATTTCTTTTAGAATGTAGAGAAGTAGTTGAAAGAGAACTTGCTTCTTCAGTATTATAGTTGCGTTTGAAAAAAGATATTATTTTTAGGTAAAAGTTAAAATTAAAAATAATTCAGCGACGCTCCTAATAAACCTGATAAAAATAGAAGGGATGATGGAAAGGAAGGCCACACTGCTGCAGGTACTTCCCTCCTGTTGAGTATTGTTTTTCGGAAGAAAAAAGGAGTCCGTAAAATTTTGTATACATTGACAGTTCAATTGAAAATTTCAACTTGAAATTGGTTAACACCAATATTTTTTAAGATAAACAGATAGAGTTATGCCTACGGGAAATTTAAACTAAACAGCTTGACTAAATTAANAAAGGAGTCCGTAAAATTTTGTATACATTGACAGTTCAATTGAAAATTTCAACTTGAAATTGGTTAACACCAATATTTTTTAAGATAAACAGATAGAGTTATGCCTACGGGAAATTTAAACTAAACAGCTTGACTAAATTAAGCGAAATAAGATATTTAGACTTTAATTTACAATTTGATGTGCCTTGTGAGTGTGACTACAGCAAAATGCAATATGCAGTAGGATATTTTTGGTTTACTTTGATTTCGATAGTACACTTTGGCGAAACATGGATATTTCTTTTTTGCTGTTCTCCTTGCTTCTATTTCCGACGATTTCGAACTCATCCGAACTTTGTGTATTTTTGTCATCAGAAATATCTAGCAGTGACTATTTTCTGCTCGAACATTTGAGTTGCTCTCGTTGAGTCATGTGCTTCTTGATCCTCATCTTCAAAAAATTTTGTTGAATGTTTGACTGACTATACATAATCATTTCCCGCAAAAGACTCGCACTCCAAATCTTCTTTGTTTCATACAAGTACTTCCGTCTCCGTTTCAGTATCAGAAGGTACTAAGTACTCACCTTCTGAAAACCAACCAATCACAATTAATTATAATTTCGAACTTAAGGACCTTCTTGTTTCCAATTATGTCTGAAAAATATTTTTATAGAAAATTTTGTTGTTTCTGATAGGTTCACAAACACTAAATTTAGGGTACGAATCCAGCTCAAATTCAAAATTAAACATGTCGCGATGTCTTACTTTTTTTAAGAATTCGTTCTTTAGCTTGCTTATGCTTCTCTTCAAGTGTTTTCATTTGAGACGAGTCGTATCTAATATGGACAACGATTGGATGATGAGGCTTGAACGAATTTGAACCAAGAGAGAAAGATAATGACAATGAGGAATAAGAGATTGGTGCAGATGCCGAGGACAACGGTTGTCAACAGCCAATGAAAGATGAGGTAACGAAGGTCTGTGAACTGAGATGGATTTTTAGGAAAGCCTTGTAGACTTTGATGTCATATGTCTGGAGCTAAATAAATACATCTGTTAGTGGATTTTTTTTGCAAAAAGTAAACGAATAAGAACCTTACATCAGATTTTTTCTTGCAAAAATTTCATTTTACCCAAATTTATATCGAACTGAAAAAAATCAAAAATAAATAAATTAATAAAAGTTCACTGTCCTCATGACGTGTACTCAAGTGTATTCAAGTATTGAACCTAATTAATATTGTTTGAGACAAGTATCAAAATTTTAGAAACTAAAATATAAATAAATATAAATATTCAAAAATTATGTTAAACAAATTTTTTATTCTGTAATACTTCAAAAAAAATCATTCTTATACATTTTCAAATTCGAAGAATTGGAATTAACACCGGAAGTTTGCAAATAAAGGAAATGTGTGTACTAAATAGAACAAANTTTCAAATTCGAAGAATTGGAATTAACACCGGAAGTTTGCAAATAAAGGAAATGTGTGTACTAAATAGAACAAATATGAGAGTAATACAATCATTCATTTTTATATAATATAATTTCTTAGCAGACGAATTATTATAATCTGAACTAACAATTTAATTACTACACTGTACTTATAATAAACATTTCAAAATTTTTTTGAAAATCACAATTTCTAAAAATTAGAATTGAATTCTTATAAACAAAGAATAATTAAAGACTTCATCATTTCATTAAAATGTATTATTATACATTATATATATATATTTTAGAATTTTCCAAATTTATATACAATTTAGGTAACAAAAGTATACCAACGAAACAGCACCTTAAAACCACAAGTTAACATCCCTTTTTACAATTTCCAAAAATTTGTATAAAAAATCATGATTGTTGAAATCTTATTCTTGAACTCGGCAGTGTTAACATTTAGAAGTACAATATCAAAATTCTTAGTTGTATCATTTTTCTTCATCTTTAGAGATTCCTACTTTTAATATAAGTAGAGTGAGATAAATTTTGACAACTAAAATTTTTGCATTTTTTGATCTTTGTTTTTGGAACACTTTTTCTCTTGCGTGAAAAAAATAATGATGACAAAAATTTATGATGACGACGTCGAGATTGAATGTAAATTTCATTTCGTGAAGTCCATCCTTTTTCTGGTGTAATGGATACCACATCAAGTAATTTTTTATTATCAGTTGAGTCAATTTCATCATTTTGTAAAATTTCTCTTTCGTTATTCTCTTCTGGGGCACATTGAAGGAATTTTACTCTCTCTTCTAGAAATTTAATGAGTGGTTTAATTTCTGGGATTTTTGAATTTGTGAGGGATTCCTTCCATTCTCTTAGTCCTTCTTCATCTAATTTTTCAGTTATATGAAAACATAAAATTCCTTCCCATGTTCTTACATTAATTGACAATTTATCCAATGAGCAAATACATTCCTTAGTTGCCACCAATAACCCTTCAAGTTCAATCGCCGATGAACTATTTTTAATATTTGGATAGTTGATAAATTTACGAATTATAGTAAAAAATAGCTCACGCTCATTGGCCACTGGTCTACCAAACGATATGAGTTGAATCTCATCCAATTTCAATTTTTCATATTCATCTTCTATATTTTGAAATCGAACAGACAATGGTGGTTTAGGGGGTGACAGTGATGAATTACTCAGTTTGACATACTTTACAAATGATTTTGAACTTATATTTTTTTCATTTTCAAAATTTGGAATTGATTTTCCAAATTCAATTGTTGGAGTATTGTTGAATTCGTTGAATTTTTCAATCTCATCATGCGTTGCTGTTGGTGAAACTAGATTAGTTTTGAGTATAGATAAATTTTGCGTAAGTGTAGATATTCTTGTCAATATTTTTGAAAATTTGAAATTGAACTCACTCAACTCTTGACTAGGATCGTATGAATTTTGAACATTTTGGAGTGTAAGTGAAAATTCTTCTAACAAATTTTGTGTCAAAATGATATAGTCGTTGATGACAGGGTATGTATTGATTGTATTTGTGGCTACTGCAAATTCCATGTATGTGAGTGTCTCCTCCAATCGCCACATCATTTCCATATCGAAATTACACATATTCATTTTTTTTGTTGGCCAAAAAAAAATTGAAATTTGGTTTCAAAAATTTACGTGTGAAACTACGATTTTTAGAAATTGCGGGAATTTGTAAAGAATAAAAAAAACTACACTGAACTATACTACGTTGTTGCGTAGAAAGAGCTAGGTGTAATAATTTTTTTTTGTGAGTAAAGTATGGTAATTTGAAATGAATCTATTTCCTGGTGGGGGATTTATTTATTTAAAATTAAAACGAACGATGAAACGGTACAAACACCCACAGACTAAAATTTAACATGAAACGCAATAATTTTTCATTGTCATTGAAAAAAACTATAAGTAAGCAAAGAATATGGAAACATATATAAAAATAGGATGTATATAGGAAAACGTATGGTAGGAAACTGTTGTCCCACAAATTTCTAACTAAATTTGANATGTTGTTGCATAGAAAGAGCTAGGTGTAATAATTTTTTTTTCTCCGCACTTGGAGTGAGTAAAGTATGGTAATTTGAAATGAATCTATTTCCTGGTGGGGGATTTATTTATTTAAAATTAAAACGAACGATGAAACGGTACAATCACCCACAGACTAAAATTTAACATGAAACGCAATAATTTTTCATTGTCATTGAAAAAAACTATAAGTAAGCAAAGAATATGGAAACATATATAAAAATAGGATGTATATNACGATGAAACGGTACAAACACCCACAGACTAAAATTTAACATGAAACGCAATAATTTTTCATTGTCATTGAAAAAAACTATAAGTAAGCAAAGAATATGGAAACATATATAAAAATAGGATGTATATAGGAAAACGTATGGTAGGAAACTGTTGTCCCACAAATTTCTAACTAAATTTGAATATTTTTGTTTATATGCACAAACTTTATGTTGTCAACAAATGTAGTCTTTTTTCTTTAGTTTGAAGACCTATGAGTAAATCGAACTCTTCATACTTTAATTTAACCCTAGAGTAAAAGAATATTTTGTTTTTTTTCTTATTTTTTGACTGCTTATATGTTTTTTTTTGAAAATGTTTCACAGTTAAAAAAGACAAAATAATCAACTTTTTCCCCAGTTCAATCTATGGAATAATCTAAGCACTTGGAAACACTTGGAAACCTTTTAGTAACAACTACTCACCTATCTTTTTTTCCATAGGAGCAAACGGAGTCCCTTAGTTTCGCCAGTTTATCAGTTTGAGTTTGGTTTTTACTAAAAGTTTGGTAAAAATTGGATGAAAACTTATGGTATTTTGAATCTGGGTTAAAAATTTTGAATTTATTTTGAAATTTGAGGTTCTTATATTAGGTTTTATATTCTCGACATCTTTTTCAAAATTTTTAAGAATAGTGAAGGTTTAATATTATATACCTTAACTACCTGCTTTTATTAAATATGAGTCTCTTATTATGATATGATGAACAAGTGGCGACTATAAAAATTCAAATAAATGCTATGGTGGCACAATTTTTACAATACTGGAAAAATTATTAAATATATCAGAAGTAAGTTTTGAGTTATGCTGTTGGCTGAAGGTGTTTTCCAACACCCACATTGACTATATAACCAATGGAATGAATCGTAAAGCATGAGTCTTTTTTCCGGATTTCAGATGGAAAAGTAGACAATCTAGATATCCACCAACTAGTCATAATATTTTAGTTGTCATTAGTGAATTTCACCTAAGGAAAGTAACAGGTAAGAACATATTATAGTAAGTTATAGTTCCCTTCCATTTTGGAGGAATATATTCATACCTTTAGTTTTAGTTAACGAATAATTATTTAACAGTTTGTAGGTTAAGCCACAATTTACACTACAGACGAGAAGGTCCGTAATAAGCTTTTGTCGACTTGACGGTTGTGACTGCGCACTTCTATATCAGGTCAATTATTTTGTGCTGGAAATTCAGGAAGTTATTCTTCTGGTTTTTGTGATGACTTGGACTTCACCAAAGACTTTATTCCTTGTCAGTGAAAAAGGCTCATACTTCAGCACTCGGATATTCTACACATTTTGTTTAGGGACGGAAGAAGGGTAATTCAATTCTAATCACCAACCAATTCACAAACGCGATCTTGAAATGTTCGAGCCACTTAAGGAGCATAGTTACTTCAGGAGTCACCTGCTCGCCACTCCTTGAGTTGAGTTAGCCCCTAAAACAGATATTGGATTTGGATTCGGATTTATTAATGATTCATAACTAGTTAATTGTTCAATCCCTTTAANTCCTAAAACAGATATTGGATTTGGATTCGGATTTATTAATGATTCATAACTAGTTAATTGTTCAATCCCTTTAACATATTGAGTGTATATGGTGAAAAAACTAAGGAAATGTTTTAACATTACACTAATATACACTTGAAGATTACCGTGGGGGAAGTTTCGTTTTCATATTTTCAATTTGAAGTTAAACGACATTAGTGTCCAAAAATAAATGTGTATTTACTCGCTACGTATGCACCAACTAGTTGCAAAAAGAGAAGAAAAAATAAACAAATCTAAAGTGCCCGTTTATTTACTTCTGTTAAGCTTCTTTATTTATTTTTAATTTCTATCTGAATTTTCTACTATTTCTGAAAACTGAATACAATACACATGACGTTATTCAAGACTGGTTTTACTTTCTTTTCAGCAGAGTTTAAATTTGTGCGACACAAGGAAACCCAGGAGCAAACAGAACTTGCATTTGTGGAGAACAAAATATATCTAGGAGTTGTTGCTCTTATAACTGACTGTATGAAAATGTTTCTTCTAAATAGCTAATTGTATTTCTCAGATGGTCATGGTGAATTGAGTGCTGACATGGTGATGTATAATGTTGTGTATGCAAGATGCACAGGTAGCCCTGATATAACAAACAAACTTTGATTTGGCTAGTATAGCTTAAAGTATTTTAAACCAGTCGCAAGTTTGAGAAATAAAAATAAACTTACTTTTTCTATGTAAAATAAAAAAAAAATTTTTGTTGCATCTCTTAACAATCTTTGCAATCATGTTGAAAAATTTTGGCACTTATTAGAGACTTAAAATGATATTCTTTGGAACCAAACTATCATTAGTGTCCCCGACATTTAAAATTAGAAAGTCAGGAAGCATTCAAACCTACACCACTGAAAGATCTTGTCTTAGTGCGTACACTTTGGCATGTAAGAATTCCTTCTAAAATTTACCTTACCTCCAAAGGTCACCAGAGCTAACCTTACGAAGTGAAATCTCTTAAGGTCCATGATAAATTCCTGCAAAGTTGGTCCCCATTTAAACATTGTAGCTTAATAAATTAACTTCCTGCAAATTTGAGACGAATTCAAAAGTCATATTTGTCCGCGCAATGTTAGGTTTGATAACCGCTGGAAGGCAGATGGTAACTTTATGAAAATTTTCCTTTTTTGACATTTTTCATTAGCATGTTATCTATCTGCCGGGTGAAATTGAGAATGAACTAACAGGTTAGTCTGTCCGCGAAATGGTATTGGCGAAATCTGCAGGTCAACGACCAATTAGGAAAAGGTTAGACTCTATTTGAATATTGTTTGCTAATATTTTATCTATCTTTCTGCTGAATTTGAGACGATTCCAACAAGCTTGTTTAACCAAATAATGTTAAATTTGATTACTTCTGAAAGGGAAAGGTCAACTTTTGGACGGGTACATCCTAAAATTTACTCTTTGGGTGAAAATTTTGGTTGTTGTAAATTTGGTTGCCAATTTTCAAATTAATTTTTGTAACGTTAATTGTACGGTATGGATCTATATATATTTATTCACTTTAGATTGAATTGCCTATGACTTGCTTCTAAATAAGCTGCTTTTTGTTCATGTATCTGGTTGCTGAGAAAACATTTTACAAGGAGATCTTGGTTTTTAGTTAAGTTAATGTTTCAGTTGGGAATACCTAGAGCCAAATATGATTGTACAGTGGTTTTAGCTTAATGCCACCTCCGAGGGAGTCGAAAAATCGGGTGACACTAAACGGAGTTGACAAGAGCCGATATTGTCAACTGCTTGATAATTTAAAGATTAGATGACATTAACCAAAGTTCCTGGTTTTAGCGGCACATTTTATTATACGATATATTTTTGGATTTATTTTACGGGTTTTAAAGGTTATTATCTGAATTTGGAATAATTTAAAAGCAAATAACAACTCGTTTATTTGCAAATTCCACTTGAATTTCTGTGTAGTTGTTCTTGTAACAAATGTCAAAATGACCCAATATAATTAGTTCCTGTGGTACGTCACTCAATCAGCAATTGGTGATTGCGAATGTTCAGATTCAAAAGCAATTTATGGGATTCCAGACTGGTGTTCTCCATGACTCCCAACTTCGCCTGAGTCATCGTCACTGACTCTATGAGTTATGACTGATTCCGGGAGTTATGACTGACTCTCTAAATGTTGCGAAACGACTCTTAGAATAATGACTGACTTGTGCAAGTTTGGGAGTTGACTTTCAGAGTTAGAGTCATGCCTGACTCCAAACTGACTTAATACTAAATATGGACAATCGGCTAGAACAATCTAAAATTTAAATTTTTTACTCATTTGAAAATGAAAATAGATGAGAAAAATAAGGAAAATAAGTCAGATATGCTGATTTGTGCATGTTGGAAAAGAGTCATAACTCCCTCCCAACTCTGGGGATCGGCTCTCAGAGTCATGACTCTGATTCGTAAATACGAAGAAGTCAGAGTATCAAATGACTCCCAAAATCCCTAAAAGTCAGAGACAGAGTCATGACACAGGAGTCAGTGTCATGGAGAACACTACTGAACGTGTCTTGGTTTGGTAGATCACAAATAAGATATATTAAAAAAAGTTAAAGTTTGAACTATAATAATATGAGTATTTTTAACAATAGAACAACACTTATTTTGTAAAGGTCATTGACCTATCAATGAAACCATAAATTCAAAAGTTTATATTGGAGTGTGGGAAATCTCAATTTCTCAAAAAAAAAATTATAGTAATGTCAATTCAACCTAGTCCAATTATTTTTTTTCTTGATTCTTTATATTTAAAATTATTGTAGCGTTAATTCGGACTCTTCATTAGCCTTGTTTCACTGTATATCCATAGAAACCGAAGTTTTTTGAATTTCAAAATCAACAAATCTGAAAGTTGCATTTCTTCCACTGGGGCCTTCAATTAGAAGCAAACTACGAATCTGACATGCATTATTGACGTTAAAGTCAAATTTTGCAAAAAAAAATTTGGCAAATCTATAGAATTTTTTTTGGAAAATTTGACTTGAACGCCACAAATGGTTGCCAGATTCGTATTAGACGTGAACTTTCTGTTCGATTGAAGTACTTCTAGTCAAATTTTAGTGAGTTATTTCGAGATTTATTGTAAAATTAAAAAAAAACTCTATTGAAATTCGTAAATTTTTTGAAAAACTCGTGTTGTGCACTAATAATAGGTGTTATATCCTTAGTCTAGAAAAAATTTATGATCGACAGAAATGAAAAATTGACATATATTTCATTTAATTTTGCGATGAGAAACTTTGCTACAATTTTTTCGAAGGGGGGATGGGAAAGTTATCTTAGTATGCCCATCTAAGTTTAGCGTACTCGCGGTTGGGATACATCGGCGACTGCTGGTGAGTCTTTAAGAAAATAAGCTTCCACGATCGAGGATGTTGTACTTAAGGTAAGAGACCGCATGGTAAATACAACGAATAGGTTAATGAAACCGTTCCTACAAGCGTCACTAATCGCCCACACTATTTAAACAAACATGAGTTTATATTCTGCCCTTGAGAACCGAAAGTTTCCTTTAAAGCGTGTTTATCTGGCATGCAGGCAGTTCAAATGAGGTGACAAAAGCCGGAGGTTTACAATAGGCAGAGTATTGACTACATGAGAACATGGATGTTAGCCGGAAGAAAGCCAACCGGTTGATTAAAGCGAAGTGTGACATTAAGGGGTAGTGACAGTAAACTAAAACCACTGAATCTGCAAACATAGCAAACTTTTTTTCTTCTTAATTTCAAAATAAAAAAAAAACCTGAAAGTTGTACTTTCGAAATTTCCTCGTAATTTTGTAGCATGCTTTTTGGCTGCTCTTCATAGTTGATTATGATTACACATTGATTAAATTTCCGAGGTATTTAATTTGTTACGTTGTATCAAGTTACTTGGTTTAATGAAATTTTCATTATGTTCGCCTGAGTTTAAGTTGAAAGAATAAATTTACTACCTTTATCATCTAACTCATTCATCATTGTATCCAAAAATGTAAATTAAATTAAATTTTTCTTGTTGAATATAAAAATTTATTATGAAGAGACACTATAATTAAATAATTAAATAATTACTCTAAAATTAACACTCTTACCACGAAAGTTTTAGACCATGAAAGTTTATCTTTTAGCATTTCCGGGATGACATACAGACTTGTCGACATCATAACTTTGTTAAGTTTGTTTGCAGTTTCTGTTAAAAAATTCTCATAAATGGACTAATATTTACAGTGTCTGGTTAAGTACGTAAAAGAAGAAGAGGGGAAACCTGATGTCTGCAATAATGATCCACCATAGTTTAGCAAATACACATTCATAGTACCCTATCGAAATCTCCCCTCCAAAGAGTATCCACCTAAGTGAATTTAGGCCACCAATTGTACAAGTAAGTGATGACACCATTCCTAGCAATTTGTTTGAAAGTAGAAAAAAAAATTAATATCACAGAGTTTTTCCAATATAATTATTCTTCAAACATCAGTGAAGTTTTTTTGAGCCACCATACAAGGAAAGGCTAAAAATTGAAAGCGTCAGAAACTTTAGGGGTGAGTCAGCAGTCTAAACCGGATTTAGTTCACCTGTCTCTATCTTCATTCATTTTAGTGCAAGTGACGACTTAAGTGCTCAGCACATACACAACTGAAGGTTAGTTCTTTTAAAATTCAAAAATTTTTGGAAACTTACTGAAATTTCATAGTATAACGCATGACTAAATAAAATATACAACATGAAAGGATCCGAAGAATAGTACGTTGAACAAAGTGTATGTGGGCTAAGTTCACGTTTTGCACTTTGGATCTATTCAATTCCATTTATTAGTTACATCAACGCTAAAATAGTTTTTTTTAATACTGTGAATTTTTATGGATTCTTAGAAAGATTTGGAACTTACTCCAAGGTAAATTTAAAACTTTTTAGTAAACTTTTCAACATTTCATGACAAACTTTACATTATTATAACAATTCGTATCACTTCCAAGGTATCACACTTGTCAACGTGTTAAAGGTTAGTAATTTTTTTTTGTCAAGATTTTATAAGAATTTGTTTTGTTATAAGATTCGTATAGTTGAAATTGAAATATAAAGTTTAAGTATCAAGAATGATTTTTATACTTTTTGTAGTATCAGGTATAAATATTGTGATTGCTGGAAATAGTGATAAATTAAAATAATTGTTGTGCTATGTGTCATTTAGCAATAGTAAAAAAAACGCAATATTTATTTCAATTTATGACTATTTCTAATAATCATGACAAAAGCTATACCTCACAGTAATTGAAATTTTGGACAAACTTTTTTTTATACATATATTTTTCATTTGCTTTTTTAATGTGTATTAGATAGTATTATCTACTTCTTAAATAATACCAAATGTTTAGTTAAAACTATACAGTTTAGCAATTNTTTGTCAAGATTTTATAAGAATTTGTTTTGTTATAAGATTCGTATAGTTGAAATTGAAATATAAAGTTTAAGTACCAAGAATAATTTTTATACTTTTTGTAGTATCAGGTATAAATATTGTGATTGTTGGAAATAGAGATAAATTAAAATAATTGTTGTGCTATGTGTCATTTAGCAATAGTAAAAAAACGCAATATTTATTTCAATTTATGACTATTTCTAATAATCATGATAAAAGCTATACCTCACAGTAATTGAAATTTTGGACAAACTTTTTTTTATACATATATTTTTCATTTGCTTTTTTACTGTGTATTAGATAGTATTATCTACTTCTTAAATAATACCAAATGTTTAGTTAAAACTATACAGTTTAGCAATTCACACTTTCAAGTTTAACTATAATCGTTATATTGAAATATTTGTCTTTGGACGTTTAGAGTGAATATTTAGCTAATGCAGATAAAATGACCAAATTTGTTTGACATTAGCTAACATGTACACTTGTGGAACCAAAACCTAATTCATTTTTCCTACTGACAAGTTTCTTGAATCACTTTTTAGGTTGTACAGACATAATTTTGTTAATTTTCACACAATTCTTAGCCCTCTAAGTTTTAACATTTCTTGAAGGGTGAAGTTATGAATGGTTTCAATTCTATATTTCTTGTATTGAAAATTTTGTGACTTCGCAATCCTTCGCAAGGTTTTGCATAAATTCAATTTTTTTGTTTGAGCAATTAAAGTCGAGATAAACTGAGAAATCCTGCAAAGAAAAAAATTAAGTCAACAAATCCTCATACTTTGCTCACTTTTGGATCAATTGTTAAATTTATTAAATTTGTTACAAAATGATTTTAAATAGCGATACAAGTAAATTAGTGTGGAATTAAAAAAAAAGAATATTATATTGTAATGTCAAAACTGAGTTTAGCAAAAATGATATTTTAATTTGATTATTTAAATACACAGCATATTATTTGGTGTAGTTGTGAACCTTACAACCTTGATCANTGAGTTTAGCAAAAATGATATTTTAATTTGATTATTTAAATACACAGCATATTATTTGGTGTAGTTGTGAACCTTACAACCTTGATCAAGTATTACTATGACTAAATTAGATTTAACAAATTTACAACTTGCTATTTTACTAATTGTAAATTAATACATTACTTTTGTTTCTTTGAAATTAATATTATATATTTACTCCATTCAGATAGCCTTGAAATTACACTAATAATATTAGTACTAATAATGATATAACTAATAATATAATAATAATATTCAGTTTTGAAAATTAAAAAAAAAAGTTTAATAAAACTAAATTTACTTTGTTCAAAATTTATGATTAGAAAAATATGATTTTAGGAGTGCAAGTATTTCTAGCAGACAATTTTAGATAAAAGAAAACAATTTTACATAGGAATAAAATAATTGTTTTCTTAGTTTCAATCGCACATTTTGAATATATAACTTAAAGTTTCGATAAAAGTGCATTGGTCAGGCTATAGGGTATTTGTAGACACANGTTTTGCATAAATTCAATTTTTTTGTTTGAGCAATTAAAGTCGAGATAAACTGAGAAATCCTGCAAAGAAAAAATTAAGTCAACAAATCCTCATACTTTGCTCACTTTTGGATCAATTGTTAAATTTATTAAATTTGTTACAAAATGATTTTAAATAGCGATACAAGTAAATTAGTGTGGAATTAAAAAAAAAGAATATTATATTGTAATGTCAAAACTCTGAGTTTAGCAAAAATGATATTTTAATTTGATTATTTAAATACACAGTATATTATTTGGTGTAGTTGTGAACCTTACAACCTTGATAAAGTATTACTATGACTAAATTAGATTTAACAAATTTACAACTTGCTATTTTACTAATTGTAAATTAATACATTACTTTGTTTCTTTGAAATTAATATTATATATTTACTCCATTCAGATAGCCTTGAAATTACACTAATAATATAATAATAATATTCACTTTTGAAAATTAAAAAAAAAAATTTAATAAAACTAATTTACTTTGTTCAAAATTTATGATTTGAAAAATATGATTTTAGGAGTGCAAGTATTTCTAGCAGACAATTTTAGATAACAAAAGAAAACAATTTTACATAGGAATAAAATAATTGTTTTCTTAGTTTCAATTGCACATTTTGAATATATAACTTAAAGTTTCGATAAAAGTGCATTGGTCAGGCTATAGGGTATTTGTAGACACAATCAGACTTGTAAAAATACGATTGTCTATGATTTTCTTAAATACCTATGATTTTAATGTGTAAACATTTGTATTTATTAGAATTCAAACTTTTTCCACCTGATTTTTTAAAATAATGTGTCTCTACTATTTCTGCTTATTTCAAAATTTTCAGTTGCAATGGAACCTGTAACAGTGTGACATAATACAGTGACTGGGGATTGGAATGTCCAAAGTGACACAAATTTTCAAAGTTACATTAATTGACGGTATGTATTGATTTCCATCATGCAACTACATTTTTCTCAAAAATGACACTTCACTTTTTGAAATACTTCCTACTTCATATTGCTTTATAGAATCCAAAAACACTTTCTAAAATTACTGACCTGTTTCTTATAACTTCCCTCCTGTAAAATTTTATGTCGGTATAGTAATGAAAAATACGAGTAACTTTTCAATGCTACAGTCACCTTAACACTTTTACTAAAATAATTAGCCAAATTCATAAATTTTGGAACTTTAAAATTATTTCAAATGTTTATACTTCTTATTTTCCTGTAGATTTTCTGTATACGACAACAAAAAGTACTAACAGCGTTGTTAATATTGGTCTTGAAATACACCAATAGACTGAAGATCATAACAAAAGTGTTTTTTACAATTTGTACTTCCGCTTTAATTAAAACTGTAAACAAAAGCGATACAAGAAAAAATAACATACTTTTGAAGAATACATATATGCGTAGTAACTAACTTGTCAAATAATTTTAATGATCAGTTAAGCAACAATGACATTTTCACTTGGAAGGTCAAAATACTACAATGTGAATGTCACTGACGCTGCAAACTAAACGTAATGGACTATTGAGTAACTATTCTAATTTTTTTTCTCTCTTTTGTGATAGACTACTTGAAGCGGATTGACAAAGGATATAAATACTCTGGATACTAAATGTTATGACAGTTCCAATTGTTGAAGAAGTGTCACATCACTATTTCAAAAGTTATAACTTTTGGAACGACATAGACTGTCGACATCTACAAGATTGGATGATAGTATCCAAAGTAGAATCATGTCGGATAATTCTAGATGGCATTGTGCATTATTCTTTGACTTCAATTAATAGAACTCATACTACAAATTATTCTAAATGGATGAAACTAATTTCTCTATCAAATGGACAACCAAAATTATACCATAATAGGGACGTTAAAATAAAAATTAACGGTGCATAACTTTAAAATTATTCTTCCGAAAACAGTGAATTAGCTTTAGATTTCTAAAAAATTACAGGATTATGGAAACTTTTATGCATCCCTCCTATTTTTTTAACTTTTTCCAAAAAAAAGAAAGGGGTGCCAATACAAACACTTTCAAGGAAGGATTCAAACATCAGATTGACCAAAAATATTGTCCTTTTATTTGAGATAAAGTTTCGTGATAATCTTTATACGCACCCTTAGAGTTTTCAAGAATTTCAACTTAGGGTCAAATTTTTCAAACAATCGAAATTGCAATTTGATCCCAACCTGATTTAAACATACTACACACCAATTTTGATACTTTTAGATTTACCAACAAGCGAGTTACAGGGGAGATAAGACCACCACTCAGAAGAAAGTCGGTGATAATATTTATACGCACTTCCATGTACTTTTAGTTCTGAATAATTTATTTTCAGTAAATATTACCAGTAGTATGTACAAGGCGGTAAATGCACCATAGTTGAACTCGGCCACATGTCCTCCACTTAACGACTCCAAAATTAATTTTAACGATAAAACACCCTAACTCTTGGTTCATATTTGGGATGGAAGACCCTAAGTATTTCCTACAGCAGTCACATAAGAACCTAAGAATCAACTTATTCTCATTCTCCACAGTTGAATTCGGCCACACGAACTTTATTTAAAGACGCCAAAATGTATTGTTGACCCTAAGTATTTCCTACAGCACAGTCACCTAAGAACCTGAGTATTCTCATTCTCCAAATTGAATTCGGTCACAGTCCCTTCACTTAAAGGGTATTTATAAGATTGAGCTTACCTCCAAACCTTAGACTAATTGTGATTTAAGTATCACAATACTTAAATACCCAGAAGAGTCACTCCAACAGATCATGGATCTCCAGCCAACTCCATTACCGAACTTAAGGATAAAATTAATGCTTTTGTTTCGCATGTTAACAATAACCCACAAATGCTTTAAAATGTTAGAAATGAATTCTATGGCAGGTTAAATTACTGCTTAGGTATGGATGGTGCTCACTTTTAGCAAATGATTCACTGAACGTGAATGTTTAAGGTGGTAAAATAAAGAAGTCAACACCAAGGTAAACTCAGGTTTGTTTTTGAAAACGTCAGGTTCATTAATTCAGCCAACATTTGTGTAAATTAGCGGATTAGTTATTTGTTATTTGCTGATGTGTGGGCGATTTGCCCAAATGTGTAGTGTGGGACTCTGGGTTAAGGGTGAAGGACGGGCATCCCTGTTACACCCCTGTTGGTTCTCTCTATATGTTACTAAGACAAATAATTAGATCACCAATTTTTTCGAAAACTACCGTAAAATCTTGTGTAGAAAATCGCGTCTTATANTGTTATTTGCTGAATGTGTGGGCGATTTGCCCAAATGTGAAGTGTGGGACTCTGGGTTAAGGGTGAAGGACGGGCATCCCTGTTACACCCCTGTTGGTTCTCTCTATATGTTACTTAAGACAAATAATTAGATCACCAATTTTTTCGAAAACTACCGTAAAATCTTGTGTAGAAAATCGCGTCTTATACAACAAAAACACACTTAAAGATTCTACCTTTTATTTTAACTAAAAAATTTTTTGAATTGTTTTAGAACTTTTTTCAAAGCAATTCAAATCAACTTGCATGCAAATTGATTACTTCTCATTTGTTTCCAAGCTAGATATATGTCACTGACATTTATTTATATATCATCTCAGTATTTTCTAATTAATGTATTGAAATGTTTCTAAATCGTAACGTCTATCTTCTCTACAAATAGGTAATGACAGCCAATGCAGTTTCCTTTTCTATTGCAGTCTTTACCTCTAAGGTCAAATATTTACAGTGGAGGGATGATAGAGCAGGGCAAACTTGTCATTTCAGTTTTCTTTCTAAAAAAAGTTATTTTACCCAACTTGTTCAAACAGAATTTTATATCGTTTCATTGAGGTTCGTCGTATCCATGATTTGGATAATGCTCAGAAAACCCACGTCCTACACACAATTTGAATGCAAAATTTGGAAGTTAATATTATATGTACACTATTACACAAGTTATGATTTCTTGTAAAAATAAATATTTTCGAAAGGTTATTTTCTATCAATTGCGCTTCAAAAGGATATCCAACTACACTTTCAACAAACGTTCATCTGATCGGCTGTGCCACCTAAAATACCGGGCACGAATCTAGACACGTAAATTTACTCAATGGGAGAAGCAATTTTGAGTCATTGGATGAATTTTTGAAAGTTTGAATCTGATTATGTTGCTTCCGAATTGAAATACCCACAAACTTTGGTCAATAGCGTAGTGATTATTGATCAACATCAACCATATAAAGTTTCAATATCAGAAATCTATTAATTCGAAATTTAATTATTATTCCCCCCGCTCCACAACACCCCCGTTCGAGTCTCTGTAAAAACAGGGAACCGGAACCAAAAACGGGTTCTGATAATTATGATGTTGAAATCATAGCACCGGTACGAAGTATTCCCTTCGGTTCAAGGTTCATTAACAGCGCCTCAAAGCGAATCAGCACTAAATTATAAAACCTTTTAAAATGTCTGCAGGTATCGTGGTGAAAAAAAAATTTTTTTTTTGCTAATGATGGTAGCAGACGTTTACAAATAAATTTTAACGAGCATTTCAATAAAATTTTTTAAATTCCATCATAAAATATAGCTGACTTGTAAATCCACAGAACTCTTGTTGTCCAAGGGTCCAATTTTGAGCGCCTAATCTAACAAATAAAAATATGTAACCTTACAGGATCAATTGAAGAAAAATAAATTTAGCACTTTAACATTGATAAATTGCTTTCAAGGATTTATTATTTTTAAAGAGGCTTGCGTTTTCGTTTAGGTTTTTAGGTTTCTTTTCGGTTTTTTCTATTTGTTCTTGGTAATTCTTTGGAAACTATTCTTTTTTANATTTGTTCTTGGTAATTCTTTGGAAACTATTCTTTTTTAGTGTTTCGGGCATGGGCACTTTATTTATAAAGATGCCGAACAAAAGGTGAATCCCACCCCTCCACCAATCCACTATTCTCCATTAGATTTCCCAATGACTCCCTCTTTCTTCAGAGTCAGAGTCGAGTCATGAATTTTAATGACTCAGTGAACCTGACTCAGTGACTCTTATAGAATCATTCACAAAAATATTATATTTTCCTTTTTACAGTAAAATAAGCATAATGTGTATTCAAACCTAAAAATGAGTGATACAAAGCCACTAAGTTACCTGCTCTTTTCGGTTCGGAATGTTTTGAACTTTTGATATTTTATTGACCTTTTCAATTAACTCATTTTTTTACTGCCTAATTATCAAACCGTGCACTTCTAAATTAGCTTAAAATCTAAATTCAAAATTTCGAATGGCTGAAAAGTTTTGGGTTTCGATTTCGAATGATTAATGTTGAATTTCGATTTAGCTTACAGTTTGTATCGAGACGCAAACTTCGATTTTAATTTCGACTGAAAAGTTGAATTTGGATTTGGATTTCGATCTTCTTCGAATAACGGATTTCGTATTCGAGCAACTTAAAATTATGAATTTTAATTTTTTTTAAGTATAAAACGTTGTCTATCTTAAGAAAACTCCGTTTAATTATACATGCTTGAAACTTATCTCCAGATCTTTTAATATAATTCAATTTCGATGACCTGAAATGTTATGGATTACGATTTTTAGAAACTTAAAATCATGCATTTAGATTTAAACGATTTAAAAATTTGAATTATGGTTTAGATTTCGTGGTTCTTTGAAATCATCGATTTCGACTTACATTTTTATTTCAAATGGCTATTGTCTACTTCAATTCTGATTGTGAGTTGGAATTTTTAGAAGCGTTGACTTTAGATTTTTATTAAAATTTGGAGTTCGATTTCGAGGTCTAGTAGTAATAGTGGTAAATATAGATAGAACTATAGACTTTTTACACCTTTACTCCAACAAATCGATCAATTTTTAGAAAATTTCGATACTCGGTCAATAAGCCGAGCAATGCTCTAGTAGGTCCGTTTCGAATAACCGAATCCGAGTACTGGATAATTTGCCAAAAATGGACCCAGTAATCGGTTAGACTATATCAAAGAGGACTCACCTTTCTACGAAGAAGTCACGCTAGTAGTCACTACATTGCTTTTTATGCTCTTATGTAGGGAAATCAATTTCTTTGGTGCGACGCGATCCAGACACCATTTTAGTAATGAAAAATAAATTTTATTGAAAAATTGAATTTTTCATTTTAAATTCAAAATTCGATTCCCCTACAGGATGGAAGTGCACATGCAGGCGATTCACACTCCTAGATAGAAAATAAGTTTGTGCTTCAATTTCTGCAGGTGCGACGAGATCCTGACGCCATCTGAGTAATGAAAAATTGAATTTTTTCATTTTAATTTGTAAATTCGATTCCCCAACAGGATGGAAATGCGCATGCATGCGATTCACATTACTAGATAGAGAATGAGTTGCTGCATCAATTTCTGCAGGTATGACAAGATTCTGATACCATCTGAGTAATGNATTACTAGATAGAGAATGAGTTGCTGCATCAATTTCTGCAGGTATGACAAGATTCTGATACCATCTGAGTAATGAAAAATAAATTGTTTTGAAAAATTGAATTCTTTAAGTTTAATTAAAAATTCGATTCCCCTATAGGATGGAAGTGCACCTGCAGGCGATTCACACTCCTGGACAGAGAATAAGTTTGCATAAATTTCTGCAGGTGCGGCGAGATCCTGACANATTACTAGATAGAGAATGAGTTGCTGCATCAATTTCTGCAGGTATGACAAGATTCTGATACCATCTGAGTAATGGAAAATAAATTGTTTTGTAAAATTGAATTCTTTAAGTTTAATTAAAAATTCGATTCCCCTATAGGATGCAAGTGCATCTGCAGGCGATTCACACTCCTGGACAGAGAATAAGTTTGCATAAATTTCTGCAGGTGCGGCGAGATCCTGACACCGTCTACGTCATTAAAAATAAGTTTAATTCAAAAACTGAATTTTTTTATTTTGATTTCTAAATTCAATTCCCTTAGGATTTTAGAAATCCATTTCATAATTTATTAGGGTCAGGAAGAATTATTATGTACTTGATTATAGTTTCGCCAACTAATCTAACGTAGTGGTGTTGGGAAGCCAACTTGTATAATTTGTGATGTGTTGTAATGGTTGTGTATATCTAGAACCGGCGTCGCGCCATCCTGTAATCATCCTGTAGCCATCCTGGAGCCATTCAACAGGATGAAATCACACTGCGATTCAGGATCTAGACTTCATTTGTTATTCAGATATTCATTTATTGTTCAAATAGTTAATTTGTACACATTTATATAATTTGTAGAGTTACTAATTTCGAGGCAGGAAGATTAGTCAAGCAAGGTGGGAAGAGTTAATTTTAAATTAAAAGAATCAATACCCTGATTTAAATCTTATTTGATCTTGAATTAAATTCTCATTCCCTATAACCATATTTAAAATTTTGAAAGTCCTAAATCCTGAAGAACTTCCTCAATCCAGGATTTTTGTAGTCCCACTTGGTGGCCAGGCGTTAATGACGACAAAACTGATTGCGAGTTTAGAAATGAAAGGTGAGAATTGTACAATTTTGAAATGCTAGAAAAAGTTAGCATGGAAAATTATCGCAGGCAAATTTAAATTTCTAAAATGGATGATTTAGGAGAGTTAATTGCGTAGGCATGAGTGATGGAATGATCATCCACAAAAGCAGACGCAGATAAACCGTTGGTGAGAGAAATAAACACAAACCTTGCTACGACAATTCAAATTTTCCATAACCCCCTAAGGGTTGGTAGTCGGTACGCAGATGCACTCAAGAATGAGTTTTAAGCGAACTCTAAATGCAAAAGAGTTAATGCTGTAAGAATCAGAGAATCTGGTTTATGGAAGAGGTTAATAATTGTGTTAATTGAAAGATAACGATTTTTTTCCACGTTAAAAGTTAGTAATTAAGATGAAAGCTCAACCCCTGACATGCAATTTGTGAGCAGGTCGAAGGTTGGGAAGTAATTTTTAGTGCCAGGCACTAAATGTCACTGGATTTTTAATAACGGGTATTGAGTCAATTAAGTAAATTAGGGTAGTTGTCAAAATGAAGTCCACATTGGGGAGTCGGAGCGATAATAAAATTGACGACGTTTAAGAGGGTATTCACGAAAAAGTTTGAGCGCGGAAATGTCCTAATTTTAAAATTAAGCGACAAAGAGAACCTAAATGTTTGTGTGTTAAAGTAATAGCCCGAGGAAATGACTGTAAGCAAACTTATATTTATTAAATGCCCGAGCCGAAAGCTTTAAGCGCAAAGGGAGTTATTGAAAAAAGAGGCTCCTCTACCAAAATGTAGGGAGAGCTTTTTGACTTGAGCGTTCAGGCAGCAATTTAGTCTTCACTCAGCTTTTTGGAAAAGGAACAAGTCAACTGATACTGGGATGTATGGCTCGCTCTTTTAAAGCTGGAAGTGGGACAAGAGAAGCGCACAAAAAGTCTATTTCCAGTGCTTTTTGTCTTTAATTGTGGAAAATTTTGGAAACTGCATAGGCTGAACATGCAGATGAATGGAAAGGTCGATGCATTTTTCTTCAGGTAATCACGTTATCTACCTAATGAGCGGAGATAACTAATTTTATGTCTCAATCTCCTAATATTCAAATATATTTTTTGTGAAGTTTCAAAGCTAAAAAGAGACTCTATGAATTATCATAACTGTGTTTTTCATGTTTTGAGTAAAAAGCCACACCTAGTGTACGTAAATAAATATTAAACTTCTCTAAACTTANACTGTGTTTTTCATGTTTTGAGTAAAAAGCCACACCTAGTGTACGTAAATAAATATTAAACTTCTCTAAACTTACCACTCATTCCAATTCCAGCCGATGCATCTTTCCAGACAGCGTGAAATACTTTTTTAATAATGACTTGGATCACTTCTATCATAAAGCGAAAGTGTGAAAACCATTACTGGAGTTCACTTTCAAACACTCATTTTTCAACCAAATATTATCTTTTGTATTTTCTTATTTCAAGTTTCCCAGCACTACCTGAATTCACCCACCAACTCCGCATTGGTTTTGTTCATTGTTGCGTTGTGACTGGTGGGTGCTAGGGATATCCACAGGCGACAAGCAAAATGTTTTCTTTTCAAGTTNTCCGCATTGGTTTTGTTCATTGTTGCGTTGTGACTGGTGGGTGCTAGGGATATCCACAGGCGACAAGCAAAATGTTTTCTTTTCAAGTTTTTGAGATTTCAAACTTCGTGTGCNTCTTTTCAAGTTTTTGAGATTTCAAACTTCGTGTGCGTGGTGGAAACAAATTACGAATAAGAAAAGAGAATTTCATTTTCATTTCTAACCTACTCCTTAGCTCCGCCTAAAAATTGCATGCTTCAGAAGGAAACGTATGCGAGAACAAACTTAGGCGTCATGCGATTTTTTGGCGGAGCTAAGGGGTAGATTAGAAATGAGAGTGAAAGTCTCTTTTCTTATTCCACGTGTGTTTTCACCACACGAAGTTTGAAATCTCAAAAACTTCCAGAAAAGAGAAGTAACTCGCCGTACTTCTACTCATCACAAATCAGTTCACAATTTTTCGGCATTTGGAATTCGCAAATGCCATTTCCAATTCTCGCGCCGCGCGATAAAGTATAATAGGGTTTGAATTTCGAAAAACCGCACGGAGATTCCAATCCCGATGTCCAATTCTACAATTCCAATTCTTAAGTATAATGCACAAAATCTCTTCCAATTCTGTAAATTTTTGGAATTAGAATCTCAAATGCTGAAGTCTAATAGTAGCATAAGGGGAACCTTTTTGAATGGCTCCGACGTTGGAGCTGGTTGGTAGCACGGCAAAATCACCTTACCCAACGACTACCCCATTTGCCACCTTCAATCATTTGGCATATGGTACCTATCTGTTCTCTAAATATGCAATATTATTAAATTACAATATACATAAGGACGGCTTCTGTAAATTCAAATTGGTTGTACCGATGATGGCAGAAATAGTTAACGCTTTTTGAATTTTTTTGCCGCCCCTTTCCATGTTTCGAATATTTTACTTACTGGTATCGTAAAAAAATTAGTTGTGTCATGCTGCTGTACAAATTCAATGTTCTGTATGATTAAAGCAAAGGTATTCTTGGAGGATTTATGTAAGTGATACGTCAATCGATCCGAAACTTTGCCTTCATTAAAACTATAGCAGTTGACATTCAACTCAGAATTTCCAAAAATTCAACAAATTTCAATAGAATTTTTTTACTCCGCAAAAATCTCGAATTCGCTGGAATTTGTTTTGGTGGCATTTCAATCGGTAAAAAATTTCACGTATAATACGAGTCTGAAAATCATTGGTGGCGGTGTAGTAAAATTTTCGAAAACATTGCAAAATGCCGAAACATTTTTTAATTCACAATTATAGGCTACCAGGTTGAAAAAATTGATTTCATGTATTGATCCTTTGGTTCCTAGATTGATCCCGTGGTCCCGTTCCAAACGAGACTAAATTATAAATTAAATTTTCCATAAGTAGACTGGTTAATTCGCCGGCACTGGAGCACGCGACACTGAATTTCTACTCTGCACACTGAGCATGGACTAACCATAGATTAGTTGAAACACTTATATCCAAGTTATTCTAAGGTCAGCTTTAGCAACCATAGGAAATCCTGGAATTTTTGTTGATTTTTGAATTTGTATCCTTATGAAGGCAACTAAGTATTTTCTACTTTGTGATCAAATATTTTGATTATCATCGAAAGTGTCAATCTGACAGTACACTCCCGCTTCTTTAAACATTCCTAAAATTTAAGAAGCAAAATTATTTGAGGTAAGATTTAAGCTTCATTCCTTCCCGAAAGAAGAGGTAAAAATAAACTTAGGTTATGCAAGTCCGAATCACTCTAGGATTAAAGGTATAATTTTTGTGGAAATTGGTTAACAACTGCAATAATGCAACCTTAAATTCAATACCATGTTTCCGCTATTAAAAATGCGATTTTTAAAGCAAAAATTATAGATTAATTGAAGCAGCATGCCTCAAGTTTACTTTAGAATTGTTTCTCCATTTAACTTTTGAAGTTCCCGTCGAAAAATTAAATCTAATTTCATTCAAAAACGTCATAGCTTTTATATAAGACTAAATTGGTCTTACAACCGTTATAAGAGCAGGACGGCTATTATACCAGAATTCTCCGTGAAAAATAAATCAAATTATAAGCGTGTTCCACTGTATTTGCAGGACATGCACCAGGTAGAAAGAATTGGAAAGACTCATAATTACTTGTTCAAAAATGCCATAAATTTGACCAACAATTGAAGGGTTAAGTGTACAACCCGGTATCAACATTCAACTATTTGCTACCAATATTCGTATGGTTACGGAAATTATTCTGATCGGAAGATTGGTTGTTGTGGCAAAACTGAATTCTCACTTACTCATTTTTTGCTATTACCTAAAATTTAAATGAAATGAGATGGAGTCAATTTTGTAAAAAGTATTCAATTAACTTTCTTCTCAGAAATACTGAATTTGAATGTTGAATTTTGAAATGAAAGAGTTGTAGATAATATACATATCATAAAAATAAGAATATAGCTAATAATGTCAAAGATGAAACTTCAATGTATAAAAATTTTTTTAAAGAATCATTGGATGGAAATGTCAGAATCTCGAATTTGTTGATTTGTTGTTTAGCTGTTGATTAGTTTGTTTACAATCAACAAAAACATTGAAGAAAAAAGTCTTTCCAGCACAGTTTCTCAGATATAAGTAAAGTATAAAAAAAAAGTTAGATATTTCAGATTTATCTTACATAAAAATTTTTATTATTTTTTTTTTAATAATTAGAATTTTATAATTTTTTTTTAAATTTTTTTAAATTCTTGTAGATCTTCGAGGTACAGCCCATATCAATCTTAAAGAGGCCGATTTCAAACTGTAAATTTTCGCACACATCAATAAAATAACAAACACGGGGGTTAACTTCTGGTATAAAACATACCACGGGTTTCACTAATTCCCGGTGTAGTAGATGGGCACATGGTTGAATTATTTGTGAAATTATTTCATCAAAATTAAAAAAAAATAATCAACATATTCGGTTGTTAGAGAACGCTAAAAAATTGAGAATAAATAATCAAGAGTTAATTGGTAGTAAGCGTAGAACAACTGAAGGCTGGCCAAACTAACACAAAAGGTGCAAATTTTAAATAATATATGACAACCTTAAGCGTTAATATTGGCCGTAGCCCCCATTTCTCTCTGTAAACAGAGAGCGGGAATTCGTCCTCCTAATTGCAACCTGTGAATTAAACAATGAATTAAATAAAGTTATAGTATATAATTAGAATAGCAAAAAATTATGGCATAAAAAATAATCATTATAATAAAAAT
>NIPM01000347.1:0-38663 GCA_002738285.1 Holacanthella duospinosa | reverse complement strand
TCCAAACGTGTTGGAAGTATTATTTCCAGCAAATTTCCATATTCTAAAATCTCTAAAATCGGAGTATCTTTTTCTATACAAGGCTGTGTAAACGTATATGTACATTCAGCCAATGCAACTTCGTATGTACTACTGTCTAAATTAAATGGTCTAGACAACTGATTTCGAAAATTTGATATAGTGTTAGTTGGGAAAAATGTTGGAGATGCATCACTTTGCAGATGAACGTAGAAATTGTCCATTCTCTATTGAGTGTGGCTTGTTACTAACAGACAACAAATGTTACACAACATTTATATATTCTATATTTTAAGGATATACATTTCATTCACTTGGTTGAAATCTTTAGCTCCTTCCAAAAAATTTACTTTTTATATTTTTATTTATTTATGCAAATTGTGAGTTAATTGAGTTACCGCCTCGGCTGGAAAGACCTACTGTCCCTAGGGTTAATGAAAATTAACCCTAGGGACAGTAGGAATCATACTACTAGCGTGTTTTTTAAAAGAGCGTTTAATGCATGAGGGAGTAATAACGATGAAATTTTAGGGTAGTACGAAATTTATTTATTTCAAAAGATCTTGTTTAATTTGAATTCCATGTCATAATAGATATTTTGAATTTATTTTGACATACTATAGTTAAAAATTATAACTTTATCAATCTTATTAATTAAGTTTAATATATTAATACTTATTAATGTATTAAGTTCAATTCTTTAATTTTTTACTTTATTAGCATATTTTGTAACATTTATTAAAAAAATTTCCAGTAATATCATCATAACCCACAGAAACTCTAGTTACAAAGTAGGGCCGAGAACGGCAATAATTGAGCAGGTATGAAACTTAAGATAATATTTTGAAAAAATTGAAAATTTATAATTTTGCAGTATGGATTAGATTGGCACTATAACAATTACCTCGACGTCATGTCCTATTGTTGGATTTTTCCTTTGCAACAATAAATTATAAGTAAAGAAATTTGAAATTTTAGACATTGATGACCCAGAACTTGCTAAAATTGACCTGTTGAAATCAATGTGTGGAGTATAGAGCACAAAATACAACAGAACTTTTAGTGGAAGTCACTAATTGTTTGAACGACAATGTTTAACGCATTAATTATTTATAATTATTTATTCCTTTTTCTAACCACCCTGTACATGATCTTAATTTGCAATAATTGTTTTGTTGAATTTTCTACCTCTTTGCAACTTTTCGACGAATTTGACGATTTATATTCTTTCTGAAAGATTTTGTTTTCCACGGTGTCAATTCCTTGTCATGGTACTGTCGATGGACAACTTTGCTTTCTCGACAATTGTCATATCCACCAACTGACAGTCTGTTTCATCACTGCCGTCCAAGCATTCACGAACTAATAGTCAAAAAGTAATAAAATTTTAAACTAATTGTATCGCCAAGGGGTGTTATAAGTTCAAATTTGTAACCGTCTTACATCCGTCGCAAACACGTTTCTCTGAGAGACAGCCAAATCCATCATGACAAAAAAACTAAAGTACGAAAAATCAAATTTTCCACACGTTTAATCGTCATTATTGTTAATTTTTATACAAATTTTGGTGTTAAATTTACCTCTCCTTCGTTACAACCACAGTTTCGCTCATCTAATAACCATTCCAATATTTTTAATTTCAAAATGAAATTTAATTATAAACAAATTAAAGTACCTTCACCGTACTGGCAATCATAGTAACCATCGCATACCTACAAAAAACAGACAAAAATTAATTAAAGATTTTGTGACATAAGTAAAATTGAATAATAATATTGATATTATTCATAACTAGACTTTGACTCAGGAGTCGACTCTTAACTAATGACTCGATTCTCAAAATTTTTATTTTTGACTGACTCTTAGTCTAACTCACTGGAACAAAAGAGTAAGGGAGGCGATTCAGTAAGTTGTGTTTATCTGACTCATCAGCTTGTAATGTTAAGTTCATGCGATACTTCTACTCAGGTTCAAATCTGGAGTCAAAATTTGACTAACTCGTCTGTTTTTAAGGAGTAAAATTTAGACTCTGACTCTGACTTTCTAAAATAAAGACGACATGAGTCGACTGAGTGAGTCAATGACTTAGTCTTGGATAATAGTGAGTCATGTGATACTCTATTCATTACTAACCCAATCACTCTGTATGCATAATCCAGTACCACATTGAAACTAAAAATATAAAATTTGTGGTAAAATTAAAATATCCCGGAAATCATGGATCTACAAACATTTGACTCACGCCTTCACATGGTGGGTATTCACAGTTTTGATGTTCATCATCACCTTAAAATAATTTTTTTGTGTAAATGTTTATGTACCACATAGTTAAGTTGAGTTAAGTAACATTCAATAATAATTTTTGTAAAATTTATTTAAATTCTAACGGATTACCTTTATTGCGGCAGTCATCATATCCATTACACTCCTAAATCAAAAAATGTTAAAATTTGACACGTCTTTTAACAATAATTTTTGTACAAAATTTACCCATTCCTTAGGGATACATGTTCCGTTTTTACACGAAAAGCCCAGACACTCGCAACCAGGGGATTCATCAGATCCATCTACAAAATTATTTGAATTTATAAAAAATTATTTTAATAATTAGACAGTAAAAAAAATTAATTTGCTCTGATTTACCATAACAATCGTGCCATCCGTCACATACCTATAAATGCACCAATTACATTGAGCTAATTATTGACATAGAGATTGAGAATTTATATATGGTGCTTCTGCCCCGATTAGTAATACATCGTGAAATTTCTGGCGCAAGATTTAATGATATTTTTGGTTAAAATGGATGATTTTGTTCTTTAATCGGGTAAGTTTTTGTTGAAAATTTATTGATTCTTGTGGAAAATTGGAATCGGATGTAATTTAGGTTATCTTGCACAGAATACTTTCATCCGAACAACGGTGCATTTTGAATTATCATATGAATTCTAATGCATAAATGCTAATGTACCGCTACTAAACCAAACGGGCGGGTATTGAAACTAAAATTTTAAAAGAAAATGTGGTTCTGTCAAAACTACTTACTCATTCAACTTATATCTCTACAAAGGTGCATTTTGAATTATTATATTAATGCTAAAGCATAATTCTTCTAATGTAATTATTACTAATGCAAAAACGGGTGCGTTCAAAAAATTAAAAAATTTTTTGCAAGAAAATTGCAGTTCCGTCAAAATTGTACTTATTCACTTTCACTCGAAAAATTTCTTCAAATTTTGCGCAAGAAGTTCACGCTGTAATTATGACATTACCGATTTGTAAGGGATACACTTATAGCCTTTGTCGCACTTAAACTAAAAATAAAAAATTATTGACATAAAAATTACTTAGAAGAAAAAAAATTTTTTTTTTGTACCTTATCGCAAGGTGGCGGTGGTTGACAATTAATTTCGTCAGAACCTAGTAAAGTTTATGGGTTTGAATTTATAGAAATTTTATTTAAATTTTGTATCACAAGTAATTCCTTACCATCATGACAATCTTTAATCTAAATATAATTATTTCATTTTAAATCAGTGGATTCAATTAATGCATTATAAAAAATTTATTTATTTTCTTACCCTGTCACAGACCTGTAGAAAAAATAATTATTAATGACAATAAATGTACTAATAACTAAAAGTATAATGTTTAATTTAGGGACTTTAGATCTTAGGTAATTGTGAAATTGTGGTGATTCTGAAAAATTTATGAATTGATGGATTCTTTCGGAATTTTTTTTTGTGGAAACTTAAATAACGGAACAACGGTTATGTTTCGAAAATTGTAATGCGAAAATTTTTATTAATTGTTAAAATAAAAATAGTGCAAAAAAAATCCCTCTGCAAAAGTTGGAAATAGAACTGCAAAGTTAGACGCAATTACAATTCGCTCACTATTAGTATTAAAGTTTTGACTCCTAAACCAATTGATTCCAGACACATAATATATCACTAACTTGTTAAATATTGAATAAATTATTAATTTTTAACAATTACCAAAAAAAAATTTTTTAATGTGTAGTAATTATGAAAATGTAAGTTAATTCGATTATACATGGGTGTTTAATTCAAACTGATGAAACAGGAACCAGTTAATAATGTATCAGCTTAACACACAGCTGCAAAAATTGATTTGACTCCAGTATTCTGCAATTGACAAAAAATTCTGCTTGTTCACAATTCGATTGTGGTAAATAGTCCAATTTCGCCTGTCTGTGAACTTATCACCAGACAAAATAATTTTACCCCCNCACCCAAAAAAAAAAACATAAAATAGCAAAACCTGTCGAAAAGTTGAATCAACTACTTTTAAATTCACCAATACGATGATATAAAACGATCTTTCTTCAAATTGTTCATTGCTATCGGAATCCACAACGTATGCACCTTCTAATTAATAGAAACATAAATTCACTTTAAGTGCGAGTAATGTTTTCCAAACTATTTACAATTATCACACCTTGTTTTCACAACAATTAACACATTTTTGTTAATATTTGTTATAGCTAGTTTCAGAAATACAAAATAATCGTTCCAAGCGATTTAACATTTTCATTACCTAAATAAAAACATATATTAATAAACCAATAGCACTTTCAAGCCAATAAACGAAAAAATTTTTAGCAAAAAACGCTATTCCCGTCAAATTCTTAGATGGAGATTGGAAAGAATGAATTCACAATTATCTAAGCTGTACCTAGATATCAATGTTTGTTCAAGGGACTAACCGAGTCAAGAGGAAGACAATTTTCATCTTTGCAGTCAAACTGTAAAATATAATAATTATTATAATTTATCTCAATTTCATAAAAATATGCGTCTGTGTACAATAAATGACAATAACTTCATAGTTTTATAAGGAAAGCATGGAAATAAAACCCCCTTATTATTTATATTAATTTGATTTACTATATTTATATTTTTTTATTTGTTAAATTTCATTATAATTATATTACTTTTATCCATTTATTTTATTTTTATTCCATAATATCATGAAAAACTTAATAAGTGTTAAGTTTACCTCGCCTTCTCGACAAGATGTGCCCCAAACGGTTGAAAACAAACATCCTAGAGCGAAAAATTTTAATAAGAACTTCATAATGCTGATGTCCGAAAAATATGTGTATTTAATTAAAAATCAATTTACAGTCAACATGTTATAGGAAAAGTGAAACACTTAACTGGAGATAGATAACGAAGACTAGGAAATATTTATGAAATAAAAAGTGGCAACCGCGAATAACCGATCTATTGTTAGGTAACAACGCGACACTACAGTGAGACCTGTGCTTATTACTGATGGTAAAATCTTAAATTTTCTACGGTAATGCCAACTATTGATGCAGAGAGTACTTGCAAATGTAGAAGAGTGTGGCAAACGTGAAAACTTAACATCTAGAGTCACACATCACAACATTTTTTCCCCACTTATGTCTCTACCTTGCATTTTAGAAAATTTTCTGTTGTTAGGTATGAATTGTAAAATTCATCTTGTGAACCTGGTCATGCAACCGTTTCGTTTTAAAACGATACGAAAAACCGTATTCCGTTTCGTTTTCGTTTCCGTTTTTAGATTTATATGAAACAAAAAAAACGTTTCGTTTCGTTTACCGTTTTGGAGTAAAAACGGAAAGAACCGAAACAAAACGGAAAACGGTCACATGGATGTGACAACGACAAGATAATCTTGCCATTGCAAAAATTTGAAATTTCTTAAAGTAAAACTTGTAAAGTGGACATTCTTACACTTTTTGTACTCCTGTTTATTTCGCCAGGAGAGGTTTATTTATGTTTCGAAGACGCCCACCACAGCTGCTATTCATAGTTGGGCAAAATTAGGGTACGGGATTGAGAAAGGATTTTATGTTTTCAAAAGATTCAATATTGGTTGAACCCTTCTCTGGGTCGCGAGTCACGAGGTAATTAATTTTAGAAATAATTAACGATCGAAGGTTTAGAAAGCTTATTAAACTCATTAAACGTTGAAGTAAATGAACAAATTCTATTGATTTCGAAACGTTTGTAGAATCAACCTAAATATACCGATCGGTCTATGAGCAAGTTCTGCAATGCATATCTAGCAGGTATGCCTGATAGCAAGTATCCGGTAATACCTGGTTGCAAGATATCGGATATCCGGCAAATTTGCTTACAGGAATTCAAATTACATATAATTTTTATCAAAAAAAGACGCGTTTTGTGACACGTTTCAAGCAAACTTGCAGCAGTCGATTTTGAAACGCTCATCTAATAATACCAGCACTTTGACTTTTTCGGCGCTCATTTGTTAATATTAATAAAATTATTATATTAATTTCTTAAGATTTCTGAAAACACTAAAAAAAATTATCCACGCGGACACTTAAAATTATCCAGTATTCGGCGGTTAGCATATCCGGCAGAATTTTAGTGTAGGATATTCGGAACATCCCAAATTGTAACTTTTCAACCATTGAACCCAAAATTCTAATTTTTTGCAAAAAAGTTAGCGAACTCCTTTTTTAGCTAAGAGCACGGAACAAAAGTAATTTCAAGTTCGATAAGCTTAATGCAGCATAAGGTACATGTCATACCCACAATCTAGACAAGATTATGGATCGATACCGGGTTTGCTGTTGACAGGCTTTTTTCAATTGGTCCAGAAATTTTGCAGAGCAAGCGATAGATAATGTGGGCGAAACTATTCGCGAATGTGTCTTCCTTACGTGTTGGCTTTCGTTTCAAAAGGAAAGAGAGAGCGTTACTGCTTTTTGAGAGGCTGTAGTGGCAAAAATTTTGGGAAACTGAGATTAGTGATGGAGCAAAAGTTAATTTAAAAAGTAGGTTATGGATTCAATCCAACCTACATTTATAATTATTCTGCAGTAATAAATTGATTTGCTCAATCTATTTTTTTTTACCGTTTTCCGTTTCGTTTCCGTTTTTGCCTACATTTATACCGTTTCGTTTTCGTTTCTATTTAATCCGTTTCGTTTTCGTTGGTTGTAAAAAACAAAACGAAACGAAACGGTTGCATCACTATAACAATAAAATGCATAAGGAAAGAGAAATATACTTGAATACCATAAATTAATATATCACACTGTGGGGCTAAATTACATTTAGGCGAAGGTTGAAATTAATTATTGTTGGACAAATTAAGTGATACATCACCAATGAATAAAATCTTATAGACATTGTATGAATAGAATACCGTATATTTTCCAATACAAGCCTGGGCTTCTATTAAAACGGAAGTTTCGAAACCAGGCTTCTATTAAAGACAGGCTACAATTCTTTCGAAGAGTACACACATAAATTTGCATACGAGCTTGAATACTATTTTCCCGGTGGTTTATTAAGCGATCAGGGAATTTAAATATCATATTTTAATCATCGCTTAGAGTTTCTGGTTCAGAGTCAGAACTAACTAAACATTTCATAGTTTCCTCGCTTGAGTCATCTACGTCCACCAACACTTCATTCTCTTGGAGCCGCATCAGACTCATCTATTGTCAAAATCTGAACCTGATTTGATATCTGTGCTTCTTTATGTATTAAAAAGGCGGCAGAACAAGATTCTCCTGTTTTCAAGCAACGGATGAGTTTATCATCAGACCCGTTGGAATCAATTTTAAGCCCACATGACTAAAAGTATCTCACAATTATTTCAGTCAAAATGTAGTCCCATGCTGCCTTAACATCAATTTCTGAACCCCCAGCCAGCAAAAAAAAAGTGAGATCTAATTTTGAAAATACTGCTAAGAGCATAATCTTTCCAATCAAGACCCGGGCTTGTATTAGAAACGGGCTTCAATTTCCAACTTGAACCTTTGAAACCCCGGATTCAAAACAAGACCGGCTTCTAATTGAGACCGGTTTGTATTGGAGAATGTACGGTATATGTCTATAAGGTTACTCCGAAATATTGGTGCTACTTAATGATGAAGAAGTTTATGATGAGTACTTAATGTGAAAATTGATTACAAATTCAGGCTTGGAGTTCCATCTCGATAGCGTAGCTAATTACAACATTGTTATTTTTTATCGTTGTTGATAGCTAACAATACAGAAATGTTATTTAATATAGAGATGGGTACGAGAAATTAGTGCAATTACCAAGTTTATGATAGTTCCATAGTTTGGGCTTCAAATTGTTTTGAAATACGGAATCTACTTAAGGGATGGAATTTGCAAATTTCAACACTGTGAAACACTGTCCCTGGCCAATAAAGTTTATGTACTAAAAACGGACGGTCAGAAAAAGAGCAGAAGCTTCTCCAGCTTCAAGATTCGTGTTTGAAACGTATGTAATTTTTTCCATTTGACTAAACATTTTTATCTTTTTCATTTTGACAAGTACTTCAGAAGCACAAGACTGGCTGCTTAGTTTAATGTTTGAGTTTCTGGTTTGCAACCTCATTAAAATATTTAGGAAATTCGAATTTGAAATACTGTCAAAATTATTTAAATGGATTTCCCACTAGTACATATGAAGCATAACTATACACTTTTTATGTAAGCACAACAATGAACTGATTTGAATCTATACAATAATTGAAGGGATTAGCGTAAAAACCCGATATCAACATTCAACTATTTGCTTTTAGTTACAATATTCGTATGGTTACAAAAATCATTATTGCTTGCCGTGGCAAAACTGAATTCCCACTTACACAAATTTTTGTTGTTACCTGAAATTTAAATATAATGAGATGGAGTAACTTATGTTTGTAAATACTGTTTCTCAGTACCTTTGACTTTCTCAGAAATTCTGAATTTGAATGCTGGATTTTGAAAACGAAAAGTTGTGGATGAGATAATTATCGCAAGAATGGTGCTAATACTTTCAGTCAAAGATCAAATTTCTTTCAGTTTAATGTTTGAACTTCTGGTTTGTAGAATGATAAAGTTATGCAAATCTGTCTCTGAAATTAGGTATTTCAAAGCCATATTCTCGAACCCTATCAACCTTATGGTTGCTAAGAGAATAACCTTTCTAGCTTCAAGTTTGTAATTATTCAGAACACTTCAAAATTATTTTTTTTTTCATTGTCATTTTGACAGGTATTCCAACAACGAGGCTTGTTAAATTTACCCGCTAGAAAGGTCATATGGTGAACCACCTTATAGCAGACGAAATTTTCACTTGTTCTCTTATCATTTACATATATGTCTTATCACAAAATTAACACAAAGTTTGGTTGGGATGATAGGCAAAATGCTTATACTAGGATCGGATGATATGGTTGAAAATTATAAAAATGTGCCTAGACTAGACATGAATCTAAAACATGCACCGATGTTGTATTGGAGAAAATGGAATTCTTCTTAATAGCTTCATCAGGTTGTAATTACATTTATATAAAAAGCAACAATATAATGTAATTAGCATCAATTGGATATGGTTGCAAACATTTGATACATTTGTTGCCGGAAACGAGGAAATGTCTGACGGACTGACAGAGCAGTTAAAAATGATTACTATTTTAATGGATTATAGTAATTTTAAGCATGCCTTTTCCTTTTTTATATTTTAACATTTAAAACGGTTAATGTTCCCGTAATACAGTGCACTATGGTTATAAATCNGAGCAGTTAAAAATGATTACTATTTTAATGGATTATAGTAATTTTAAGCATGCCTTTTCCTTTTTTATATTTTAAAATTTAAAACGGTTAATGTTCCCGTAATACAGTGCACTATGGTTATAAATCAAACCTTCCGTCGTCTCATAATGTATTTCTTATATCGGATATAAGACCAGGATATGGTGAGAGACCATCTTTTTCTGTTTGTGCTCTAGTCATGATTGGTCGATAGTAAACACTCGTAAGATAAAATGTGCTAAAGTGGAATGCCGTATATCTTACAAGAGCTTTAACTACCAATCGTCAAACTCTGTGTAGCAAAAAAAGGTCTCACGTGAATGGATGATTATCAAAAGTGAGATGGATGATGGGATTTACTCATAATAAAACATAAATCAACCCATCTAATAAGCATATTGTGTCTTATAATTTGTCAAAAACTTAATTATCAAGATCTAAAAGGACGGTCTTATATCCGTTTGGCCTTATATAGCCGGTATGTTCCATACTAAATACGTTGTAACAAACCAAACGAAATATTTTCGGATGTGATAACCGTGTTGGTTTTATAAAGCAAGGTCTATCAACCAAAGTGCACTGAAAATTAGCAGGATAGTTCCAATTCCAAAAGTCTCTAATGCATCTATAAATTTTCATCTTCGTCTTGTTGGAATATAGCTATTTTTCATGAAAAGATAACTTGAAGATCTGAGTGAAAAGGAATATCTGCAATAAATGTTTAATTATATTCAAAAATACTCATTTGTGAATAAATATCAATTTGGTTGCAGACCACGGCATTCTAATGAACTTACCATGCTATCATTTATAGACAGAATTAAAATACATGGTTCCAATAGAAACATTTGTGCTCTTATCAGTCTTGATTTAGGAAACGCTTTTCTTTCAGTAAACAGAGAAACACTTATTGTTAAATTTAAAACTAAAAAGGCACAAAATTTTCGATGTCTGTTTAAGAGATTAATTAAGTGTTACGACGTAATTTGTTGGCATTCAAGGTAGTCAACCGTCTGTAAAGTAATTTACTGATATGATTGTTACAAGGTTAGCGTAGTAGGATTGCAATTGTTTCCAGACATGCCAGGTTCAGGTTCTACCAGTACCTGCGCCTGAATTTGGTTCAGCGGGTCCATCCTATCAGTCCTGAGCCTGTTGATGCAGGTTCAGGTTTGGGAAGTAAAAAAAAGTGGGAAAACAAAACACCTGGTAAAAACTTAGGAAAATTGGAGATAAGAGATGTAATGTTAAAAAACTTAGAAGTTAGAATTTCNGTTGATGCAGGTTCAGGTTTGGGAAGTAAAAAAAAGTGGGAAAACAAAACACCTGGTAAAAACTTAGGAAAATTGGAGATAAGAGATGTAATGTTAAAAAACTTAGAAGTTAGAATTTCTTCCTGCAGACCGTATTGTAGAATCCAACCGGCATAATTGCTCAATTGATTCATTTTCAAGTATTTATTCGGTAGAGCTGAATGATAGTATTAATCAACATTGCTGACGGACTTAGTTACAATTAATCACTTTTAATTATTTTATTGAAGTTATACCTAAATAAGTTTTTAAGTATTTCTGCAGGCAGTAGATGCAAATGTGTACAACTTTGTGTAGACCCTGTCACCTGAGATTGGTGACGTTATTCATTAAAAGGACATATCAATAGTTTAGTTATCTCTACTACAGATACCCCTATATGCCCATTTGTACGTAAAAAATAAATTAATAACCAATAATTTTCTAGAAATCTTATCTAATTTTTGCTATACGAATAATGTAATGGTAGAGTGCATTTTAAAATTTATCCAGACCTTGTTATAATGAAAAACTATAATTCCACAAATATTTCTTTTTAATTAATTAAAAATTATGCTTTATCTTTAGCAAGTTTTTGAATATTTTAATGTTAATTTCAGCATTAATCAAGTTTAGAATATTTATGGTACGAAATAGTCAAGAATTTGGCGTTGAGCCGACATGACAAATTAACTAGCAATTTGCACCAATGTCGGTTAGTCCTAACCGGTAGTTACGGATAATTTAGTCATTGATTATATTTTAATCAAAGAAAACTTTAACCATCGATTACTTGGCGTATGGATACTTGAAACTTGTATTCATATTGCTTGTATTTTTGCAAATTTGTTCAAAGCAACTCGATTTGATTGGCAGTATAGAACAAATACCACGATTCCATCTCCCATTGTTGCATATTCTTAAATTAGTTCTAATAAAACTAGAAATTTTGTCTTTTGACAACCGATTAGTTAGTAAAATTGACCCTTTGAAAACAACAATATGTAGCGAGGATGGTACAAATACGATAAAAATTACTAGCGGGAGTTTTTCATTGTTTAAGCGATAATGTTGAACTGCTTTTTACATTCAAATGTTTAGGTTATAATTATTTATTTAGTTTTTTTAATATTAATATTTTTTTAATATTATATTTATAATATTTTTTTAATATTATATTTATAATATTTTTTTAATATTATATTTATAATATTTTAAGATTTTATGATAATGAAAAAATGTTTTCACTGAAATTTCCACCATTTTGATGACACTTTTGGATGAATTTGGCGATTTTTATTCGTTCTCATATTTTTTGATTTCACCGGTGTCAATTTCTTGTCATGGTACTTTCGGTGATACTTGGTCAACCTTGCCTTCTCGACAGCGTTTCGTTTTACCAAAGGACAATCTTCTTCATCACTTCGATCCATGCAATCAGGTACTAAAAGACGAAAGTAAGTAATTTTATAGCTAATTTGATCACCCTGTATTATTATGAGTTCAAAATTTTAATAATTTTACAGCCATCGCAAATATAATCCTTCGGGATACAGCCAATTCCATCTCGACAAGGAACCTAACATATAAAAATTCAGATTTGTCAATTTTATTTATTATTTTACTTGATCTTTGTAAAAATCTTGGTAATAAATTCACCTCTCCTTCATCACATGTGCAGTTGCGCTCATCTAATAACAAGGAGGTATTGTTAATTTGAAAATGTAATTTATTATATCAAATTAATGTACCTTCACCGTATTGGCAATCATAAGCATTGTCACATACCTATAAAAAAATTTTCAAAACAAAAAATTTTGTGTGAAAAGGGTGACACATTGCGACACGTTGTGACATTGACTAATATTGACATTATTGATATATAACTAACCCAATGACTTGGTATGCATATTCCATCCTCACATTCAAACTAAAAATTAAACTCATGGCAAAATTAAAATGTTTCAAAAGTGAGTGACCTTTGACTCACGCCATCACAAGGTGGGTATTCACAGTTCTCATGTTCATCATCTGAAAAGTTAAAAAAAAAAAGTTTTTTTTAATATAGTTAAAAACAACAAATTTTAGGACATTTGTTTAAATTCAAACGGATTACCTCCATCAGCGCAGTCATTGTAACGATCACATTCCTGCAACGAAATATTTGCCNGTTTAAATTCAAACGGATTACCTCCATCAGCGCAGTCATTGTAACGATCACATTCCTGCAACGAAATATTTGCCATAATTTGACAGGTTATTAAATTTAATGTTTTGCAAATTTACGTAGTCCTTGGGAATACATGATCCATCCTTACAAATGAAGCCCTTACACTCGCAACCCTCGGGCTCATCAGATCCGTCTGAAAATCATTTATATTTTTACAAATTTTTTGTGAATTATTATCAAATGAAAAATTTGTTTTTTGTAGCATTTACCTGCACAGTCATACCTTCCGTCACATTCCTAAAATATGTCAATTTATTATGTCAATAATAGTTTATTAAGTTAATTTTAAGTTTTGAAGTTTATACGGTACTTACGGATTCGCGTGGAATACAACGGTAACCACCATCGCAAACAAACTAAAAATCAAAACGTTCAAAAGTCACTGCCATAACATATTTGTAAATAAAATTTGTTTTTTGTACCTCGTCACAAGGTGGCGGTGGTGGACAATCAACTTCGTCAGAACCTAGTAAAAATTTATGATCACAGACACGGTTTTATAAAATATTTTATTTAAATTTTGTTTTTTCCATACCATCCCTGCAATCTTTAGCCTAAATATAGTTATTCCATTTTAAATCATTTAAAATACAATTAATGAAGTATAATTTTTTTTTTCGTTACCCCGTCACAGACCTGTAGGTAAAAATGAATTAATGAGAATAAATTCATTAACTACTAAAAGTATAGATTTATTAATGTTTGTTTAAGTCACTAACCCAGTCAGGAGGAAGACAAAATCCATCTTTGCAATCAAACTTGAAAATATAATAAGTATAATTTTATATAAATTATATAACACAAGTATATAATGCAGTGGAGCACGCGTATAAGACTATCCTTTATAAGATCACTTCTGTTATTAGACCTATATTTGGCGCACGTAGTTTACAACAACATATTTTACATGTAGAAATATCGCTCTACAAAACCAACAACGGTTATAAAATGAAAACAAATGTAAGACTAGAATTTTAAGTCCAATTTCATGCCAAATGAAACTTATAAAAGACCGAAACATCCACAATCTCGACATTTTACTTTACTCTCCTTTGTAAGAATCTAAGCACATGCTCGTGTATACTAATTCCGTTCGACATACTTCTTTTACTACTTTTCACGCTTAAATTCTTCACTGCACAAAGTTATTTGTTTTTAAATTTGATAAAGTAAACATTAAATTCTTATAAAATTCAACAAGATAAAGTAATTACCTTCTGAAATTTGGAAAAACGAAACAAAAAGTTGCAGCTGAATGTAGAGAAACCATAAGCTGGTTCAAATACTTAAGGTGAGTTCAGGCAACCGCAAAGATACAAATTTAAAAATCAAAAATTTATATAAATTTTTGATTTGTATCTCCATGTAGACAATACAATACTTCNTTTATATAAATTTTTGATTTGTATCTCCATGTAGACAATACAATACTTCCTACTTTGTGACCAAATATCAAATATTTCGATGACCGCTCATCGAAAGAGTCAATCTGACCTTATTTATCTGCGCCTTAACTCTCCATAAAATTAAACTCCCGAATTTAAGATTTATGCCTCCTTTAAATGTCCTCAAAGAATGCTAAGTAGGGCTTAGCTTAAGGAAGTGCAAAATNCCTACTTTGTGACCAAATATCAAATATTTCGATGACCGCTCATCGAAAGAGTCAATCTGACCTTATTTATCTGCACCTTAACTCTCCATAAAATTAAACTCCCGGATTTAAGATTTATGCCTCCTTTAAATGTCCTCAAAGAATGCTAAGTAGGGCTTAGCTTAAGGAAGTGCAAAATNGATTTAAGATTTATGCCTCCTTTAAATGTCCTCAAAGAATGCTAAGTAGGGCTTAGCTTAAGGAAGTGCAAAATATTGGACTTCTAAGCGTGCTCCAGTATATAAACAAATATCTATAATAATAATTAAATACATATACCGTTTACCATAACATTTATCAATAGGGAATGTTATATGAGAATGAAGTATCAAAACCAAGTCGTTCATTATTTTTTTCAGTTGTTAAACGGTTTTATTTCCATCTCCATCGAATTAGAAAACCTCTTAATTCAAATTTTTTTTGGAAATTATTTTATTGTTTTGGAAAAATTCAGAAAAATTTACTATGCCTGCGTACAGAACTGTGAGGCCGATACCCTGTTTGGTTTTTAAGTTAGTAAGTATAAAGATAAAATGCGTTTAATATTTTTATTTATAGTAATTTTATTTATTATAATAGATGTTTCTTATTAGATTATATTTTATCTATTTTTTATTTAAAATCATTAATATTTAAATTAATCTTAATTATTTTTACCTGGCCCTCTTCACAAGATGTACCCGAAACGGTTGCAAACAAATATCCCAGAACGAAAATTAGTAAAAGGAACTTCATATTGCTAATGTGAAGAATTAATTGCCGAAAATAATGCTTATGAAACTAAACAGTTATTCCTAAAATTTTCAGTGAACTTTTTATAGGAAAAGTGAAGTGCTTGATTGGTAGTTATTAGAAAATGTTTATAAAAAAACTAAGTAGCAACCGCGAACAAATAAGCTATCGCGACGTTGGAAGAGATGGGTTTAATAAGATGTTTGGGGGAACTCCAGTTTTCTTCTCTTCGTCCTCATCACCCCGTTTATGTGTTGCTGTTTGCCCAATAACCTCAAGATACAACATCAGGAACAAGAAACCATCTTCTCACCCTCATTTCCCTTATGAAAAATGAAAGTAAAGATATCCGCCCCTAAGTTGAGTTAAACTAGTAATACTTTTTTTTTNTCATTTCCCTTATGAAAAATGAAAGTAAAGATATCCGCCCCTAAGTTGAGTTAAACTAGTAATACTTTTTTTTTTATAAATTACTTTATATACAGTGTTCAGATAAAAAAGGCTAAAATCCGGCTCAGGAGTTTTAAAANTCATTTCCCTTATGAAAAATGAAAGTAAAGATATCCGCCCCTAAGTTGAGTTAAACTAGTAATACTTTTTTTTTATAAATTACTTTATATACAGTGTTCAGATAAAAAAGGCTAAAATCCGGCTCAGGAGTTTTAAAANTTTTTTTTTTATAAATTACTTTATATACAGTGTTCAGATAAAAAAGGCTAAAATCCGGCTCAGGAGTTTTAAAAACTCACAAATTAGACTTGTACGAAACTTTTTGACCTAACAACAGTAAACAAAATTTTCGTAGCAAATGATTTTTAGCAACTTCATCAGTTCATAACGTGTGAAACTATCTGGCATGGATTTGAATTTTTATTTTCCTCAAAAATTTCGCCTTCTTATTTCAATGCACAGTATAACTATATGAAACACTCAGTTCAAAATTAGAACCCGCTAAATAAGTAGATTATCGGTTATTCAGCCATTTTGAAAAATTCTTGTTTTATTAAAAAAAATTATAATAATATTTTTTAAATATTATTTTGTTGGTCCTTGGTGAACACGGGAACCTCGCCCACAGGAACTGAGATCCTCCTCACCTGGGACTCCAGGACCCAAAAGATATATCATCCCACATGCTGGACACTAAATGGCTCAGGAATTGATATATAATTTAAAAAAACGAGTCATTTCCAGTTAACATGGAAATAAACATGAATACAGGAGCCGAGTTTCCTATGTTTATAAGACTGGTCCGAAATATCGGTTCTAGGAAACGATCAAGTAGTCTTTGCTCTCTGATTAACACTTAATTAGCACTTAACGTGCATATTGATAAATGTGGCAAATAGATTGGTGACCGGTGCGAGAACAGGGGCACACCTTAGCACTCGCACCCGTATTTGTGCGTATGCGGGTGCGGTGCGATTATATTTTGCAATTAGTTGTAACTAAGTGTGGGATGCGACTGGAGAAGTTTAGAATTAGGTGTAAGTCTGTGACCTGTGCAAAAGGCTTCATATGTGGTGAGAATGCGATGTGGTCCATTCGGATGCAGGTGCAAGTACACAATGTAGATCGAAGTTCTTTTAGGTGCAATGCAACACANGTCCATTCGGATGCAGGTGCAAGTACACAATGTAGATCGAAGTTCTTTTAGGTGCAATGCAACACACTCCCGCATATGTGCGACTGCGATGTGACTTCAAATTTGTTCATTATGCTCAAGTGCGGTGAGGTGTGGAGATATCAAGTTGAGGTGCGAAACTTTTTAATTTCTCAATTAGGTGGGAAACCGGGTGCGGTACAGTAAGGTCGAAGTGAAGTCTTAATTTTTCGAAGCAAATGTGGGTGCGTAAAGTGCAACGCATCTCAAACCCCTACAAATGGACAGATACTGGCTGTGTTTCATCTGACTATCTACAGAATTATATGTTTCTACAGAAATTTGTTAAAAATAATCGAGTGTATTATTAAAAGGATAGTAAAATAGTTATTCTACAAGATTGCGTCGAAATACCGATTCTAATTAGAGATAATAGTTTTTGATTAACAGTGTCCTTGGAAAACATAGATAGCTTCCCGATTACGGACGGACGGTCAAGAATACAACATAAGCACCGAGCGCTCCCTATTTTTTGATTGATAAATAATTATTATACCACTTCAAATTTTATCTTTGTCCTTGTTATTTTTACAGGTACTGCAGCTACACAAGGTTTGTCTAGTTTAATGTTTAACCTTCTAGTTTGCAAAATGATAAGAATATTCGGCTTTGAAATACCGTTAACAAAAATTTTAAAAGAATTTGACAACTTTTCTAGAAGTAGGGAATATAATTACTTTCTTAAGTGAATTGTTAACTCTACAGCATTTTAATCTATAAAATAAATCAATACCTATGCGATTTAATACTTATTTCAAGAAATCTTGTTTAATTTTTTTTCAATGTGTTATTTCGTGACAGAATTCTGTACTTATCTATTGTTAAAAGGCTAAAATCTTAAAACTACTCTTCAAGGTATCTCGGATGATACACACGACTAAATTTCTGGAAACACTAGTAAAAGCGCCGCGCGTTTAATAGAAATAAAATAAAATGAACGTCATCTTCTTTTGATCCGACATTTCCAAAGTCTATCTTCAATTCTGACGTTGAAAATTCGAAAAGCTCATTTTTTGGACAACTTTACTGGTTGAAAAATAATTTATCTGTAATAAGCATACTGAGGATAAGCGCATCAGTGCGATTCTAAAGAGTGAAATTGGTCGATGGTTCACAGGGTTTTCTTTTCATCCTTTTTGAAGATCTTATTAATATAACTGATAACTTCGAACATTATACTTATTTTTTGATGCACCTGTTTCTCAAAATTACAGCCTAGCAACAATTTCTATACCACCGGTAATAGTAGTAAGTGCTTTACGGAACATATGTCAGTGTTGTAGCTGAAAATGAGTATAATGGTATCCACTTCGACAACAAGAAAATTCAGCTACAGCCACGGACTAGCACGGTTTAGCAAAAAATAAAATTTTGTTCCAGCTTTTCTAATTTTAAATTATCATTATCGAATATTTTCTAAGTTGATTTTAGTACAACCTAAATTATGCTTAATACAAATTGAAATTTTGGACATTGATGAGCCAGTATTTGATATAGTTGAATATAAAAGTGAGTGGAGAGTAAGGATATAAAATTGAATTTCTAGCGGAACTTCTCCCTTGTTTGTGCAACAATTTTGAACTTTATTGTTACATTATAATTTTTAATTGTCAGAATTATTTATTTACCTTTTTGATTATTAAACACGATTTTGTGTTGTGCATAATATATCACTAACCACTACAACTTTGCTGCAACTTTTGGACAAATATGGCGATTTCTGTTCGTTCTCAAAATTTTTGACTTCAACGCTGTCACTTTCTTGTCATGGTGCTTAGGGTTAAACAAGTTTGTCAAATTTATTTCAATTACAACGAATTACCTCCATCAGTGCAGTCAGCATAACATATCAAATTCCTAAAACAAAAAAAAATGTCATGATTTGACAGGTCATTCACCTTAATTTTTTTTAAATTTACGTATTCTTTGGGAATATATGATCCTTCTTTAAACTTGAAGCCCTTACATTCACAATCTGAGGGTTCATCAGTTTCATATGAAAATGTAATTAAATTTATTAAAAAAATTGAATAATTTACCAAATGTTATTATTATTAATTCCAATTATTTACCTTAACAGTCATACCTTCCGTCACATAACTAAAAATGTATCAACTAATTAAATTATTATTGACCTGGCTTTTGAGTGTACAGAGGGAATTGATTTGATAATTACAGGCTCTAAGTTCTATTTAAGTAATACAGTAAAATATGTGTTCGTGCAACAACCATGCTCCGCCTCTTCTCACTTTGCCCATATGGTGGTAAACTGTAAAACTCAAAGTAAAGTTAAGTGAAGTAAAGGTTTTTTTTCATTACCATTTCTAGAATCGTGGACAGAAGTTAAATTAACGACTATAGTTAATTGATTCGCTAAGACTTAAAAAATAGAGTAAAACTTAGGTTTGAAATACAACAGAACCTTTAACGGCATCTTTACGGTATTGGGAGTGTCTTTCATTATACCTAACGAATCAGAATTTGTTGCACAAACACTGGTTCTACTGTAATAAGTGGTGTATAAGATTCCTCCTTTTAAATAGTTAAAGATAAACAAATGTCTTACTAATATTGATATGGTGTGAGCCTCTTTCCTACACAAATGAGAGGCAAACGACTCATTTTAATCCCACTTGGACGAACCGAAAACAGAAAACTCAACAGATCTAATTAACGAACGTATGGATACAGAATCCTGACACTGTCCAAACCCGATGACTTGACACCCTAAATCACTCTGATTCGGGTAAATAAATCAAAAAGATGACTACTGACAACTAATATTTGAATTGTTTAAAACAAAAATTTTATTTCAGCAATAAATGGCCTCACCTCTCTTCTACTTAAAAGAGAGGAGAGGTCTTGGCGAACTGACCGCCCGATTGTCAAGGACTACAATGCCCCTTCATAAAACAGTTTTGTTCCGCGTGTTCGACGAACTCATAGTTACATCGATCAGTCAGAGTTACATAAATTTAATTGAATTACGTTGTGTATAGACATAGGGTCTGCAAACTTTCATGAAAGTCTTTATAATTTAACTAATTATAAAACTCCATCGTCTCAATAGGGAGGTGTCTACGACTTAAGCTTGGGCTATATCACCGGAGCCGATGACTTGGAGTTGAACAGATAAAAGATCGGCTCCGATTATTTTCGTCTATGCCATACCAGAAAATTAGTCGTTGAAGCACCAGCCGCCGCCTTTCTGTTGGTTCTACTTTTTCTTTCAATTAGCCATACCGGACAAAGTGAAACGATGATAGTGGAGCTGATGAGTTGTCGGCTCGTTGGTATGGCATAGTGGAAGTACAAGAAATCAAATTGGTAATAAAATGTTTTAAATTAAGTGTGGAAGGGCAAGCATAGCGCTATGCTGATCAGAAGATGAATGAGAATTCGAAAGAGAAGAATAAAAAATTCTGGTGTGGACCCCTCAAAAGCCTATCGGCTCCAAGTTGGCGCGTGAAAAGTCGAACTTGGTTCCACTCCAAAAATCTAGAGCCGATAATTCATCGTCTCACTTTTTATCTGGTATGGCATAGGCAAAGAAAGTGATCGGCTACACTTCGTCGTCTCACTTTTATCGCTCGACATTTTGGAGCAGATGGATTTCTTTAGTATGGCCCTCACCAAAAGATGATCGGTTCCACTTTCTCGTCTCACTTTTATCACTCGACACATTGGGGCCGACTAATTTTTTGGTATGGCATACGAGTGATCAAACGAAAGAGTGGCGCTCGCCGTCGGCTCCCTGAGTGTGGTCTTAGTTTTACGAGTACAAATCCCGCTTCTAAAACAAAACTGTAGCTTTTCTACAAGGTTGCTTCGAAATACTATTGCAAGAGATAGGAGTTTTTGATTAACAGTGTTTTTGGTGAATATAAGGTACGGACTACGGACGGACAGTCAAGAATAAACTATAAACCTCTAACGTTGCATGTTTCCTGGTTAAAATGGAGTAAATATGCCACTTGAAGTTTTGTTTTTGTCCTTGTTATTTTGACAGGTAGTAAAGCAATACAAGACTATTGTTTAGTTTAATGTTCGAGGCTTTAGTTTTCAAACTGATAAGAATATTTGGTAAATTCTACCTTGAAATATTGTCAACGAAATATTTAAAGGAATTTCCCTTTTTTAGTATTAAATTACAATAATGAAGGTCAACAAGCCTAAGAAACAAAAAAATATTCTTTAAAATGTTTAGCACATATCGGGTGCACCGCATGTTGTGTGCTACTCTCGAACCAAATAACATTGAGCCCTCGGCGGTATTTGCATATTACAATTTTCCAAACAAACATCTTTAAATTGGAGTTGTGTGCGGCAGTCATTCAACTGTATTGTGATTTACTTAATGAACGACATGTTGTCCAAAAATTTCGGAAATTTCTACACAGATACTGCTATCAATAGAATTTTCTAATNCTTAATGAACGACATGTTGTCCAAAAATTTCGGAAATTTCTACACAGATACTGCTATCAATAGAATTTTCTAATTTTGAGTAGATTTGACTAATTCCATGTTTCTTTCAATTAGTCTATCGCGAATTCCATATTTATCTTTATGTTNAGTAGATTTGACTAATTCCATGTTTCTTTCAATTAGTCTATCGCGAATTCCATATTTATCTTTATGTTTTTGAGTTTTGAACTTCTGTATCATTTAAAAAAATTTGTCTACATTTATTTCGTTTTTGATTTGGAGAGACCTAGGTTTCATTACAGTAAAAATTTTGTACCCTGTGTCCCGGAAGTGTTTAATGTGGCGCAAGTAGTACTAGTTGATACGCTAACACCATATGCTATAGCATTTGCCTGAATCGCATTTCTAACTCCAATTTTTTCTAAAAATTTCTTCTTATCATGTGTCTCCCGCCCAACTTCTTGTATACACTCTCCTTCAACTTAATTAGAAACAGTTTTTCCTTTAACACTACGTTTTTTTAATTTTTTGTGGAAATGTAAATGTAAAAAAAATAAGACTTATCTGAATTACGAATTAAGCTTTTACTTCACCGCCTAAAAGTTTGAATCAGATGCCACACATCTCGAAAGAAAAAACAAAAAAGCTCGCGGCGAGAACTTCGAGGGATCAATGCTATTTGGTCCAAGAGTATGCATTTACACACAAAAGATACTTAGGAAAATAATGGTTTATGCTTCATTTTTGAATATATAAACTGAATTTTTATAATTTTGAGATTTTATTTATGTCAAAACGTATCGAAATCAGTCGTCGAATAAAAACGTTTATGGTTCAATTAAGAAATTGCATAGTTGGGCAGGTATGAGACTATTATACATATAATTAATTATTGACANCGTTTATGGTTCAATTAAGAAATTGCATAGTTGGGCAGGTATGAGACTATTATACATATAATTAATTATTGACACAGTTATAAGATTAATTATTTATGTAAGTAACTATAAAGAGTATTAGTATATAATTTTTTGTTTATGCTGCGCAAAATTTTATCTTGCGATAAAAATTTTATCGCAGTGTTTTTAATATACTTTCCATCATTTTTCAAAGTTTGGACTTCTCAAAAGTATCGACTTCTTGTCAAAACACTGTCGATATTTTGCTAACATTGCCTTTTCGACAATTATTCTTCATTTCTTCGGTGTACAGGCTATTTCATCACTTTTGTCGAAGCATTGCTCAACTGACAATCAGAAGTAACATTTTTAGACTAATTAGCTATTCTTAATTAATGAGAATTAATTTTTTTTTACTGCCGTCACATATCCAATGTTCCGGGATACAGCCAATTCCACTAGGACAGGGAGTCTAGTGAAGNAACAGAAGTAACATTTTTAGACTAATTAGCTATTCTTAATTAATGAGAATTAATTTTTTTTACTGCCGTCACATATCCAATGTTCCGGGATACAGCCAATTCCACTAGGACAGGGAGTCTAGTGAAGTCCGAAAAATAAAATTTGCCAGTTGTATTCGTTATTTTAGTTAAAAATTTTGGTATCACACTCACATGTCCTTCCTCACATTTACAATTTCGCTCATCTAAAAATAGTAATTCTTAATTTCAAAATAATTTAATTAAATATTAACAACATATAAATTACCTTCTCCGAACTTGCAATTAGGAACTCCGTCGCATACCTGTGAAATAATAATTATTTTTTAATCAAAATTTTGTAAAAATTTTCACCAATGACGTTGACATTGTGACATTAGTAACATATTATTAACCTATATCGAATTTATTGACGTAAGACTAACCGAATATTTTGATATGCACTGTCGATTGTCGCACTTAAACTAGAAGTACAAATTTGTGGCAAAATTCAAAATTCAAATGTCCTAAAGGTCATTGAACTACTCAAATTTCACTCACGTCTTCACACGATGGATATTTACAGTTTTCATGTTCATCATCTGAAAAATAAATTTTATATTACATAATAATTAACAAAATTAAAAATTTAATAATATGTTTATTCCAAATTTATTTAAATTCTAATATAATTACCTTCATTAACGCAGTCAAAAAAACTATCGCATTCCTGAAACAAAAAAGTTACTATAATTTGACAGGTCATTCACCTAAAATTTTTGTGCAAAATTTACAAACTCCTTAGGAATACATAAGCCGTCTTTGCACTTGAAGCCTTTACAATCACATCCAAGAGTTTCATCAGATCCGTCTGAAAAATTAGTCAGGCTAAGTAAAAATTTGTTCGATAATGTATTAATTTAGGTGCAATTACTAAACCGCACTCCTTTTGCGCCCTTACACATCCTAAAAGCTGGGTATGTTTGAACCAAAAATGTAATGTTAAATACTTGCACTAAAATTTTTTTTAGGTTCAAACATTCGTATTTACGATAATGCGCAGGGGCGCGAAAGATGAGCAGTAAAGTAACACCCCAAATTTAAACTTATTTACCACTGCAATCATACCATCCGTCACATTCCTAAAAATTGATCAATAATAATGTTTGTTTATTGTATATATATTTGAATTGAATTCCTCGCCGAAACATTAAAAAAAATTTTATTTTAGCTAAATTCATATTTAGTGGCACGTTTCGGTAATAGCGCTATGCTAATTACTATCAAATATTTGCTAAGGGCTCGCTTTGAAATAACTATTGATTTAACTAAACTTTTGGTTATTGAAAAGTGAATATGCTTACGAATTCATAAGAAATACAACGCCAACCATCGCATTCAAACTAAAAGTAAAATTTAGTGCAGGAAAATTAATATGCTTCAAAATGTCAATGGACTAAATTTGACTCACGCCATCACATGGTGGTTGCTCCCAACACTTGTCATGTTCATCTTCTGAAAAGTATATATTATAATAATTATATAATTAATTAATGTAGGGGAATTTTAGTGAAAGTGAATATACTAATTCTTTTACAAAACAAAAATTATTATTGTCAAATTTACAGAAATTACCATTATCTTGGCAGTCAACATATTCATCACACTCCTAAAACGAAAAGTTTGTTATCATTTGACAGATCATACTCATGTATAATGAATGTACAACAAATTTTATGTAAAATTTACAAATTCTTTGGGAATACATGTTCCGTTTTTACATGGGAAACCCTTGCAGTCGCAACCACTGGGTTCATCGGATCCATCTTTAAAAATTATACAAATGTTTAAAAAATTTGATAAATAATTACTCAATATTGAATTATGTACCCGTGCAATCACGCCATCCATCACATTCCTAAAAATTAATTAATAAGAATAAATAATTATTATTGTGACATTAAATTAATTGAACTTTTAATTTTTGAAAGTTCACTGTCCTTACGGATTCATGAGGAAGACAACGATAACCATCGCATTCAAACTATAAAAGTAAAAATTTGAGCGAAAAAATTAAAATGAGCCAAATTGTTGTTGACCTATGAAGATATGACTCACGCCGTCACACGGTGGATGCTCACACTTCTCGTGTTCATCATCTGAAGATTACATGTTATAACAATTATTATATATAATTAATTAGTGCAAAAAACTTTACTGGAAGTACATATAATTAATTCAGTTATTAAAAACAAATCTATCAGTGCCAAATTTCTACGAGTTACCTTCATCATGGCAATCAAGAAATTTATCACATTCCTGAAACAAAGTTTTTTTTCATAAATCGACAGGTCATTCATCTTTAACAAATTTTATGTATTTACAAATTCTTTGGGAATACATGTTCCGTTTTTACATGGGAAGCCCTTGCAGTCGCAACCATCAGCCTCATCAGATCCATCTAACAAATTATATATAAATTTTCAAAATTTCATAAACAATATTAATTTTGAATTATTTACCTTTGCAATCACGCCACCCATCACATTCCTAGAGATTGATTAATTACTATATTTTTAAGTTAATTTACTTATATATAGTTTGAAAGTTTGTGGTGAATATACGGATTTGTATGGAATACACTGCCAATCATCGTGACATGCAAACTACAAAATAAATACTTTTAGGAATGTGTGTCATAACAAATTATTAATTTTTTTGTGTACCTCTTCGCAAGGTGGTGGAGTTGGACAATCTATTTCGTCGAAACCTAATAAAATTCATGATCAAGATCATAATTTTATAAAAATTTGATTTAAATTTCCAAATTTCCAACCGTCAACGCAATCTTTCATCTAAATATTTATTATTTCATATTAACTCATTTAAAACCAATTATTACAGTAAACGGATATAACATCATCATTTTTGCAGATCAAAATTTTCAGTCTTTAACCCAAAATATACTTAAAATCATAGATCTTATATCCGTCGAATATTGTAATCAAAAAATTTTGTTTCTTCTTACCCCGTCACAGAGCTGTAGTTAAAAATCAATAAATAATTACAATAAGAGTAATTAAATGAAAGTGNTTCTTCTTACCCCGTCACAGAGCTGTAGTTAAAAATCAATAAATAATTACAATAAGAGTAATTAAATGAAAGTGATTTAAAATTTTATTTATTCAAATAACCTACCCAATCATGAGGAATACAATTGCCATCTTTGCAATCAAACNGTGATTTAAAATTTTATTTATTCAAATAACCTACCCAATCATGAGGAATACAATTGCCATCTTTGCAATCAAACTGAAAATAACAATCAAATAAAATTGCAGATTAAAAACATTTTGTTAATTTAAATTTTTAATATATATTTTATTTTACTTGAGTTCAATATAATAATATAATTTTTATTTAACTTAAATTTAATATTTTAATATAATTAAATTACTATCCAACTACTGGAATGTTCGAGGTATTAAGGTTTTTGAATTGATTTTTTACTAGTTATTATACCTACTATTTATTAAAGAAATTTTTTTAATTATTTATAGATAATTTTATTAAATAATTACTTCTGTTCTTTTAATATTAATTTTTTTTTATATTTGATTAGGAAAATAAAATCAAGTTTTGAAAAAAAAAAAAAAAAAAAAATTATTTATAGATGAAGGAATGTGGAAATAATGAAATCCCTTCATTTATATTTTATATGCATATAACAATTTTTATTATAATCATTTTATTGAGTATGGTTAATAATATTTTATTTTAAATTTTACCTCGCCTTCTCGACATGATGTTCCAAAAATTGTTGTCAACAGAGCTCCTAAAATAAAAATTTTGAAAATGAACTTCATGTTGTTAAACTGAAAAGTTTGCCACCGAAAATAGGGTTTCTTCAATCAAAATCCCAGTTTCAAAAATTAAAATGAACTTTTTATTGAAGAAAAAAACACAACTAAATGTTTGAATCATATTGAAATATTAAATGATAGGCAGTGTTTTCAAGATAAAAATTATTGACGAATGATAGCAACCTAGGCGATATAGAATCAATCGGATGAGTGGGAGTAGCTGGTAGCTAGTAGATAAGGAAGATGGAAATTTAAAACGATGCCTGATCAACACTGGGCGACACAGGATATGAATTAATAATTTATTAGTTCATATAAACTAATAAATTATAAATCAGGCAACTAGATTTGTAGAAAATTTGACGGAAATTGGATAGGAATTATTGTCTTAGGTACAATGCTGCAAAAACTTATAAAATAGCGAGAAGTTACTTTTAGTCCTGCTCTTCGCTAAAGAAATTCCATATTTTATATTTATGTCCAGCTTACGTCCTTATCTAAAACTTTTTTCTACTCAAATGATGTTATTTTTTGACAGGAGACGCAGATGTAAGAAAGTCAAGTTTCCAGGTTAAAAGAGTAGAAAGAATGCTATGTAGAAAAACTAAGCCCATTTTTTAGTGCATCTGCTAATGTTACATTGACACATGAAATCAATTTTGAAAGCAATTTTTTTTTCGCAATTATGCCATTCTTTCTAAAAAATTCCTCTATCATGGTGCAACTATAATGTCCATTTCGGTCATGTTTCTATTATTGAATTTTTTTTTAATTTTGCACTTGACAAACCATTTCCCTCTTAGGTAGGTCTTTCTTGTCGTAAGTTTATTACACGCAAAGTTCGCCAAGTGGGAGGAGCGTTTATAAAGATGCAATCATACAAAATGCTTTTTCTATTGCATGTTTTCTAAGTTACTGTAATGAAGAAATATTCCTTTGTAAGATCTCTCAAAACTATCTAAATGGAATCCAAGGATAAAAAAATATCCACAAAGCTAATGTTGCGTTTTTTGACACAAACTCATAATTGTATCATGACCCGATAATATTNTAAAAAAATATCCACAAAGCTAATGTTGCGTTTTTTGACACAAACTCATAATTGTATCATGACCCGATAATATTGTGGCGCGGCGTACCTTTGCATTGATTGGGATGAAGTAATTTAATGTGAGGAAACGAAAAGGGTAGTNTAAAAAAATATCCACAAAGCTAATGTTGCGTTTTTTGACACAAACTCATAATTGTATCATGACCCGATAATATTATAAATACGTTTTGATCAACATAGAATAAACTTTTGGAAACCAAAAGTCCTATGTAAAATGAACGATNTAATATTATAAATACGTTTTGATCAACATAGAATAAACTTTTGGAAACCAAAAGTCCTATGTAAAATGAACGATAGTGTTGAACGCAGTTTTCTTACGGAATCAGAAAGACTGATATGGTCTACTGATAACTTCATCGATTTATAAATGAGAATATTGATAGCATATTGCAATATCGACATCTTGAGAATTTTAAAAGCATTTCTTTGTTAATTACAATAATACATATCGATCATGGATATTGTTGACCGATCAATTAAATTTCTTCAAAAAACTGAATTTACGAATTATAAAACAAACTTTATTTAAGTGTTTCGGAAGAACTTGCATTATTGAAATATTTATTTCAGAAGCAAGATGACTCAGGAACAGCAAAGATGGTGACCGTGTTATTAAATCACTCTCGGTGATTAATTACCAAGTTACTCAGAGTTCTTCAACAAATTTACCGGGTTTTATTTAAATACCTTTAAAGTATCCTACGAATGAATATTATTATAATATCCTAGGAAGCTTGCAAAAGAAAAAACGTCTAGACTGTTTGGATCTTTATAAACGCATTTGAAACCTGGTGAACGTTACCTGTCGTAGGAAACCTACGACAGCAAAGACTTACGATACTTAAGATGGTGAAGTCATCTACAAAATTTCTTAATCAAAATTTAAGAACCATTGGTCTAATGTTTCACCATTTATAAAGTCACCATTAAGAAAATGTAGTAATTTTTTATGAAAAGTAGTCAACTGTATTGTGGCACGATGGTAATTAAACTAACGACTTACATGCACGGGGTTAGGGTAATTATCTAAAAATTATTGAATAAATCCGGGTATGGGAGAACTGAACTGGTTGGTTTACTAAAGAACCTAATGGTAAATGTTAGAGTTACGGGATGATTGGTTGGAGTGTAGCAAACAGTGGCAACAAAAAATTTCTAAGTTTTTTAACATTATATTATTAAATCATCTCGGATTTTTTTTAAGTTTTTCTCCATAAGGATATGTACAAAATATTTTTTCCAAGTACAAATTTTTTTGTGTCATATANTTTTTTTTAAGTTTTTCTCCATAAGGATATGTACAAAATATTTTTTCCAAGTACAAATTTTTTTGTGTCATATATAACCAACAAAATGACCTATACAAAAGTTGTTCAGCATGATAAACTATTATTATTTCAAACTAGCGAAAAGGTGGGGAATTAATTCGGGAGAGGAATTATTTCGAGGTGGGGAATTAAANTTTTTTTTAAGTTTTTCTCCATAAGGATATGTACAAAATATTTTTTCCAAGTACAAATTTTTTTGTGTCATATAACCAACAAAATGACCTATACAAAAGTTGTTCAGCATGCTAAACTGAGTTACTTTTCTCTGTGACATTATTTTCCGTGATGACCCTTTGAGGTCATAGGTCAAGGTCAAACCCCTGGTCTCCCTTAATCGATGAAATGACCTATACAAAAGTTGTTCAGTATGTTAAACTGAGTTACTTTTCTATGTGACATTATTTTCCTTGATGACCCCTTGAGGTCATAGCTCAAGGTCAAACCCCTGGTCTCCTTTAATCGATGAAATGACCTATAAAAAAGTTGTTCAGCATGTTAAACTGAGTTACTTTTCCCTGTGACATTATTATCTGTGATGACAGGACAAAGGTCAGAGTGAGACCCCCGGGGGTTCCCCCGTAAGCGACGAAATGACCTATACAAAAGTTGTATAGCGTGCTAAATTGAGTAACTTTTCCCTGAAATATATTTTTCTGTGATGACCCGTTGAGGTCATAGATCAAAATCAAACCTCGGGGGTATCCCGTAAGCGACAAAATGACCCATATAAAAATTGTTGCGGGTGTTAAACTTGGTAACTTATCGCTAAAACATTTCTTTACATGATGACCCGTTGAGGTCACAGGCCAAGGTCAACATCCTAATTGCCTCGTAAGCAGAAAAAAACCTCTACGAATGTTGAGAATGACAAGCAGAATTAAATTTTTATAAAAAATAACTCTTTGGTGACTCCTTGAGGTCAGTTCAAAATCAGCATCATGATTTTCACATAAACAAAATTAAATCTACAATGTCATTTTCAAACTGAATGAGTAACTTGTTTCTGTGAAAACGTTTGTTTTATTTATTTTATTTTGCCATGATATGCTCAAATTTTGCCTGCGGGTTTAAAACAAACGATAGAGGTTTCGACTTGGCTGCGTCATAATCAGTATGGAGGCTTCATCCAAATACCTCAATCATAAAGTATTGTATTAGAGCTGTTTTAATTACCATGCGTAAAACTAAAACTAGTTTGGACTAGAGTGGACTGAATTAAAGCAATTTGCACCAGGAAAATAAGTATTTAAAGCTACCGTATTTCTCGGTTTAAATCTCTTGACAAATTATTATTTCAAACCGGGCAAAAGGTGGGGAATTATTTCGAGGGGGGAATTATTTCGAGGTGGGGAATTATTAATTGGAAGTGAAAATTTTGCTTCTTTTATAGTTGTTTACTTCTTACAAGAGTTAAAAAAAATACAAATAGTGGAATTTTTTATCCATGTCAGCGATATCTGATACTTTATTGGCTTTTTTGTCGTTTTGATATTTTTGTCGCCTTCCAAATTTTAAATTTTCCTCTTTTCAGGTAATTTTACATAAAATTGTTTCTAATTTCGCGCCTGATGACTTTTAATAATTCCTCATGGGGATTTATTTTGAGGTGGGGAATTATTATTTCAAACTAGCGAAAAGGTGGGGAATTAATTCGGGAGAGGAATTATTTCGAGGTGGGGAATTAAATCGAGAAATACGGTATTTTAATCAAAGGTATTAGAAGTAATGCCGGATGATGAAATTTGGTAATTAGACAATCAGGACATTCACAGTTTCGAATTGATACTTTGGCTTGATTTAATCAAGGATACACGCTGCGCAATTCTTGCAAGAATTTCAAAAATCTTTCTCCTTAAATCTTCTTAAATCTTAAATTTCCTCCATTATGTTGAATCTATAAAGATATTCTCCTATATATCCTGTGATCATTTTTGTAGAACGGCAAGTGCGAAGATACCTTTTCAATTCTCGCCAAGATCGTTCTAACGTTTTGTCGTGTATTTTGACTCGCACTAAATTCAGAAATGGGAAATATGTTCCCCTTAGTGCGGGATTCCCATTCGGAACATATGCTCGAAACGGACTACAAATGTTTGTGAATGGTTGACGCGCCCATGGCCGGAGAATCCCAGCACCTCACATCCAACGCAACTAAGATGTTCATCGGACATTATGATGCTATTTGAGCAATGTGACGTTGCATAAGAGGCCACAGGGTATTTCTTCGTTTATTTGTAATCAGTTTCACAAATCGTTTTTTAGTAACCCGACTAATTCTACCAAACACCCACAAAGCTCTTTTTATTGTCTTCCTACATGGTACTTAGGAGTAAATAAATGCGACTCGTCGACTTCAACGACATCTCCATTTCCCCCAATGGGTACTTCGTCATGAGAATATACCACTTGGCAAATCTCACGACAAAATGTATAGAAGTCGATGGCTGTATGCATATTAACTTCGCAATGTAGTGCTGCTTGGGATCTTTAAAATACCAGCTAACTAACAGTTTAAAAACTTTGAGAAATGGAAGCTTAACCTTCTAAAAAATGTATTTTCTAAAGGACTTCTAATTACATTACGACAAGTCCGTCTATAGCACCTCCAACGAAATCCAAGTTTGTAGTTTCCGGTTTTTTCCGTCATGGGGAAAAGGCACCCTGGACAGGTCGTTTCTGAAGGCATAAGTCCCAGGTCGTAAGCCGCTTCGATGGCCAACTCCTCGGTGTGTATGAATGCTGCAAATGTATATTTGTTAAAGTTGTCTTTGTGTAATAAATTTATAAAAGCCATAATTTCAATTGTTAGATTTAAATGAGTTGCTGGGCTTGTAGTGCCAAATTGTGTGGCCACAAAAATTTTTTGTGGCCACTGTTTGCTACACTCCAACCGAAGCCTTGGCAGAAGAGAAGGAAAATTGCAGTATACAGCAACTATAAAAGTAAGCGATTGGGTATACATTTGGAAGATATTGAAAAATTTCTAAGTATTTTTTCAAAAAACTGTGTTCTGGATTTTTGCATTTCTCCACGAATCAAGACATTTAAAGACTTTTGAGACAGTTTTGCGAAAAAGTTTTTTTGAAAAATAAAAACGTATCCTTTATTTATTTATTTATTTTTTATTTAGTTGTTTTGTATTACTATTATTTATTTTATTTTTTATTTTTTTTATTTTTTATTTAGTTATTTTGTTTTAGTATTATTTATTTTATTTTATTATTTTTTTTCGTATCAAGAAGTGGCTATGCTAGAAGATGGAAACTTCTATCTCGATGGAGATTTGACTGATCAAAAGGCTCCAATCTTCACGGAGATCAGGCCGAATTACCAAACGGGTAACTAAATTGAGCTTATTAATTTTATTTTTATTTTTATAATTACATATATAATTATAATTTGTAACAAAATTATTACATTTGTTTGAATCATTACATTGTTGCATTTGACCACCGTCGCTACGGGTTAATGGGAAATAACCCGTAGTACAGTNATCAATCATCATTGGAATTCGCATTAGGTTTCAGGTAATTGTAAAATTTTAATTTAATTTAATTATACCCCGCAACGGATCAACACCTCTCAGGAAGAACTACCCTTGTTTGAATCATTACATTGTTGCATTTGACCACCGTCGCTACGGGTTAATGGGAAATAACCCGTAGTACAGTAGTCTACATACTGCTAGGTAAATTTATTTTTAGTAATTTTGGACTGAACTCTGTTGGCAATTCTACGCTGTAATATCGCATTTTCAATTGTAGATCATTTCAACTGTAAATCTGCTGGCATCCTGGCGTGATACATATATTTTTTGAGTAATATAATTATCAACAAGTAGTAAAAAAAAAGATTNCTGGCGTGATACATATATTTTTTGAGTAATATAATTATCAACAAGTAGTAAAAAAAAAGATTGTGTTTGTTTCACATTTGAATTTTGTTCTAATATCCAAATCTCGCTTCAAAAATTATCTAGCAAAAGGGAGTTCTTATAATCGTTTTGCTCTAATATACGTTGTTCTTATAACGCGTTAATGTCTCATGCCAAATGAATTAGAGCAAACCTANTCTGTTGGCAATTCTACGCTGTAATATCGCATTTTCAATTGTAGATCATTTCAACTGTAAATCTGCTGGCATCCCGGCGTGATACATATATTTTTTGAGTAATATAATTATCAACAAGTAGTAAAAAAAAAGATTGTGTTTGTTTCAGATTTGAATTTTGTTCTAATATCCAAATCTCGCTTCAAAAATTATCTAGCAAAAGGGAGTTCTTATCATCGTTTTGCTCTAATATACGTTGTTCTTATAACGCGTTAATGTCTCATGCCAAATGAATTAGAGCAAACCTANAATCGTTTTGCTCTAATATACGTTGTTCTTATAACGCGTTAATGTCTCATGCCAAATGAATTAGAGCAAACCTAACCCGCAAAACTCAGCTCTTATAACCCGGCTGTTCTAATAAACGTCGTGCACTGTATTAGGATATTTCGTATCTAAAATATTTACTATTAGGACGTTTTCTTTGTCCTGTATATTCCAAGATAGAATATACAACATCCCTACTTAAACTGTATGATACTACATTATCAAATGGACGATAGTGAACCGAGCGAACAAAAATAAAACAAAATTGTATTATGAATTCAAAAAAATTATCTTAAACTGCTTTAATGCAAGGACTACTGTCGGCTGAGTATATATATATTTACCAACTGCTAACACAGCTACTAAACGAGTCATGATAGCCGAGTTACTCATTAGTAGGTAGAAGTTTGGTGGTACACAAATTTGCTGTAAATCAATTCAAACTTTCCTGTATTTTCTAACAGTTTAGCTAAGTTGGGTAATTGGGTGTATAAGGACAATTTCCAACAACACAGAAATTGTCACAGTTGTGGTAAAAGAAGGCATTGAATTTGCTTTTCTGTTATTGAGGCTTGAAGTAAGTCATGACGTTTTAAGTTTCTTGCGATCACATTTATTCAAAAATTTCAAAAATTTATTGTGGTATTCATAGCAGTAATTTTGTAACTCATAAACATTTTTTACCTTATATTGTAAGGAGTTTCACCAAGTCAGAGTGTCAAAGTCCAGGGTTACGACAAAGATACCCTTANTTTTTACCTTATATTGTAAGGAGTTTCACCAAGTCAGAGTGTCAAAGTCCAGGGTTACGACAAAGATACCCTTAAGTTTGAATATCTACACAAACGCTAATATTTGTAGAGGTTTGAATGTATAATTATAGCATTATAGGATGTAGGACTTTGGGCATGATCACTTTACAAATGAAGTGAAAAATGATATCTTGTGCAATGACTTACACAAGACATGCAATACATTCTTCAGGAAAAATCGCCGGAGGTTTTCATAATTATGTCTAAGAAATTAAGCAAGAAATACAATTAAAGAAAAATTACCGAACAGAATTAAATTTATTTTAATGCACCGGCACTAATACAGCATGAACCAAATTAATCCGGGCCTTCTTNACTTATACAGCATGAACCAATTTAATCCGGGCCTTCTTTCTTCGCCTTTCACCAAAAACGGCTTGGGGCAGGCGATACACAATTAGTAAATAATGGAAGTGAAGTTAACTTTATTGTAATCACTATAAAATGTCTGTTCCGATTAGATAACCCTAATGCAAAGCAATGGAGCAAAGCAGAGAGACAGAGAGAGGGATCGGCAGGTTCTCTGTTGAGTCAGGTGGAATAGATGCCAAGGGATCGTACCCCATTCCTCTAGTTGGTAATTTCTCTCAATTACCCATCTTTCAACATTACAGAATGGCGTTTGTTTAAAAAAAATTTTTTTTTAAGTTAGTTTTGATTTGGACAAGTTATTGCAAAGCAGTGCAAATGATGAAAGCAGAGAGGTAGAGAGAGGGGTCGATAGGTTCTCTGTTAAGTGAGGTGGAGTAGATGCAAAGGGACCATACTCTACTGCACTCATTCTTTCCACTCTCTGCTGCTCTTGTTAAATAATTAATTTTTGCAGAGGAATGTTTTCTCAAACACACGCTAACTTCATTCCCTTCAACTTTTGTATTTCGCGCTATTTATTTGCTGTTTCAAATTTTTTTCGGTGAAAGCGACTTTCTACGGCCCGGATTAAGTTGGTTCATGCTGTATAACTCGGATAGGTGAGCCTACTCTAACTCGTGTTACACACTAGAATGCTTTATGTTACCAGGACTGATTTTGTTTCATCGTGGCACCGCCACAATTCATACCAACTTGGAATATAAATTCCCAGAAATTTTTCTCAGCGTTCCCGCAACATTTATCAGTAAAATTGTAAAATAAACATTCTTGTTTCCCTATTTGTTTTTAATAAATATTCAGTAACGTACTTGCATGCTATTTCTGTTTCCTTTTTAACTCATGATTCATTTCAGTATTTCAAATTTTAAAAAATATGCAAATTTCATAATTTAGCGTCGCAACTTCGCAACAGCTACTGGCCATTTCTCAAAACTAATTTGCGAATTGATGAAAATTCTTCAACTGTGCTAAGCAATTATTTGTATTCGGACGTAAAAGTTTATTCATTCTTATGATACACAGAAACTTCTATACTTGATGGGTACAAGGTTAACAATGGAGTAGACGTGGTTCAAATTTTGTGCGCTACAGGAAGGAGGAAAATGGTAATGTGTTAGTATGGCTTTTGCAAGTGCATTATTCATTTTTTGACTATATCATGAAATGTTACAGAGTTCTACACAACAAAAAGTAAACCAAGATATAACAATAAAATTTTACACACGATTATTTACCTATTTACTTAGAACGTAACGGGTAATAAAGCCGTTCACCAACATTACCAAAACTAAAAACTCTGCCGCACTAGGTGTATAAAAAATTTTCGCTACATTTCTCTGTAAAAGCATTTCTAAAATGTTACTAACAATGAAATCACATTGTTAATTATAATTTCGTTAAGAATATTAAGCCATGAGTTCTTTGTGATAACAATAGAGTTCCCTATTACCCAATAGAATGGTCGATAGGATTGAAAGTATTTTCTTGTTAGAAGCGAAACGGCATCAATTTTGGCCCCCAAAGCCACAACTTCTGCGGATTTTTCAGTAATACTCGCACACAGTTTTAATGCAATTTGTAGTATTATACTAGTATATATTGAGATGCCGGCGATGCCAGTGTTAATGAAGAAGTTGAAAGATGAATGGAATCGTATCAAACTGAACACAGAAATGATTACTGTTACTTCTGCGGTAGGGACAATAAGTGGTAGAAAGACATCTACAACTTTCGTCGTGAGTAGATGATGTATTTGAAGATTTCGGAAGAAAACATGCAATTTCCATTTCTTCTCGCTACTGTTAATCAGAGATAATGTTCTTCCTACGAATATAATGGAAGTAAATGTTTACATTTGAACCACTTCATTATAACAGGAAGTTAGAATCATTATTCAATTGATTAAACCCTACCTTCTGTATGAATTCATTCCTAAAGTTTGTCGTGTTACTCTACCTTACGTTTTCTTAATTAATTTTTTTCTTAACCACCATCGTTCATTTTTCCCTCGAGTTTCTTAGTTCTGAATCCTTCAGTTATCATTCTCTTTCATTGAATGTCAATTATTATTCTGACATAAAATCAATGCAACTGTACTCACATCAGCTATCATTTTATAGTGTAGTTAACCATTGCACAGAAAACAACCTGGCACGAATCGAGTGAGAAAAGAATCTGTTAATTTGCAAAACTTGAGTTTAGGTTAATAAGCGGTGCAAAATTTTGGCGAAGTATCGGAGTAAATATAATGCTATTCTGGAACAATTTAAAATTGTGCGATATAAACAAAGACGGGAATAATTCAACATACAACTGAAGCACAGTTTACCCGTCCATTGCTTGTAAGTTTGTGAATGGAAATAAATAAATATAGAATCCTGTCTTTTCAGTATATTTTTTAACATCAATTTTCACACTATATATAAGATTATCCCCTGATCCTACAAGTCCTCAAATTTAAGATAATTACTTAATTAGTTACAACATCAATTGAAATCAAACTTTATTGTTCAGGCATGTTATTATTTTCGCATTAAACAACCAAAATAATTGCAACCACAAACTTTCCACCAGATTTATCTGTTGCTTTATTCATGGAATTGATCAGAAGTAAATTGATCAAATGTTAGTTAACCAGCATGTGAATTGACGCATGCCTGATTGGCTAACACTATGAATTGGAAAAAGCATGAGTTGACAAACACGTAAATTGATCAAAAAAATGTAAACATAAGTAATAAAAAATATTGATTCGATACATAGAGCAAAACAGTCAACAGTCTAGACATAGTCAAACTTTAACATCATTTGCACCAAAAGTGACTTGCTGGTATTGAGTCATTTAAGATTGAAATGAGAAGTCACATCTTCTACAAGCGATAGAATGTTTGGTTAGCACTGTATCAATGCATTAGTGGAAAAAATTTCCACAAACCGTTAGGTAGCTAACCAGCAACTGTTGGTCAACAACTACGTCATAAGAAAAAATGTAGAATCTTGGATTCAAGATTCCTTAAAATCTTCCTACATCACGAGAACCGAAGCGTCCTAGAATATTTGTTTCATCTTGCTCATAATAGTAAGTACTGATAAGTATTACAAATTAGTATGAATTTTATGATTTTGCATTTATGCTCTTTATAAATCAATAAAAATTTGGCAGAATGTTAGTTTTCACTTTGAATCAATAAAACAATTTCCGGCTTAATATTTTTGTTACATCTACTATATAGTTTGTAAAAAAATTTCTCGAAAATACATATCACTATTTTATACGTGACAGCTGTAATTTATGAATCAAAATTTATTTTTGTTTAAATTGTACTTTTGCTGGTCAATTAACATTATGGTTAATCNATATAATCTTTCTGTATTCCTACTCCTTTAAACTCTAAGGAGTCTAAGTCTCCTTTCCCACGGTGAGTGGGGTCAGTGGTTCAAGTCCATTAACTTTTACTGCTACTGTTCCCAAATCTTTAGCAGATGTTTTTCGTTTTGACCCCTATTTATGCTTAGGTTAATGGGTTTGAGTCCCACACTAAATCTATATATTCAAGAACTCTACATTGAATAAAAGTCAGTCTATTTTAAAGTCGATTCACGTAAATATCTCATGGTAGCAGACCGTGGTTCAGCTAGATAGTTGTTTCTCCTTGCTATTTACTTCAAAGTAATTTTCTGACTATTGATTCAAGTCTACTAGCCCTAGTGGTTAAAAAAAATCAAAACAGTTAAGAAAGGTTTCAGTAAGGGAAACTTAGTAAGTAGCTCGAAACTTAGTAAGTGGCTCAGTAAGTGGCTCAGTTTACACATAG
>NIPM01000346.1:132718-209210 GCA_002738285.1 Holacanthella duospinosa | reverse complement strand
GATCGAAATAGTGTAACTCCGATATCTATCCTCGACAGAATGCTTAAAATATAATTTAAAAAATAATTTTTTTAAATTATGTATAGCTATAACTTTCATATGTAGCAAATCCCGCGTCATTTGGCCATATGGTTATCACTAACCAAATTGTCCAATATACGGCCGGAAATAGGGAATTTGTGTAGAAATAGCAAAGTTAAGCCGAACCCGCGTTTAAGACGCGCTTCTTGGCATTCCCGGTACATATGACATACACGTTTATATAGGTTAACACTAACAAAAAGAAATTAAGGAATTTTGAAAGAAAACTAAACTATTTTGTTACAAAAATAAAAAAAAAAATTTCATTATCGGATATTTATTTAAACGTCAAAATAGGTCACAAAATAAGTCAAGAATATATTTGTACTTATGTTTTTGTCTCCCAAACAGTTTACAGCTATGAATTATCCTACATCTCGGCAAAGACGAACAAATTATTCATTGTTATTTGTTGGGCTTACAATTAAGCCGAAACTTGGCTCTCATGAACCACATATTCCACTTTTTGGGGTACGTCTTATCCATGGTGTACTGTAATATGTATATTAATTGACTATGATAGTTTGGAATCTAGTATATCATGACTCAAAAACAGATGAGGGTATTAGTACATATAAGTGATGTCACTTAGGTGAACATCAAATTGTGTGAGAACGATGCTAATTTTAGGGTAAGTGAAATTTGTGCCATATTTGGCCATGTTTAGTTCTTATAATTTGCAAAATTAAATTAAACGAACATATTTACATAAATTGGTGACGTTATAACAAATTTGAGGTATCACAATTTGAGTAACTAAAAGATTTTTAATTTAAATTTTGATAATGGAGATATTTATGTTAAATATTAGTATATGAGTGTCGGATATTGAATATTTTACTTGGATACTGTATCTTCAAGGCCAAATTCTATTATTGTGAAAAGTACGCACTGTGTAGAAATGGTATTTTACCCCTCTTACAATACTTATGTTGCTCTATAAATAATATTCTTGCATGGAATATCCGAAATCTGATTTGCAATATAAAATTTGGGATAAAAGAATGCGACCCGTGAAATTCAGGAAAATGCGAGCTGAAAAACACGGTCTAAAGAAAATATAACTTTTTGAAGATAGGTTTTGGAAATAAANACCCGTGAAATTCAGGAAAATGCGAGCTGAAAAACACGGTCTAAAGAAAATATAACTTTTTGAAGATAGGTTTTGGAAATAAAAACCTCAAGAAAATATGGCTTTCACAAAGTGCTACTAATAGAATATATGGCCTATGGAAAATATGATCAATATTAAATGGATGTTTTCAATGATTTGTTCACAACTATTTGTTGTTTACTAGGAAATATTGAATTTTGAGTTTACTACCTGTGCAACATTGTTCATCACTTGTTTTAAGTTTATTCAATAAAATTTTAGTCTCGTATTCCAGGTTCGACTTTCTATCATAGATGGACAAATTGCTTGTACCACAAGTTATAAATACGAACAATTTGCAAGAACACAAAGTGAATGGTAATTTATCACTAAAAGTGCAACATAGAGAAATATACTGAAGCTATAATTTCAATTACAATTGGATTACCTTTTACATTGACACTTCCAATTAGTAGTAAAATTAAGCGTTAGTCTGTTATTACTTTCAAGCTCAATCTAGCAAAAATATTAAACATGATTTCTTATTGTAAGTCTTTGCTATTCGCTTAATATATAGATACAAGATTTAATAAATATACATAATATATAGATATAAGATGTTAGTATTATGTATTTTGAGGTAATTAATAATGCTTTGTTTTCCATGGTTTTCAATAATTTTAATTTAGATTAACGAAGTGAAGAAAGGTAATTAAAAGTTTTAGACCAATTTGAAAAAATTATGAACTAATTATTAAATCAGATGAGATATGTTAATGAAGAGAATAATCCAAATTTAGATTTACCGTAAGCAGTATGTGTTATTACAATGGCAGTCGGTTTAAGCATCTTCGGAAATTAGTAAATTTGGTTTTTAGTCATATTTTTAATAATTGAACCTTATTGTCCTGCGAGATAGAATCCCAATATTAAATGCCTCATCTTTTATGAACGTTGGCTATTGTGAAAAAATTATTTTTCTACAAAAAAATTCATCAATATCGAATCCAAACTTAAATGCAACTAATAACTACCTTACTGTTTGGAAATTAATGAAGCGTTTAAAGGTATTTTCAATAGAATGAAAATTTATTTGACAGATTAAGTAGGATTAAATTATAATAAATTTTCAACTTATTGTACCACAAGAATTAATAGGCTTAGACACATTTGTCAGTGGGTAAAATCTTGGGATGATATGGCAACCACTACTTTTTAATCCTAATAGAGAAATAAATTATACTCAAGAAAAGAACAAAAAATTTAACCTGAGACGAATACCCAAATCTGGTTTCCCATTAAAAATTCTGTACAAAATATTATATTTTTAAAGCGTGGGTGCTTTAATATTAATGTAGAGTGTACCTTTCCTTAATTGGAGATTTAGCCAGGTAAGGAAAATATAGAGGAGAGTTTTGTGAATGTTACAGGTGAGGGACAAAAATATAATATTTTAAAGCCTAAAATGGTGACATTTGTCACGACTTAGAGCATGAACCATTTTATTAAATACAGCTGAATTAATTTTAAGGAAGTAAGTCAAAATTTGAATTATATGAACCAAATTTAAGCTAAAGATTATTAAAAGTTTCATAATTTATTTGAAAGATGTTAACAGGTGAGTGAACACCAACATTCCGAATATACTAATGTATTCTAAATTTATTTCCTAATTGTGATTTCTACCGAGTTTTCCTGCAAGTTGGCATAAATTTCTTAACTCACTGTCGTCAAAAGGTAGGGGCATCCGAAAATGTATTCTGCCGTGCAGTTTATAAATTCTCAAAGTGACATATTCTTGTCTAGGGTGTGAAGATAAATTTGGACATTACGGCTTCACCGCACGTTGAGCGGTTTGGTTGAAAAATGACTCTAAATTTAGCATTAGTGGTACGGTTGAGACTTTGCGCAGTTGTTACTGGAATCACTCTGAGTAATGTTTAAATGGAGGTGAAAGCGATTTTATTGCCACTGATGACACCAGAGGGCGCCGAATACACTTATATGGCACGCTCTACTGACTTAAGTACTAAGTTATTAGTTGCATTTGATACCCCATTTCATAATTATACAGAGTGGTCCCAACATCAACTGTGCAAAGTTCTACGTCATTTGAACTGAACGGCAGGTACCGCTAATAATAAATTCAGAGTCTAGCGGGCAAACTGTACAAAATTTTGGTAACACTGTAGCGACACACTTTACTATACTTTGCCTGCAAAATAATAATATGTCACTTTCTGAATTTTTAAACCACACAGCAAAATATGTTGTTTGTTGCATACCTACTTTACAAGTTTGTGTGTTTCTTACAAATCACACCTATTTCCAAACCATAGCTTAATCTGCATTCACAATTGATGTTACTTATATTTAGGTGTTGTAGTGGCAAATTATGTAATTCTTGACAAGAAGTTATATCATGATTCTTAACAAGGTTGCTATGAAAAATTTACAAAAAGCGACTTTGATAAGGTTAGTCTATAACTCCATTAAAAAAAAATTTTTTTTTCGAAGCTGGATGTCGGATCGACATCTAACTCCGTTCCTAAGGTTACAATTAAAGTTTATTTTGCAATTCGAAAAAATGGTTAACTAAACGCTGGTACATAAATTCTATTAGTGTTTGTCTTATCTTCTTTTTGAAATCTAAATATATTTGAAAGTTTCTATAAATGTCTACTGATGGACACGAAATAAAATTTTGGAAAAACCAATAAATTTTGGAAGCTAAATACCTGTTTAATTTTGGTGAAGTTTGTTGAGTTTCTTGTTTGGTTATTTTTTGTTACTTAAAAACAAATGGAGTATGGACTAACCTTATCAAAGTCGCTTTTTGTAAATTTCTCATAGCAACCTTGATTCTTAAGGTGTAAAAATTATAAATTTCATAAAAATTTNGATTCTTAAGGTGTAAAAATTATAAATTTCATAAAAATTTCAAATGATATAATCTATAATTCTAAAGTTCTGTTTGGATTTTCATTGCCATACGTAGTAGCTGGATGTTGGCCGATATTCATGAATAAAATTTTTTTTTAAGTAATAAATTATGGCTTAATCTGTTGAGCGCATTTTTGTTAGAATCTTGTTGTCAGGGAAGCTAGGGGATTTTCAAAGTAACTTATTCATAGAGTAAACACTCTTTGAAGCTACACTGACCCCAAACGAAACCTCCTTATTAATAAAATCATGATTCACTAGAACACTAAAACTCAATATATTTTATGTGATGCTTTNTCGTATGCTAACCGAATTACTTTTTTGGAATATTAAAATCAACTAACTAACATTAAATTATACTATAAGTAACAGGTGAATAGAGAATACTTTGCATCAACTATAATGGATTCATCAAGTCTATTTTTTGACAATATTTTTTTTGTGTTATAGTATTTAGTTTTAGGAATACACACATATATAAACTATAAAAAAGAAATACCGACAATCGATTAACCTAACCGACTGCATAAAAACGAGAAACATGTCTCTAAGCTANATAAACTATAAAAAAGAAATACCGACAATCGATTAACCTAACCGACTGCATAAAAACGAGAAACATGTCTCTAAGCTAATTGAGTATTAATAGGATATGATAGTCTTCATATCAACAAAAGTAAATACAAACTCAAGTGCCTAAATGTGTATTAAAATAAAGTTTCTGCTTAGGTTTGATTTATACATAAATCTATAAACGTCTACAGTGTTACAATGCTACAATGCTACAATTTGTTCGCCGTATGCATATCATAGCTCGTTATAAGAACTCAAATGGAGTCATCAGGTCTGGTTAGCAAAAGTTCTATTAGGTTACTTCGATTCTTTCTCATATTAAAAAAGTTCTTAATTGCTCATTTGTAACACAACGCAATTTGTACTTTTGGACGAATTGAAAGAAATTTTAGATGGAAAATAACCAACCAAGAAAGAAAAAGTCTTCTTAAATAACTAAACTCGATTGTTGCTATATATCTCAATAACCGCCATGATTAATGTTACATGTTTCATAAGAATAACATGACTCAATTTTTGTGTTGTTGTATCCAGTCTAGCTATAACGATACTATACTGTGTTCTAACTTTTAGAAATGTTACACTTCATAAATTCAACTTTTGTGGATATATCAACCTTCGGTTGGTTTATACAATGGTTTCAAGGAAAACTTCTCCGGACTTTTTCTATGAATCTGGGTACATGTGCATTAGTTTGGTATAAAAAATGGTTTCTTGAACTGCACTATTCATGATTTTTCTGATTGATGACGAATACCACTGCTGCCTGTAACAGAGTTGTATCCCGTCCATCCATACTCGTTGCCTCAGTTTTGTTTGGTTCTTACAAACCCTAACGCATAGATACTTATGAATGAACCACCATATCTATCGCAATATCAAGTTATGGTACAGTTCATTTGTATCATTGTTGCTATTATTTACTATTTGTATACAGCTCAATAATACGCAGTTATTGATAATCAATTCCTCAATTATCAAATTTATGCAATTTGCAGAGTAATGCTGACAGCTCAACTTTTTTTTGTCAGACCGTTTATCTTTTTGATTTGGACAAGATATGGGACTACAATAGTCGATCTAGTTAATAGTAATACTTTAGGTCGTAAAAAAAATCCATCTTCCTGATGACGACAACGCTTACTGGCGTAATTAATAGAATAAGGGCAAGTGACACATCTTTGAATCACTAAGACCACATACAGTCTACACTGAGAGGCATATATTTCTATACATGGTGAAAGTTTTGCAGTAAAAAATAACATGCCAAAAAGTCAAGAAATTCAATCCATGATTACATTCTCTTTACCCACATTCCAAACTAACAGTTGCAAGCCAGGTTTTTTTCAAAAAAGTAGCTCGATAATTTCACTGATGAGCTCAGCGCCAGAGACGAATAATCTCATAAAACACTTAATCGTAAATAAGTAACCCGTAGAAGAGTCACTTTTGATCTTTGCGATTCTGGAAATCTGGAATCGAGTACAGTAAAGGAAATTCGCTTAAGCTCATGCCAAGTGCATGATTTTACACACTGCGCATAATGTCACACAAAGTTTATATTTTGTTCCAGCATTATATTTCTTACACCAAAGCAAACCCATTTATGAACTTTATTTGCGGATTGTCAGATTTTGTCCACAGTTGCCGATGCTCACTACAAACGAGCCTTGAAATATTGTTACCTATCTTATTGGTAAAATGAGCTAGATTTTTAAATCTTTTTGATTGAGTTTTACTTTCCGGGCAGGATTTTGTGATGACCAATGTGGTCCAATGAGGTCCGGACCTCATCGGGAGCTTCTGCACTCATTGATGTTTAGCTGCAATTTAGAACAAAAAAGCCTAACTACTACTCTCCGCAGTCACTATCTTCGTTAAAAAACATAACCACTACTCCCCGCAGTCATTACCTTCGTTGAATTTAAATGGCGTAGCGGTTAGGATATAAGTACATATTTGGGTGAGATCCGGTAACGTTGTATTCCGGACCTCATCGTGAGGTCGTCTCATGAGCTACAACGTATTTCTCCTTGAGTCAAGTTCTTACCAGGAGATCCGGACTGAACGTTATCTATTGCTGCTTTAAAAATTAAAACATTGTGTGTAACTTTCAATCAAATAAGTTGTCCGGAACAATCTGTACCTCTACGCCATCTACATTCAACGAATGTAAGGAGTGCGGAGAGTAGGAAATAGAGTTTTCATGAAAAATAAATTGACCCTTGCGAAAATAACAGATTTTCAGAGTGCATTTGATTACTACCTATTATCAAATTGAATTGTATAGTTGACAGCGAAGTAAAAGCTGCACAAGGTTTCAAAATGGTTTTTGAGATTCAGTGATCCAAAATGTGTGTGTGATATTTCCTGCAAGACATTACTCACATAGAACTCAAACACCTGCAAGCGTGCCGGATTTCGAAGGCGTTTATAGCTTTGTGGTCTCCGGATTAATCCACTTCATAATACTTGCTTTGAGAAATCGCACATTACTTACTTAAAGGTACAACATGGCTATAGCTTTTGCTGCATGATATGTCAACTATTTTCAGTGCGTAATAGATTTTTGAGGTAATATTATAATGATTTTTTCAATTGTCGAGTTAAGTCACAATTTCGGACACAGAATGTGGCACGAAACAATCGTTAAATGGAAGTCGTTTTTACGAAAGGCAATTGACGTTTTTCCTGTATTATAGTACTGAATACAATTTGGTTGAACAATAACATAAATCATCGTGTTATGTGTGTCAGGTTTCCTTGCCTAAAGACAAAAAATAGAAGATGATGGACATTGGGTTGAAATAGAATATACACATTTGTTCCAAAGGAAGTAGCATCGAGGATGTCAAATTTGTGGATAAAGTATTTGAAAACTAGGAAGAATTGATCGCAACACTAAAGGTAAGTTCTCATGGCCGCTCCTACATGAGCTTCGAGCGTTCGGTTTACGCGAATTCGCAGATGTTAGACCGTCTGCATGAGAATCGATCTCGCTTCAGACGCTCCTGAGTAAACGCACGTCAACATTACTCGCGAAGTTCGCGTGAAGCTGGAAGCTCATAATTTTGAACTTCTTGCGTCAAACTACACGCGTTTTTACTCTACTGGGGTATCCTAAACACCCTTTTAGAGGGAATTTTAAATAGTTTAATTTTCTAATTTTCAGTAATTTTGAATAATTCACTAAAAATTAATTATGTAAAACATTAATTAATTCAGTAACAAATTAATTCAGTAATGTTCAGTTCTTTTATTTTAATGAATAAAATAATTTTTATTGAATATTTTAAAAGCCTTTATTTAAAAGGATAAATAAAGTAGGATCAGCTGTTCAAGACAGTATCTCGCTTTTCGCTCGAGCTTTCTGAGAATTATTTTCGCTGCGGACGCCGGAAGTCGGAAGCTCAACGTGTGAAGCTCGACGCTCATAAAAATCGCTTGAAGCTCATATACGAGCAGCCATGAGAACTTACCTTAAAAAAAGCTTCATCGTTAAAGTACCATAGAGAAAAATACGAAGTATTTGGCCAATTGTGAGGAACAACGTTACAATTCTTGTACTGATGACTTCAAATCATACTGTGATTGGGAAAAAGGGGTCGATAGGGTTGGCTGCTCATGAAATTGTTGATCACCGATACAATTTCAGCAATCCAGTTTTTTTGTGAAATTTATACAAACAATACTGGAAACTTGTGGGGAAAACTAAAACGAATGATCAAACGCAGTGTGTCAAATGGTACAATGAGAATATATCAGACGATCCGCATTTAAATTCTAATTCTCGTTATAGTTTGTCAGAAATTGTTGACGAATTCATCCCCGAGTTTCCATATGATTCGTATTTGAAAATCCAATTCGGGTAATGTAACTATGGTCCGAAATTGAAGCAATTCTTGCAAGATACTCGGTTAACATTTCTTGGGTCTAATCGAATTAGATTCCGTAAAAGATGTTAATCGCAGGCCTATATTAAGCCCGGACTTCGTTTGAAATGGATCCTCATATGAGGTCCGGACTTCATCTCATTTGAGGTCTGGATTTCATTTCAAGTATGCAATTTTGCAATGAAACGGATTTCCAGTTCCAATTTCATAATTTTATAGTCACCACAAATTCTAAGTTTTAACTTGTATCCATATTATATGTGGGTTACTTAAACCCATATTGTAAAGCAGATACCATTCTCCAACCTACCAGTCCGCTCTCTATTTGGTTTATTTTGGAACTCTCTTTAATTAAGCACCAATTCACCCATTGTACAAATCGAACCCATTTGGGAGTTGATTGGATTGGCTGCTTGGACTTGGAATCGAAGCTTTCGATTCAGAACAACATGAAGGAATCATCTTCTTGAGAATTCTTTTCTTGATTATGCTTCAACCCTAACCACTCCAACGTCCATTTATTTTAAAGTAACCAATAGGATTCACCTAATCCCAAAACTCAATATACTATACTGTTTCAAAAGATAATGGCTGGTTTTTTTCACTTTTTGGGTTTTTACGTGGTCGGTCCCAGGTTGACCAGTTGAGAAAAATAGATTCTGACAGTTGGATCAACTTGCTCTATATTCCAGGTATGCTACGCTCATTACGCCTTCATTTCCCCTGTTTTCCTATATATTGTCAAACCAAACTCAATTCATAAATTTTATCTAGTTGACAAAGAGTAGATTCGAGTTGTAATTTGCGACGGGTCCTATTATATAGCTAAAACTGGCAAGTGTATGACCTGCAAGAGTATTGTTAGGTAGTCGTAAAAACTCTTACCCAAAGCTCCTTAATTGCATCGTTCACTCTTAGAAGGCTGAATTAGTACTTCAAAGTCAAGTGCTCGCTGCAATGCCAGGATGGCATCAAGCCATTGTAGGCAGGTGCAATAGACTATCACAAATGGGATTAAAATTATAAAAAATAAATTTTATAAAAATTAGTTTCGATAAAAGATATTTAGTTCCGACCTCTGTTTTGTCAAGCCTTTAAATATTTCATTTCCTGATAATCCACAATGGTCTGATATACAAAATACTTTAGTTGAGTCTTCCTTCCTAGTCCGAAGTACACTCTCTCCCCAGCTTACTTTGATATGGCACAACTGGGACTTAAATCCAGCTTTGCAGTAGTGACTTATAATAAAGTTTCCAAATTACATATATACTTTTATAGACTTTGAAACCGAGAATAAATTAATACTGTGATTACCTTAAATATTCGTCAAATTTTAAAATCAGTATGATAGATACTACATTCGAAGTTGTAATGCAGAAATCTACCATTCATGCTGTATTGTGCCTAGCTGATATGACACGTCACAGAAACAATTTTACTGTACAAAGATTTCTATTCCAATACGGAAGAACCAGGGAAGTTTTCAACATACCGTGACAGAAAAATTGGCATAGATATAATAATCAATTGCCTCCCTTTGCTCCTCACAAGTATTTTCAATCTAACTTTAAAGGATGACTAACCTTTTTATTTTTGAAATGTGCTCTATAATGCAGTCAAGAATCAGACTGTCGCATTTTTGACTTGTATTTATTTGCTAAATGGTAGGAGTAAGGCACCAATGGCTAATGCATTCTAAAGAAATCCAAAATTTTTATAACTGTCATTAAAAAAACTCATCTTGGACATAATTTTTTTAATTCAGTAACTTCGAATAAGCCCTGAGTGCTAANCTTCACAAGTATTTTCAATCTAACTTTAAAGGATGACTAACCTTTTTATTTTTGAAATGTGCTCTATAATGCAGTCAAGAATCAGACTGTTGCATTTTTGACTTGTATTTATTTGCTAAATGGTAGGAGTAAGGCACCAATGGCTACTGCATTCTAAACAAATCCAAAATTTTTAAAACTGTCATTAAAAAAACTCATCTTGGACATAATTTTTTTAATTCAGTAACTTCGAATAAGCCCTGAGTGCTAATTGAAAATAGAAATGACACGAAAAGCAGTGCCTGACAATGTGTATATGGTTATTAGCCACGCCCTCAACTTTGTTGACTTTGAGATTGGTCATCGTTCCACCACGGTGTTAACTTTGGAATTAGTTATATGCAGCATATTCTAGATTTGACTACAAAGATCACCTGAATTAAAAGTTATTTTTTCAAAGATAATTTTTCTATAGAACAAACGCCCTACAATTAAACATTTCATTTGATAATTTGAAGAAGTGACCAAATAAAATATGATGTATCATCTAGTGATTTGAAGTGTTATTCGTGTGCCTAGTGAGTGATAATTGAGGAAAAAATAATGCTTAAAAATGCCACCGGAAAATGACAAATGAAAATTTAAGATATATAATTTGACATAATTTTAAATATGACTATTAAGATGATGAATTTGATGCATTTGATGATCCAATTCAATCAGGCAAATTCTTGCGTAAGTTTTGATGAAAGTTTGCAATGTTTTGATGGGATCATACATTAAATCTTGCAATTTCTTTTGCGCAAGATAAATTTTATGATCACAAATTGGGATTGAATGCAATTTTGATCATTAAAACACAATTTTTAATGTTTTAGTTAGCAAACCTCATTCCGATAAAAACCAAGTAAAAGCGGGACAAATTTTGTTTAAAAATATACAATCATCAGGTTTCATTTTATGATACCAATCGCAGCTTATTAGCTATTTCCAGTTCAAAAAAATTTTGAATTCAAGTGATGAAGTTCCGTCTAATTGAGCTTGTCCGGGTAAGATTATACATTCATGGAATTCGAGGTTATCTGAATACAGTAAAAGTACTATCACTTACAGCCAGAGGTCATTGGGACTTTGGGTTCTAAAATCTCAGGTTCGTTTCCACAAGTCAATTAAATAAATATTTAATAATTTAATAAGTTTTAGCAATAAAACTTTAAAAATTAGAAAATAAGTTCAAGATGAGTGGCGGAAACTTCTTGTTTATTTTATGAAAGCAAAATTTTATAGTCTTGATTTCTCATGCAAAAAAATCAACAAATGCTACAAAAGTTTCACACAACTCAATACGTAAGAAGTTGAATAAAACTTTTGACTAAATGTTCAACTTTTGATCTCTGATGTAATTATAGCGTGACGAAGAATTTTTAAAGACAATCATGTCTTTTTGCATTTGTATTTTTATCAGAACTAATCAATTTTGCAGGATTATACATACAACATTTTTTCATATTAACCGCCCTTGGATATAAGCCGTAGAGTTAGAGTGATCTCGACAATATAAGAAATGGTTAGATAAACCACGATTTGTATCCTAGGGATTCGGGTAACTAGACAAAAACTCAACACAAGTGCTGCCGTGTACACGACAGGACTTGGTACCTGAATGCAAGAGAAATATTGTCGTATATATATGGGTAATCGATACATAAATACTACAGAAAATATGCTGTGTACACGACAGAAATTGAGACATAATTATTAGATGGAGGAAATCCAGCTGCTTAACCAGCTTTTAACTTAATCGCCAACAATTCAAACATAATAAAAAGTACAGAAACCTGGATTCCTAATTTGTTATTATAGACCTAAATTATTAGAACAGAAGTGTCTCAGAATATTTGCTTGAGCATGATCATATTAAGTTTTCCGCCTGATCCCAAATTATTATGAATTATATGATTTTGCACTGTACTACACTGCCTCTTTTAGTATCAAACTTTACGCCTGTTACTGTTTGAATTTGAATTTTGACATTGTAATGTCATTTTTAAACTTTATGCGAAGCAGATACCTATTAATATTACGCAATTTTGTCTGCATGACTATATTCAAAATTGTTTATGAAAAGATTAACGATATTGTTTTATTTTGTTTTTTGCATCTATTAAATTGGTTTTACAAATTTTTTCTCAAAAAAAAAACGTAGTATCGCTGATATATCACAACAGTAAATCATGAATTGAAATTTATATTTGTTTGAATTTTTATTTTGTTGGTCAATTCACGCGTTGGTGAAATTACGTTTTGGTCAATCCACGTGTTGTTAAATTGACGATGTTGGTCAATACACGTTTGAATAATTCACTTTTTGGTCAATTCACGTGTTGGCCAATTCGTTTTTGGTCAATTCACTGCACACCGTAATTACAACAAAAATTCTATTGCGTATATGAGATTTCAGACGTAAATACAACAAAACTTCTCACCCGTACGCAACAGGAATTAACAATAATATCAACTTTAAATAATAGTTCAGTAAATATGCTGCACAAAATTTCAATATGAAAAAATAAATTTTAATTATTTTTACTTACATCACTTGAACTTGTAGTTCAGATAATCCTTTCCAATAAAATAGCAGAAGGAACCAGTGCAGATTTTGCTTTCTTGAATTGGAAGACGTTAGAAATTTTTTTATGCATTGCTTGTCACTCACTCAATGAATTATAAAATTCAATAAGTCCGAGTTTAGTTATCCGTTGGCAGTTAAGCAGAGGTTGTGTCTGGAGGAGTTTAGACCAAAGAGAAGAGGATTGGGGTATTACAACTTTACATTTTTTCTCAATGAGTTATTCTAGCAAAGCTTTCTCCACTTTCTACTTATTTCTGACGGATACCATAATATTGTTTGGCTTACGATTATTTTTGATATCATAATGCCCGGTTTATCCGTGGTCGGTTTGTCGTTACCGACGGTTGCGAAAATGATAATCAACAATTTATATTTTAGTTGGGGAAAATAGGGAAATTAGCTTCAATCACTGATTAATTGGCAGTGGAATACAAACCGATTGGTACCATTTCCAATCCGTTTGATCGAGCGGTCGTCGACATAATTTAGTCTGGACTTGGACTTGAACTTAAATTGATATGATCAATTAAAACGACAGTTAACGACGGTTTCAAATTTTTTAGGCTGTTAGCAACCTTGTATTGACTGTTGGAAATTCTAAGGTTTGCACTATATCACAGACAACCACTTCGAATAATTTTCATTCTAACTTCTAGTTTATTGCAAACACGTCACAAACCTTAATTTTAAAAGTTTCATTAGGTTTGTGGTCACTGCCGCTTCATCCATTGTCCGCTAGTCGCAGCTGCCAGTTAGGCAAAACGTTATCATCGATTTTATTTTATTCAAAGAGAATAAAAAACTTAATTTAACTACCGATTCGATAAGCCGAGAAACACATGATGCAGATAATCATTTTCATGAAGCTAGGTTGGTCAGTTATTGAGACAATTTATTTTGAAGAAATGACGACTTTGCAATTTATTGTTTTGCTGGAGGTTTATTACTTAATTTCCGGATGATTTGAAGGATTTTTTTTCTGTTCCAATGGGCGAGACATCTGTCGGAGAAACCTGAACTGCACCAATTTGTCATAAACGATAATTTTTTTAATAATTTTGCAGCAACATTGCCAATTTCGAGTTTTATTTGTCCACACTCCTAAGGTGTTGCGGAGCGAATGATATCATTTCNTCTGTTCCAATGGGCGAGACATCTGTCGGAGAAACCTGAACTGCACCAATTTGTCATAAACGATAATTTTTTTAATAATTATGCAGCAACATTGCCAATTTCGAGTTTTATTTGTCCACACTCCTAAGGTGTTGCGGAGCGAATGATATCATTTCATCAAATGAAATGAAGCTCTTCTGTGCATTGTGTGATGCCGTAGTCCTGAATACCGACATAATTTAGACTCAAAATCCTACGACGCCTGGATTGAAAATCATATCAAGACTCAATTTCCGCATTGAGTTGTCCGACAATCTCATGCAGATGCTAATTCAAACGAGATCTTTGAATTCTAGATCAATCTCTCCTCTCGGCCAAGTTTAGCAGGCGATGAAGATGAGCCCAGTAGCTGTTCCTCATGCACTACCTTTTGGAAGAGGACGCTGCAACATTTTCGAGAGCCATCGGAAATACTCCCAAAAGAACCCTTTCGGATTAGGCCTGTTTTTGGGCCCAAGTCCACGGATCAGCTTTTGCTTATTAAAAATTAAAATCGATGTTGCAGTGTTAAAAAAAGGTTATAATTATGGACAGAGAAATGAAGCTATAGATCAGCCATAATTGAATTGTCTAACTGAGTGCGAAGTATGAAAAACTTTACTTTCAATATTTACTCCATATACTTTAAATGTTAAAATATATAATAAAAATTTTAATTTTAATTTCTGTGTGCTTCAGTGTTCTAGAATTTTTTTCATTAATTTCCATCCAAGTTTTACTATTTCAGTAAAAATTTTTACACCTCTAATCCAACGCCTACTTGGGTTAATACGCGGGCGCAAAAACAGACCTTATCCGAAAGGTTTCTTTATGGAATGGTTGGGGCTTATGGATTTGTAANATATATAATAAAAATTTTAATTTTAATTTCTGTGTGCTTCAGTGTTCTAGAATTTATTTTCATTAATTTCCATCCAAGTTTTACTATTTCAGTAAAAATTTTTACACCTCTAATCCAACGCCTACTTGGGNTTTTCATTAATTTCCATCCAAGTTTTACTATTTCAGTAAAAATTTTTACACCTCTAATCCAACGCCTACTTGGGTTAATACGCGGGCGCAAAAACAGACCTTATCCGAAAGGTTTCTTTATGGAATGGTTGGGGCTTATGGATTTGTAAGCAGCACACCACTTGGATTTTGCATTGCCAAAACTGCAAATTACTCCAAATCGTCATCGAGCCAGTTCCTGTACCCTGAACTTTTATTTATAACAATTAGTTTGCAAACGTATACGAACTCTTATAATTATCGTTAGTAGGGAGTATCTCAGGTTGTTTATATTAAATCTTGTTGGTTATTTAGGTATTCAGCGAACAATAAATTAGGTATTGTTGAAAAATTTGTTGTAATGTTGGTTTGCAATGTCGCATTTTCACCAAAGGGTGTGAATGGCGTGGGCTTTTGAATAGGAAGTTCATTATGCAACAATCTATTCAAGGACACATATGTCTCCCCTTCCGTGGCAAGCATACTATGTCTCGCATTCAGACTAGGCTTGACAAACAGGTCCCGCGTAGGTGCTATGTCCATGATGTCTCTAGCTCAAAAATNTCTCGCATTCAGACTAGGCTTGACAAACAGGTCCCGCGTAGGTGCTATGTCCATGATGTCTCTAGCTCAAAAATTCAATTTTAGAATTTTTGAAAATTAATTTTTAATTAATTTTATCGCTTTTATAGTTAATTATACTCCTACCACACCCTCCCACCATCGTCGGTTTTAACTTTATACTTGGAATATTTGAAATGCCGCTAGATGGCGACAATATTTCTTTCAGAAACTTTGTCTTAGAAAAAAAAATCACTCCGGGAGCTAAGATAAAGCACTGGGTGTGAAGGATTATCTCAACGACTTAACGTCGTTTGCCCGATCAACACAGNCCGGGAGCTAAGATAAAGCACTGGGTGTGAAGGATTATCTCAACGACTTAACGTCGTTTGCCCGATCAACACAGTAGGGATCTAGGATTAACGCAGCGATACTTTTCGATGTTNTTTGCCCGATCAACACAGTAGGGATCTAGGATTAACGCAGCGATACTTTTCGATGTTTCTGCTCCTTGAACATCTCCCCGCTTGTTTCAGCTGTACTTATATACAAAATTTCCATGTGTTTTGTTGCGTTGTTCTACTACTGCACGTACTTTACCTACTTTACAAGAAAGGAGGTAAAGACGCCTCGTCACTAAGATACCTAAGATACGGTGGGTTTGATCCAAGCTTTGTTAAAGTATACGTAAAGAATTAAAAATCAGTTGAAACAACTCTTGAAACAGTACTAGATTGTTATTAGTCTAGATCAAGGAATGGCAGCGATGCAGATCGATAAACAGCTTACAGTTTAAAAGGCTCATTCCGAATTTCTGATGTTCATCTTGCTTTAGCGTGTTTTTGGAGCAAAACAAAGTTCCACTACAAGCGTGAGCCAAAGTGGTAGAACTAATATTTAGATATAATTTTGACATTGAATGTGAATATTAATTCACTTATAGTTAGATGTTAAAATTAACATCTAAAATTGTTGAATTTAATTTCTGCATTGTCAGTGCAATAGTCTAAATTCGTGGCGAGTTACTATTGGCGAGTTACCATTCTTATGTGATTTTTGTGAGGATATACCTTTCTCCAATGTCTGTTTGTTCCTGACGGATGCTGTATTTGGCATTCCTAATTAAGTTGTGATTATTTGTAAAATTGTAGTAAATATTAGTTTTGCGAACCCATATCTACTGGATACGAACAATATTTCTTAGTGTCAACTANGGTAGAACTAATATTTAGATATAATTTTGACATTGAATGTGAATATTAATTCACTTATAGTTAGATGTTAAAATATTATTTAACATCTAAAATTGTTGAATTTAATTTCTGCATTGTCAGTGCAATAGTCTAAATTTGTGGCGAGTTACTATTGGCGAGTTACCATTCTTATGTGATTTTTGTGAGGATATACCTTTCTCCAATGTCTGTTTGTTCCTGACGGGTGCTGTATTTGGCATTCCTAATTAAGTTGTGATTATTTATAAAATTGTAGTAAATATTAGTTTTGCGAACCCATATCTACTGGATACGAACAATATTTCTTAGTGTCAACTACAACCACAAATTTATAAGTAATATGCGACATTAAGAATTAAAGCCCCAATGATGCTTCAATCTCCTCTGCCATAATTAGTGTTTTTATTGATTCCAGTTATCGTTAGGAGTATGGAGTATGTCTTTAGTTAGCTAATTACAGTAAATATCATAAATATTGGACTGAAAAACTCCATTGTCGCCTATTCAAATTGTGAAGCTTGAGTACATTAACTGCGTGAAGCCAACATCGATCAGTCAATTAAGATATTTTTTCTAACATCNTCGATCAGTCAATTAAGATATTTTTTCTAACATCTAAGCAACTAGTAAGTTCATTTAAAAGATAATTTTAGTAAATAATTAGCTTCTAGTTGAAAAATAAATAATAATACGTTATCTAAAGGAATTTTGTTTCTCAGTNATTGGACTGAAAAACTCCATTGTCGCCTATTCAAATTGTGAAGCTTGAGTACATTAACTGCGTGAAGCCAACATTGATCAGTCAATTAAGATATTTTCTCTAACATCTAAGCAACTAGTAAGTTCATTTAAAAGATAATTTTTAGTAAATAATTAGCTTCTAGTTGAAAAATAAATAATAATACGTTATCTAAAGGAATTTTGTTTCTCAGTTNTTTTAGTAAATAATTAGCTTCTAGTTGAAAAATAAATAATAATACGTTATCTAAAGGAATTTTGTTTCTCAGTTTTCAAAGGAGTAAACTAGAATTTTGGTGGATGACCGAACCATTAGATGAATGTTATACATAAAATGTACAGATTCGTATTAGAACCGCAACATTAATGGTATGCATAACTACTTCTGGAGTCATCCCCCTCAAGACTATGACTCCTACTAGTTTTTGGTCTTGAATCTCTGATTCTTACTATATTTGTTAGTCAGATTCATGACCATGAGAGTCCACTCTTATCAAACTTGGGAGTCTACCAATTTTACATAGTTTTCTATATACATCAACATTTATTGATATTTGTTTCCGAATTCATTACACATCGTTCCTGTTGGACACATGTGTCACACTGGACCTGGTAAAAATTTTAATAAATATTTGGTATTAGCAGTCTGATTTGCCAGTACAATATATTTACTTTTCCAAATTTCGCGATCAAAAATATATTATTGGCAGCGCCATGCGTATATTAATAGTGTTACGCATATTTGAGGGCAACCTTATTCGAAAATGTAGTTATATAATAAATAAATTGATGAGTACTCTTGTTGGATTCCCTCCAGAAGGTTGTAGTATGTGGGAATATTTTTCTTGAATTGCTAGGAAGCATTAGGATGGAAAATTTGTTATTTTTGACAGGGACGTTATATCAAATATTAACATGGCACCTATTGATTACAGAAATTAATCAGTTATTAGTTCATAAGTATTCGTAAAAGAACTCCAGTCAACTGGAATATGTTGTATGTAGTCCGTTGCATTATTCATAGAAGAGACCTGTTTCAGGATCCTCTTTGATGAAGTAACATGAGGTACCTTGTAAAATTTGAACTATTAATAAATAATTAATTTTTTTGACAAATGTTTACGTTATTTGTTTCAAAAGTATCTACAATATTGAGGACAAAAAGAATTATTTGAAAGTTCAAATTCTTTGTTTTGAGATTATGCATTTAAGGTTTGACGTTTTAAAATTGGGATAAAAATATATTTTCAACAAATCATTACTTTTATTCTTAGTGATTATAACACCTGATAATTTTAATACCATATCTTACGTTTGAATGCTGTTTCTCAAGTTTGGTAGCCAAAAAAAACTTTAACAAACGTCCCGAGTCAATAAGATTCATAAACTTTCTTTCCCGATTTTTTTTAATATTGTTAATATAGCAAAATTAACATTTTGAACCAATGAGGAGATACGTTAAGAAAGTCAGATAATGTGTTAAACCATAGGTCTGCCTACTACCGAACTTTGCATAACTCTTCTCTAGATCATTCTAGATAATTTTTAAATGAAAGACAAGGAAGCATAAGATGTTCCGATTAGCCACTTGACGACCTTGGATTTAACATTGGCGGTTAACATTAAGTTAACTTCAAAGNGATGAATGTTATACATAAAATGTACAGATTCGTATTAGAACCGCAACATTAATGGTATGCATAACTACTTCTGGAGTCATCCCCCTCAAGACTATGACTCCTACTACTTTTTGGTCTTGAATCTCTGATTCTTACTATATTTGTTAGTCAGATTCATGACCATGAGAGTCCACTCTTATCAAACTTGGGAGTCATGACTTTTGTTCAATATTTGCTGAGAATCGTTATAGTGAAGTTATGATTCTATTTCATACGTTTGAAATCATTTATCTACCAATTTTACATAGTTTTCTATATACGTCAAGATTTATTGATATTTGTTTCCGAATTCATTACACATCGTTCCTGTTGGACACATGTGTCACACTGGACCTGGTAAAAATTTTAATAAATATTTGGTTTTAGCAGTCTGATTTGCCAGTACAATATATTTACTTTTCCAAATTTCGCGATCAAAAATATATCATTGGCAGCGCCATGCGTATATTAATAGTGTTACGCATATTTGAGGGCAACCTTATTCGAAAATGTAGTTATATAATAAATAAATTGATGAGTACTCTTGTTGGATTGCCTCCAGAAGGTTGTAGTATGTGGGAATATTTTTATTGAATTGCTAGGAAGCATTAGGATGGAAAATTTGTTATTTTTGACAGGGACGTTACATCAAATATTAACATGGCACCTATTGATTACAGAAATTAATCAGTTATTAGTTCATAAGTATTCGTAAAAGAACTCCAGTCAACTGGAATATGTTGTATGTAGTCCGTTGCATTATTCATAGAAGAGACCTGTTTCAGGATCCTCTTTGATGAAGTAACATGAGGTACCTTGTAAAATTTGAACTATTAATAAATAATTAATTTTTTTGACAAATGTTTACGTTATTTGTTTCAAAAGTATCTACAATATTGAGGACAAAAAGAATTATTTGAAAGTTCAAATTCTTTGTTTTGAGATTATGCATTTAAGGTTTGACGTTTTAAAATTGTGATAAAAATATATTTTCAACAAATCATTACTTTTATTCTTAGTGATTATAACACCTGATAATTTTAATACCATATCTTACGTTTGAATGCTGTTTCTCAAGTTTGGTAGCCAAAAAAAACTTTAACAAACGTCCCGAGTCAATAAGATTCATAAACTTTCTTTCCCGATTTTTTTTAATATTGTTAATATAGCAAAATTAACATTTTGAACCAATGAGGAGATACGTTAAGAAAGTCAGATAATGTGTTAAACCATAGGTCTGCCTACTATCGAACTTTGCATAACTCTTCTCTAGATCATTCTAGATAATTTTTAAATGAAAGACAAGGAAGTATAAGATGTTCCGATTAGCCACTTGACGACCTTGGATTTAACATTGGCGGTTAACATTAAGTTAACTTCAAAGACGTAAAGAATTAGGCTGAACTCAGATTTTTGTTTTAGACCTTTGCAATAAGTCATTATTTCATTCAACTTTATAAGTGAAATTTTTCATATAAATCTAATTTTTCATCATTTACTGAAAGGATAAATTTATAAGTTTCATAAAGGTTAGATTTATACTATCAATCATCATTTTCCATCATCAGACCGTTCAATTCAACATAGGTCCACTACCTATCTGAATTATCTGAACTGATGGCATAGTACAAACTTTCTGTTGGCCATCTACAGAAATTTTCCGATCTATTGTAACCAGCAACATTGTTTATAAATTTGCTACAGATAAACAATAGATGTAACTTAGAAATAGTTATTACCTTAAATGGTTACAGACAGACTAATAGACATTAAATTCAATATGTGTTCATCCATTACGCGGCTCGGGGTTAATTTGCAGTTGCAGCTACATTGCAAAATAAATCATACTTCATAATTTTTAACCATTTTTACAAATCAACTCAATTTTATTTCAAAAATATTAGAAATTGAATAAGAAGTGATAATTCACAGAAGTTTCGCTACTGGTGCAGATGGTGCTGCATATGCGAAAGGGAGTCCTGCATACCCCAAATGTGCATTGTAGAGTGATGGAGCTGCAGCGGCATAAGTAGTCACAGCGGGTGCTGCATAAGTCACTGCTGGTGCTGCATAAGTTACTGCTGGTGCTGCATAAGTCACTGCTGGTGCTGCAGCAGTATAGGCTACTGGAGCACTGTAAAATAATATGATATATAGTTATTCAGATATTATTTGTGAAAGAGTTGTGTTAAAGTTTTATATACTTACTGGACATGTTGGACAATTGGAGTGTGGGCAGCATACGCGTGATTTTCAGCAACAGAATAAGCAAAATTTCCTCCAAGTCTGTCCGATTTGATGACCGCAGAGTCAAATGCGGGAGCTCGGCTAATGTATGTTGTTGGTAGTAAATTTCCTGCATTAGCAGCAGCGACAACAGCCAAAAGACTCATGATGACCTACATATTAGTAAAAAATCACAACATGAAGAAAAAATTCTTTGGGAAATAGAATAATTGAAACATTAGTAAAAATTTCTAACCAAAATTTGAAATAAGACTATGAAATTTTTACCTTCATTTTTAGTTTGGTTTGTGGAATTTTACAAGTTGATCTCGTAGAAACTGTAGATATTGAATTGAAAATATATGCAAACTCTTTGCCTTTTATATCTAAAATAATCCAACCATTTTTTTTCAATACATGACAATAACATTTGGGTGGAGCTGATTGATAACTTTGCCTGAACTATAAAAAACCGAGTTTCAAAAAAAATGCGGAAGAAAATGTATGACTGAATAGGGAATATCTTATATCCGGCTTTTTATGCATTGATCATATCAATTAAAAGGTACTAAAATTCCAACAAAAACATTTGTCAATAGGTGCTAGTGTCACTCATTAAATATCAAAGGATTAAGAAAAACGATTTAATTTTAGTCATATTGTCAATCATTTTGTGACTTATAATTTAAAAACTTTAAGGCTCTTCCCTTTAACCCTTCAGGTAGTATTTTTTTTATCAATGCCCATGGGGTAGGCGTTTCTGACTACAAAGTCTTAATATTTCAATATCAAGGACAACTAGTATATTAATTCAACTTTTTGACTATACCACAGTCTTCCGTAGTAACTTGGAGTTGAGACTAGTGTTCATTTGGCAAACAATTTTATATTTATTATTGGTAAGTAATAATATTCAAAATTCTTTTGTTATCCAATACGACTCTTACTAGTTTAGATCGCCAACTGAATACTATGGTATCATTTTCAAATATTGGATGAGCCATTGTGGAATAGTACTAACAAAATCAAAAAGATCAGTTTGTTCCTACTATATTTGTGAATTACCGTAAAATCGCATGTATAAGACGCAAATTGTAGAATAAAAATCATGTTGAAATACTGTTACGTTTTATAGACGAGACTCGTCTTATATTTTGATTTAATATTCACTTAAAATTTTTTCATTGTAATAAGGCTGCAGTCCAGGTTTTTACAATATATTTGGGATTGTTTGGAAAATATTCAAAAAATAAATTAAAATCCATCCTTGTACACACTTGCGAAAATTAGTTTTCATAGGTTTTACTCATTTACCAGTGATATAGTTTCAATTTTAATTTTTTTATCTCTGACTTTTTAACAAATGTGTTGATGATTGGCGTTTTTAAATCTAAACGACTCTTCAGACAACCAATAAAGTGTACCTTTGTATCAAAATCTTTACATCGTTGGTCAAAGAGTACAGTTACTGTGGAAATGATTCTGTATCGCCCGGTGGTTAGATGTGAGGAGACGCGTACTCTAACAGTAGCCAAGCGAGGCTTTAATCCCCAGAGACAATGATAAGTATGAGTAAAAACTCTCCTGTGGAATAAGGAAACCCATGGTCCAGTGTAGAAATACACCGGCTACTCTACTCTTTGTCTCACATTACTATGGACGCACAACCAGTTGTCTGATTCCTTCTGAAAAAAACTTATAAATAGACTAAACATGATCCATTCTTTGATAAGTGGGCATAATTTATCCAACATCAAATTTCACCATGTCTGAAACTTGAATGCTTAGTTCAGGGTTGATGTACACTCGTTTTTTTGTTAGTCACCACAAATGGTTAATTATATGGCACTCATGATTTAAATTACAATATAAAGCAAATTTTCTTTCACCTAGGTCAAACATAACTTAATGTCTATTACACAAGTCATGTGTTATATCTTGTACAAGAATTCGTCTCATATTCACGATTTTACGGTAGTCAAAATTTGATAATGTATTGTGAACATGGAAACTCAAGTTGTAGACATTTGGTGAAATCTACATCAAATGGCAGTGTTATGTGTTGCTTGCAGAAGAAAATTTCTTTATAAGAATTTACATCATTGTGCTGAGTCTACACTTGTACTTCTTCATTTGGAGAAATAGTTTGAAAATACAGCGTGAATCGTAATGTGGTTACGCTATTTGAAAAAGAATAGCGTTTGACAGGAGTGGCCGATCTTTGTTATTCATGTGTTGATATCGAGAGTAGATATTACATCAGACTTTATGTTACTTTATTTTTCCTAATCATATATCTTTTTTTGGGGTTTTCTAATTTGTTTTCATGTATTCCCACCATCCTCATTGAAGTTCAAATACAACGACCGATATTTCCCCAAGACCAAATCTTAGAAGTTTGTGCTTCTTTTTTTTTAGAGTTTTACTGAAGCTTCGGCCTGGCGAAACCTTCAGCCAACATTTGGCCGAAGTCTTGCCTTCGGCCTTCCGCCTTCGGCCGAAGGTGTTGATGTGTGGTCTTAATCGAAAGGTCAAGTTTTTAGCGTATGCAAAAAAATTTTGATTTAAATATTATATTTCGTTTCACTTGCCTTCCAGGAGTGAAATAGGTAGTAACATTTTAAAAGCCACGAGAATTTCAAACTTTCCAAATGAGCCGTGCTTGCTTCATCCTTTTCAATTCGTAATCAAAGACGCCATTTTCTCCCAAAGAGCAGTAAACGACACATTAGCAATTTGCAGAAAAATTGTGGGACATTTTAATCAATCACCATTAGCAACTTCAAAACTCGACGAAATTCAATCTCGACTTGGTCTTAACGCTAAAAAATTGGTACAATGTGTTTCAACCCGCTGGAATTCATCTCATTATCTCCTGGAATCAATTTTAAAACAAAAAGAAGCTCTCTTGCTTTATTCGGGGGAATCTGATCTTCAAAAACTAAATACTAACCAATGGTGCCTTGTGAGCTTAACACTCTCANAACTAAATACTAACCAATGGTGCCTTGTGAGCTTAACACTCTCACTTTTGAAAACTATTGAGGAGATTTCTAAAATAATCAGTAACTCAAAATCTACTATTTCCGAAGTGATCCCAGTGATTCCAGCCGTTGCGACCATTAATCGTTACGTAGAAAAGAATAATACTCTATACCAAGAAGTCGGAACGATGAAAGCTACACTTCTTCAGAGTATGAAAACCAGATTTGATCACATTTTTGATAACCTGGATTTCACGAAGGACACATTTCTCGACCCCCGCTTTAAACTTAATTTTTCCCTACGGATAAAAGAGGAATCAAATNATTTCACGAAGGACACATTTCTCGACCCCCGCTTTAAACTTAATTTTTCCCTACGGATAAAAGAGGAATCAAATCATATTTGGTGGAGGAAATTAAAAACCGATTGGAAAAAGTTCAAAATCCAAACGACAATGAAACTCAAGGTCAATCGAATATCGCGACAGATACTGTAGTTGATATTTCTCAACAAACTCATAGTTCATTTTGGAACTGCTTCTCGAAGCTGAGCGGAGACAATTCTCAACCTGTTGACTTATCAACTGAATTGAAACCTAAAATTGAAAGTGAAATCAATACCTATTTGGCTACCCAACCAATGCTTCTCTCTCAGAATGAACATCCTTTAGTGTGGAAATTGCACTCTCCAATTTATCCTATTTTTAAGTACTATTTCGAGTGAAGGAATATTTTCAGAAGCTAGGAATATTTATAAAACGAAAAGAAATCGACTTTCCTCTCAGCACGGTGAGGAATTTACTTTTCAACAATATTTTTCGTTCAACTTTAAAAATTAAGAATCAAATTGTTTTTATCGATCTAAAATACAAACCCTAAATAGATTTGCTCAAGATTTGCTTTATAATAAAATTTATACTGTAAATGAACTCATTTTTACTTGAATTTTAATGCAGACTCCAATTCCTATCAGAATTACCTTTCGATTGATACCCCACACCAAAACATTCGGCCGAAGCTTCGGCGAAGTCTTCGGCGCATGTGCAAGTGCCGAAGCCGGAGCTTCGGTCTTCGGCTAGCGGCCGAAAGGTACCCTTCGGTGGAACTTTATTTTTTTTTGTCCCATTGACGGATGTGATTCTCGTAAGATAGCCGAAACCAAGGGTATATGGGTAAACGTGGATTTGGAACGATAAATAAAATCACTTTAGGCCCGTTACATTCATTCCAAAACTCACCTCTTCAGATAAATTATCCTGAAAATGTTTGGAAAATTAATCTAATACTTTTTCATTTCATTCTTAGTACGATGTTTGGAAAAACCATTTCCTGACAAACAGTACTTACTTTTACTTCTCTTTACGAACAATTACGAACTTATTACGAACTCTGACAGTCGTGTCAAGTTGACGTGATTCTAATTATTTTATTATTCTAATTATTCTAAATATTATTTTGTTAGGAATAATAACGGAAAAAGTATATATCGATCATCTGCTTTGCATAGTCTGTGACAACGCAATGGGAAAGAAAACATGACAATTAAAAAAACTATGTAACTGCGGTGTTAGGAAATGGGTAATTCTTTCTGACCATGAATATTTTCATTTGACTCATGCAATATCACACTTTTACGGTTTGGTGTGTTCATTGTGACGGGTTTGTAAGTGGAGGGAAGTCACACTCGCCTCTGTTACCAAATTATTACACCCATTTCAAAATATTTATTACTAAAATTACTGGCACTCAACCTAATATTCTCATTTAATTTGGCACTCTGACTCATGAGGTAAAGGTCATACCACTGATTATAATTCAATGTAGCTTGAGAGTAAAGGCGTTTTATGACTCTGGCTTGGCAGAAAAATTAAGGCTTCTGATAACTTGAGTTATTCATCCACTCCTGACTTTTTTGTCTGTCACTCAAATACTGACTCATTCACCGACTCCTTTTTGATGATTTATGTTATACTTTCCTGTTGAGATTGATGCTTTCCATCAAAATTGGAATCACCTAGCAGCAAATATAAGTCTCTGAGTTATGACTCGTAAGTCATAACCATGACTCAAGCATACTAAGTTATGTAGATGTAACAGATACTGTTTCAAATCACACATCAAACTTGGAGGCAATGAGTGAGAAGGATTACCGGCTTATGAATCATGAGAAATAAATTGACTCATACATTGATTTGTATGAGAGATACTAGAGAGCAGTTGGTAAGAGTCACTTTGTAGTTGATGACAGCCATTTACGCAGGAATTTTTCACGAGTCATCATTGACTCATGTGAGTCATTGCTCATATTTACTTTGGCATTAACAGGAGTCCTTAAAAAGACACCTCACTTTAATGCGTTTCATTCAAAGTTGCATTAAATCACTTATTCATTGATTCCTGACTCACTATGACTCATTCTGGCTGACATGAGCGTGAATTAGGTTTTATATTTACTTGAATATTCCAAATTAATCACCTATTTTACTATACAAGATGCATAATAGCATTGCCAAGATAACGTTGTACCAGGATATAGGAACGGAAGTTCGGCGACGGTGGTGTAATATTTGGGTTTTATTCTTGGAAGTAGAGAAAAATTAGTCTAACTTCAACACCATTTTGCTATCATTGTGGCACATTTAACCAACTGGTCTCTGCTTCTATTTGATTAGCATTCGGTTGCTCAGTTCACTTATACCAGATTCGTCAAATATAAATAGTCCGCAATATATCATTAAACAGTTTAAAGGTCGATTCACTCCTATCTGTTTCAATGGTTAGGGAAAGCACCTCCCTAGAAAAACCATTCGACTTTTTAAAATTAATTTAAACAAAGTTCCTACTTGTCTTTATGAATAAATATCATCAGAAAGTAATCAGAATTGTATGGCCTTAATTATAGCATCATTCTGGTCTCATTAGAAAAACATGGCAATTTGACAAATAATTATGTTGACGATGAACTACCCAAATTACATCCAAAGGTTGTGAAGACTAAATTCATATAGATCCGTGCAACAAGCATGAAGTACTTGAATCCTGGGGCTGCATGCAGTTATTTTGTGTTGCCTTGGGCTCAAAACTTAAGACCGGCTAAGTCCTACTTGAGACTTATCTCGATACCCACTCGAGGAGGGTTTTGGGCTATGGACTTACCCGGTCTTACCTTTTGAGACCGGTCTAAAAATTTTTTTTTCAATTTGTGGGGCGGGAAACAAAATTTCAAATTATTTTGAAATTTTAAAATATTTAAAATATAACTCGTGCTCTTCAAACGGAAAGAATAATCTGCTCTGGAAAATTTTTAATTTTTTGAAAAAGATTTTGACAATTCAAAATTTGATGGGGAGCAGCAAAAAACCTTGATCCCATTGGTTTAGCACAGAGGGATACCCAATCAAAAGTAAGTATTATTTTTTACTTCATCCATAGATAGAAGAGGCATCTAATGGAATGTAGTTTACTGGTTCTATTGGAATACCAGTAACATCAAGCACTAGAGGGTTTAAAAAATTCAATAGGCTTGATTCCTCAACCACCAACGGGTACATTGATCTTTTTTCCCCATTGTCGTCATTGTGTTTTTATGGTATCTCGTCAGTGCCTATAAGGTCAGAGCGAAACCAAGTTAAGCATTAATGCTTGGAATATGGAAGTCTACAAGTATCTGACACTCCTCATCAGTGAAATTAGTAGCTTTCTCGTGTCTTAAAGACTTTGCCATTCTACCAGTATTTGCTATCTAGCTCAAACCAAACTCGTTTAATTATGAAGGTTTTATCAGCTAATTATTGGAACTGACTATTTCGGCACTCACTATCTAGTAACTGATCATATATGTACTGACCATTTACGCACTGATCATTTAGGCACTGACCATTTAGGCACTGACAATTTTTTCAGCTGAGACAATAACAAGATCATTTGTTGAAAGCAACGAAAAGAACACTTAGACCATTTGAAGCACCTACTTGAATAGGCTAAAGACTTTGGTCTTATTGCGGTCTACAACTGCGAGTTGTGGATTGAATCATCCATTAACTCACCCTTTAAACGGGATTTGCCTCAATTTGGTCTCAAGCCGGTATATGTGATAGAATTACATGATTTGCTTTGGCTTAAAAACGAGCTTAAGCTCGTCTCAAATTCGTAACTGGATGCGGCCCCTGAGTATTGAGAAATGAACTTATGGACAAATAAACAGACTCATAGAGAAATTACATGAACACCTCCATCCATGCTATTCTTGGCAACGTGGCAAACAATTGCTACTCGTCATAATATTATTTCTTTCATATTTCACTCTTTCTTATTGAATTATTGAAACCTTCATGAAACCATATTTATGCTATCGCACACTTGGCGATTCTTAATACAAAATTGGCCAAAATTGAAAAAAAAGTATGAATTTAAAAACAAATTTTTTGCTTAAGTCTATTCGTGTTATAACTGTTGCCTTTTGTTTAAATTTTTTTAAATGCAATTTTAAGAAAGAAAATGTAATTTAAGTAATTTTTAGCCAGATAATCAGTTTTGGCCAGATTTCAATTAGAAATCGCCAAGTGTGCATCGACTGAGTGAAATCCGTCGTATGACTTAAGTATGACAAATTACAGTGGAATGCAAGACCGCCAATAAATTACAAATACTATTACAAATAACATCATACTAAATAGTCAAAGCTTATAGTAACTACAATGAATTGTCACCACGCGGTTATAGCAATATTTTCGTTAGTATGGTCATATGAACGCAGAATTGTGGCCAATGGCGATCAACGGCAATAGATTTGCATAAAATTTAAACAATGTCTTCCGTGTGGACCAATATGATACAAAGTCGATCATGGAATTCATATTCGCGATTGAAGTACGTGTTTTCAACACATTTTACAATATAATACATTTATGCTTGTGATAATGCACAATTACCAGTTAAGTCTTAATTCGAGATTTGATTGTATTATTTGTCCTTGAATTGAAGAAATCTTTTGTTTTTCAAATTTTAGGTATGAAAAGAATACTTACATCTAATTTGTTCAGTTAGAATGGAGCAGTCTGTTAAAGTATTGTCTTTCTGTCTCGCGTACATCTTGCAAGTAAACTCACAAGGTAACTTGAATAACTATTTAACACCTAGTAGTCTAAAAATAATAATTGTTATGGTTTGTTGAAAATTTGGTAGTTGAAAGTTATAAATGCATTGGTACATAGCTGTAAACAAACATAAATAGTTTTTTGAAACTATTCCCGCTAAACCAATGTCGAATTATTGGACACGGAATTTTTAAATTCAATAATTTGCTATTCGAATGATATGTATGATTGGTACATATTTGCCATAAAATTTCTACAGGTTTCTTATTCAAATTTAGAATGTAACAAAGATTTGCTAATATTAATGATTTGGTTTACTCCTATTGAGCTATAACTTGCGTGCAAAAATTTGATGACTTGCCGGAAAATTTACAAGTACATGTAAACGCTCGACGTCAAAATTTTGAAGTTTGTAATTCTGCTCCCAGTAATTCGATATTGGAAGAGACGTAATAATTTCAAAGAAATTAATTTATGCTTGATGGCAGCTATATACCAATGCATTCATAACATTAAAATAAAAAAATTTTGAGGCTCGTGATTCCGTTCCCGGTAATTTGGAATTGGCATAGCGGTAATAAATTTAAATAAATATGGTTATGCTTGATGTCATCTATGTACCTATGCATTCATATCATTAGAATAGGAATTGTTAAATTTTGAAATTCCGCTCACGGTAATTCGATATTGACATAGCAGTAATAATTTCAAGTAAATATGTTTATGAAGCTATTTACTAATTCATTCATATTATTAAAATAGCAATTTTTGGAGGCTTGCAATTCAGCTCCCGGTAATACGACATTAGTATAGCGGTACTTATGTCAGATGAATTTGTTTGTGTTTGATTGCAGCTATGTACCAATGCACTAATATTAAATTAATAGATGTTTATAGGTTTTGAATTCATTTCCCGGTAATTCGATATTCATGTAGCGGGAGTCATGCTTATAACCACTTTGATGCTAAAGAAGTCATCTATTATTTAATTAATTGTTTCCTAAAAAATTGATTATATATTATCTGAAATAAATTTAATGTGATTAAGTTTTTGGTAACATTTTGGTACTTGTTCCCAGCTCGTGAGCTACCTCATGAGCTCTAGGCAGGTATCCGGAGCTCTTACTGGAGGGTGAATCTACATTTATTTACATTTTGTTTACTGGAGAACAGTGGATTGGTGGAGAAGTGGGATTCACCTTTTGTACGGCATCTTTATAAATAAATTGTCCATGCCCGAAAGACTAAAAAAGAATTGTTCACATATAACTATCCATTGTGAATGTTCACCAATAAAGGTTCTTAATTTTGAATATATGCTTCGCTTCGCGTTCGCCAATTCTGGCAAATATATAATTAAAAATTAAAAATTTTTTTTGGAGAGAATGCTGAACAGTTTTGGTACTTTTTTCAGAATATAAATAATATTTTAACAATGTCAAATCATCTCAGCTACAAATTCACTGCTAGGTTGACGTGTTTAGAAGAAAATTCAAATTGGAAAATTTTATTGTTCAAATTATTAGAATAATTCGAAGTTGCGAAAGTGAAAATAATTTTTAAATCTCTCATATTTGTTTTACAATAATGTACGGATAAGTGCGAAATTTACTATTGGTCATGTCATAACTCATGTTGTGGACATTTGGAAGCTTGTGGATGGATTCATGAACAATTTTGTAAACAAGATTCATACATCTTCAATTCTGAATTTCTCGATGAACTTAGGTGAAAATGGCAAATTTATCCATTTTCACCGTTGCTAATTTTTGACTTTGGCATTGTGTTTATTTTAGTATTGGGAGAATATAACAACTTCACTGTAGTTATCATTCAGTGAGTAATAATCGCATAAGGATTTGTGAATCATGACGTTTAGCGAAGTGAAACTGCGCATTCGTGAGTATACAAAATAGCCGATTTGCGACATCCCTAACAACTACTATCTCTCTGGTTCCTTCAGTCAACCTACAATTTCAAATAACAGAAATCTTTGTCAATTAACTTGAAAATGTTAGCGAGCAAGGTACAACTATCTTGGTGGATTTCTAATTTCTTAGTTGTTATTTTTCCAGATGTTCCTGATGTACAATATCTGACAAATATTTCTTACGGAAATGAACCAGAACAAATTATGGACGTATACCTACCACGAGGTCGTGATCTTTTGACATCAAAAATCATTGTTACTATACATGGTGGGGCTTGGACAAGTGGAAGTAAAGAGGATATGTTGGAACAAGCGAAATGGTTTCATTCAAATTTCCCTTTTTGTGCAATTGTGAACATGGACTACAGATTAGGAACGATTCAGGATCCAGGGTTTCCGAAACAAATTGAAGATATTTCATTGGCTCTTCAATTTCTAAAATCAAAATCCGCAGGGTATCGAATCCAACCACAATTTGGATTGTTGGGTTTTAGCGCTGGTGCTCATTTGGCACTGCTCTATGCCTACGCATACGATAGGGAGAAAAATGTCAAAGTCGTGTGTAATATTGCAGGTTTAACAGACTTGACTGATCCAGAACTACAAAAATCAATTAAATTTTTACGAACGAAATCATTAGTGGGAAATTATACATATGACAGTAATCCGAAAATATTCAAGGATGTTAGCCCGATTACGTATGTAAACGCAAAATCACCAAGCACAATTTCGTTCTATGGTGAACTGGACGAACAAGCCTTACCAAGTCAAGGAATAAGACTAGAAGACGCACTAGACGCCCTAGGAGTCTACAACAAGGCGTATTACTATACAGGAGAGGGACACATATTCCAAAAACCTGAAACATTGAAACATATGAGAAAAAAACTTTTCTATTTCTTCAATAATTATTTTTAATACATATGTGGGGGTACTCTTTTATGCACCAGTCTGTTTTATGTTGTACTGAACTATCACCAAACCAAAATATATACCAGTGACTGATGTAATTAGTGATTACCGACACAGGAAGGTAGTCTCATTATTTAAGTATAAAATAAAATATTAGGTCAAAATCAAAATATCAAATCTTTGTCATTATTAATTTATGATTTGTAAATGAAACCGAAATTAAATTGAAGTTGAAGTTTCGGTTAATTTCTACATTTGTACTTATGTATCAAAATTCCAAGTGTCAATGAAGATTGATATGCAAAAGTACATCATCAACCGTTTCAATTGACTGACGCATTAATAGAATCGATATTATAGTTATTGTAAATACAGTTGACATAGACTCTACAAGGTTGGCAATTGTTATAAAATTAGTGAACAGTTGACCTTGGCTTTACTAAATTGTTACACAAGTGGACTTACTGTGATCAGTATTTCCTCTTTGATCAAAATAACAAAAGTTAATCTGACATGGACCTCTGAAATCCAATCTCATAAGTCACAGAAGATGTCAAACCGCTCAATAACCCATTTAAAGAGTTAATTTTAAACTCAAAATAATTTCCTAATGAATTCAAAAAATTTTCTGGAAACAAAAATTCATTTGAAGGGCAATTATTTTTACTAAAACGTTAAAGAAAGAACAGATATAATAATACTAGAAACGTTGATTGACCCATTCTTTCAAAATCATTCAATTCTTATTACTATGAAAAGTTTTCTACTGAAGATTGAGCTTAACTGTCATCATAAACGACATAAGTAAAAGTTTTCTCCGTTCTAGTCAGATGCACTATTAAATAAGATTTTGGATTTGAGAGCAAAAATGGGATAATTTGTTTTTTCAAAGTAGAAGAGAAAATGCGGTGATTTGTAGATATTTTTTAAGTAAATACAAATGCTCAAACTACTTCAACAGCAACAATCCAAATTCAATACTTTGGGATGAGATATAATATTTAACTCGGAGAAAGCTCACTATTCTATTTTAACTTATAATTTGCACAATTCAAGTATACAGTTGTTCGTTTGCATTTAATTATGTTTTATTTCATTAATATTTTTCTAACTTAGAAATTTATTTTATCTTTTACTTCTATAAAAAATACGTTCTAAAAAAGTAGAAAGGATAAACTTACAGTACAAGATTCATGTTTGATTATCACTCTTATTTGTTTTCTAATTTTGAGTTTGGTGAGGTTACAAAAACTTAAGTAATATGCAAAGCTTATCGGTAAAATGTATTTTTAGCAGTCAAACGCTAAGTGTATTGTTGGGAACGACGTCAAATAATATTTGGTTACCAAAAGATGATAGTTATAACAGGATTAAATCTTCCGCATCAACACTTTAACTCACATCATAAATATATACTTAAGAAAAAGTCAAAAATCAATTACCACCTAGTAATATGCGTAATATTGCTTGAATTTCCTTGTGTGAATATTTCATTAAAATAAATTTTCATCTTCACACCATGCGTATCTTGTAGAGTCATAGCAGAAGTGTCCTATACTACCATATCCCAATTGCTTACAACAAGCTGACACTTTTTCTGTGTATGGACAATTGTGGTCACAATCGGTAACAAATTTCCCAACAACTATACAAAAACCTATCAAAAATAATATTATTTCATGAGAATAATTATAGTAGGATGTGAAACTTAAATAGAAAAGGAAAATTTTTTACCTGCCAGGAATGAAACTGTCACAAGTTGAACAGTAACGAAACTGCAAAGATCAATGATACGAGATCCCATCTTCTCTTTGTTGATTTAAGTAATTGCTTTTTACCTTTCTAAGCGTTAGTCCTTTTATACTCTGTATTGTTCACTCTCACTTCTCAAGAGTGGAAAATGCATCATAAATTTAAATATTTATAGCTCATCCCCATTTCTTAACACCCTTGTCCTTATACAATCAAATATTAATAGAATAGTTTCACTTCAAAAAATATGTACACGATATGTATTTACTTGATAGTTAAACCGTTAACTGCCAAAAAAGTTGTGTTAGAGTAGTTTATAAGATTTCACCTGTATCCGTAGATCCCTAGTAACTAAATTACCACTAAATATTCTGAACTTACATATTTCAGTGTACAATTTGCACCACCCAATCATAGACATCCTGTAGTATTATGCATGACTCCGAGCTCGTATTCAAACTTTTACATAACTTTTAATAAAAAGTGAAGCTAAAAACATTTGCAAAATTTAAATTGATAAATGAGGTAAGAGGTATTGGAATATCGTAGACATAAAGTGATGGATCTCCAACCTGTTTTTTCTTTTAATAATAACTTCTTGATACTAATAGACTTAGATATAATAAAATCAAATTTGCGAATCGAAAACATGGAATGAAATAAAGTACAAGATTGTATTGTTATCAATATTACAATTTAAAAGTATATAATGTCATCCCATTATTACAGGTTGTCATCTGAAAAGGCGTATTTTATTTCTGCGCATGTATGAAAAATCTCATCTAGTTGATTTCTAACATAAATTAGGATTGAATGAGGTGACTGCCGATAGTGATGCAACCGTTTCGTTTCAAAACGAAATGAAAAACCGTTTTCCGTTTCGTTTTCGTGTCCGTGTTTAGGTTTTCATGAAACAAATTTTCTGTTTCGTTTCGTTTACCGTTTTGCAGTAAAAAACGAAACGAAACGAAACGAAACAAAAAACGGTCACGTGGGTGTGCGACAAGGTAATCTTGGCTTTGAAAAAATTTGAAATTTCTTAAAGTAAAACTTGTAAAACTTGACTTGATATATCTTTTTTACACTTTTTATACTCCAATTTATTCCGCCAGTAGAGGTTTATTTATGTTTCGAAGACATCCGCCTAGCTGCCATTTTTCGTTGGGCAAAATGAGAATATGGTATTGGGGAAGGATTTTGTTTTCAAAAGATTCAATATTGGTTGAAACTTACTCAGGGTCACGAGTCACAAGGTAATTAATTTTAGAAATAATTAACGATACAAGATTTAGACAAATATTTTATTAAACGTTGGAGTTAATGATAAAAATATAAACAAAACTATTTATTTCGATTTGTAGAATCTGGGTAAGCAATACATCAGTCAACCTAAATATACCGAATTTGAATAAGTTTTACAATGCATATCCAGCAGGTATACCTGGTATCAAGTATCCGACAATACCTGGTTGCCCGATATCGGATATCCGGCAAATTTGCTTACAGAAACTACCCTTGCATATAATTTTAATCATAAAAAGACGCGGTTTTTGACACTTTTCAAGCATACGTGCAGCACTTCGACTCATCTATTAACACCACGTGTAGCACTTCGACTTTTTCGGCGCTCATTTGTTAATACTAATAAAATTATTGATTTATTTCTTAAAATTTCTGAAAACACTTTCTAGAAAATTATATACGCGGAACCTAAAATTATCCAGAATTCGGGGGTTAGCTTATACTGTAGAATTTTAGTGTAGGATATTTGGAACATAACAAACTGTAACTTTTTAACCATTGAATTCAAAATTGTATTTTTTTTGCAAAAAGATTTAGCGAATTCCTTTTTTAGCAAATAGCACGGAACCAAAGTAATTTCAAGTTTGATAAGTTTAATGCAGCATAAGGTACATGTCATATCCACAATCTAGACAAGATTATAGATAGATTGACGTCACATTCGCTCAAATTAAATCGATACCTTTAGCTAATAAGTCATATGCTAACTTTATTGCACTAATTTGCAAAATTCATACAAAAGTTTGCTTTACTATTAACAATGTGCATCAGATCCGTAATCGACGCTAAATTTTCGGTGGATTGCTCTATTACTTACTCGGATTCTACAAATGTTTCGAAACCAACATTCTTGTTCATTTACTAAAACATTCAATGAAATAGTTTTTTTGTCTAAACCTACTATCGGTAATTATTCTAAAAATTAATTACTCTGTGACTTGCGACGCAGAGTATGATTCAACCAGTAGATTAAGGATCAATCCAACCTATATTTATAATTATTCTGCAGTAATAAATTGATTTGCTCAACCTAATTTTTTTACCGTTTTCCGTTTCGTTTCCGTTTTTGCCTACATTTATACCGTTTCGTTTTCGTTTCTATCTAATCCGTTTCGTTTCGTTTCCGTTTGTTCTGAAAAACGAAACGAAACGCAACGGTTGCATCACTAACTGCAGAGTCTGTGCAGGGTTTGAAATTCTTTGCGTAAAGGCTACTATCCACTGGAAGTCAAGGATCACTAGAGTTGGAAACGCTGACTCGACTTTGGCCATCCGTACGCACAAATTAGAAGAAACTGTGACAAAGAAAATGGACTGATTTTTACAATTGTTTGTAAAAGCCAATGTGAATGAGATAAATTTAGCCAATGAGAGGAAATACCAATTTGAAATATTTCTCTCAAACTATACACAACTCACTAAGCTTGTTTTTTTTTGTTTACCGAGTTGTGGGTAAATGATTTTACTCTTTTTCTCTCAACTTACGAAGCCGGTCATACCAAACAGCGTGGTAAATGAGATGAAATACAGAAACTCATTTACCAAACAACTTATCGTACTATTTTTAGCCTTCGTCTTCTATTTATACGAAGTTGTCTAAACATGTTCACCACCATGAAAATTTTTTACCAAATTGAGAACTAAATTTAAGATTTGTTTTGTCCTAAACATGTCGCTTTTTATTGATTCTCAGCAAGTCAAATTTTTAACATCCAATTGTTGAATTATACTTGTGACTAATTCAATGAGAAAATATTTCCAACAGTATTGATTCAGTGACTTTCGTTTGTCTAATCACTTAACTCGATTTACCGCATTTTTCCAATTTTGGACATCATTGGCAAAACCGGTTGAATTAGAAGATATGATCGTCCACCATGACTGGCATAAAACAGCTTTGTCAAAAGTTGGTTTTGGTACCTAAAATTTAGAGCAAAGTGTTTCTAGATCATTGATTTACCTTGAGAACTCAATTTAAGTTAAACCCCATATACTATTGTGTTGTAAATAGCTTCCACCGACATAATATTTTGCTCGATGGGCAAAACTCTTCATCATGTGCAAGGTTGTCATATTTGAAATTGATTCAATATACGTGTATCGTAAATTGGGTTACGAATAACTTTGAGTCAGTGATTGAGTCATGACTGAGTCAAGTGCCTCTAACCTATCTATTCCATGGAGTCACTGATTTTGAACAAAAGAGAAATCAGAGACATCATCGTGACACTCTAAGTCACCTGAAAAGTTAACGACTAACGGTGAAATAAAGCGTAACTGCTAATTGTAATGTAAAGAAAAAGAAAAGCATTTTTCTTAAAATTTGTAATCTGACTCAAGCTTCAGGAGTGATACATTTTGGCTACATTACTGACTTTTGGGCACAAGGCACTTCGTGAAGCTTGTGTATAAAAGGAAGTAATCGTTGCTTCAGACACTGTCGATAGTTGATTTTTTGGTTCATGGCCCCTTCCGAAACAAATTACTCAGAAACATTCTCAATTTCGTCAATCTCCTGCCAGAGAAGATATTTCCTGCTGAATTTGGTGATTTAGGTAAATTTGTGTTCATAGTCCAACGCAGAATGATCCAAGACATTCACACATTTTGTGGCCGGCAAATGAAAATGATCAAATCTAACGTAATTTTTGTCATCTGTGACGAGGAATTACTTTCGCGCAATTTTGAAACTTTTTCTAAGGCTGATCATCGCTCGCTGCTCCTTATCCTTGACATATTTCAGAGACTGTTTCATTGTCTTAGCCTTAATCTCCAGCTTGTTGATATCCGACTTGGTACACCTCGTAAAATTGACTCGTCTAGCTGCAGTGCTGACAGGTGTGTTGGAGTGACAATGAAAGGCTTTCTCCACTTTCTTCAATTCCTCTGGTGATAGTTTCTCGGACGGCGGCCAGGTAGAGGTTCAAAATTAGTCTAAAATAGAAGCCTAATACCTCTTAAAAATTATAAAATTTTAGTTTGCTCATACGCTCTGCGACAAAATTTTGGATGGTGATTTTCTTGTCATGAATTGCAAAATTTTCGTATTAGTGAAAAATCCCGGCAGAAAATATTTCACCATTTTTTCTAGACATTTTTGTTAATCCAAGTTACCACAAACAAGACTTCACTTTTATGTATGAAATGCGATTCTGATTCTATTTCTTATTTTTGAAAGACAGATTTCATTTCAGGCGACATTCTCATACCATTATCAAAGTTGTACTTCTACTTCCCGGACACCCTTTATCAAGTTAACATTTTACCAAATTTGCATTAAGTACAGAAATCAATTTCAGCACTAATTGTGCAAAACTGGAGGAGTAAGTTCAGAATCTAGAGATATGTCATTAAAATCTTTGTTTTAATGTGAATTTGTCGTTGCGACATCCAAAAAATTTAATTGTTATGTTTTAGTGTCGTTTTGAGACATTAATTGTAGAAATATTTAAAATTTGATTAGTGATTTTGATAAGAACCATTAAATTTATTGCACTTTTTTTTTCAAAGTAGCAATAGCTACTTATCTAGAACTGTTATTATACCAAGGAATGTACTTTGAAAGTGTTTTCATTAATTTTCGTTCATTTATTTAAAAATTTGATATGAAAAAGCGAGAAAACCTAAATACAATCTTAAAAATGAGAAATAGATTAACACTTAGCAAATTCTAGAATTCAACATAGATCGATAAAGGCAAAAAAACCTAGGCTATGCCTCAAACGTATAGTGTTAAAACATTTGCAATTTGTCGATCTCAATCAAAAATCAAAAATGAATAATATCATATATAATTATTAACTGTATTTGTTCAAAGCAACTAGTTATATATTACTAAATAGAACTCTCAGTTTAACTTATATCACCTGACAATTATAATCTATTTCAATAGTTATAGAATTTACTATTATGAATTACAATCGGAACAATTTGTTTTGGTTAACGATATTCAAACAATTCGATTCGGAAACAGTAAATTAAAAAAAAATTATCCGAAAATTACTTCTCTCTGAAACAAATTATCTGTGACTTTTGAAAGTGACGCATTTCTAGAAATTATATCTACTTTATACACTTTACAAAGAAAAGAACACCAAGTGCAGAGTACAACTAAATTTCTTACATTACTTATTGGATAAATTATAGTATTACTTATACTCAGTTGAGATTAAAAATGATAGTTTTCTTGCAGGTATTTGTTAATTGTGACCATCTTGTTCCTTCAGAGCACTTGAGTTTAGGAATTGTTCTAGTAATTGAGTAGTTAGTATCGCTTGGAAGACATCTCAATGAATTTGAGCCGTCGAAGTTGACGTATCCTTCGTACGAGTCCGTTTTACATAAAGAATGTAATTTGACACATTTGCCATTGTAGAACACTTGATTGTCTGTTGCATTTTTGTTCCAGGCTTGTGAAAAACAAGGATTTAGTGAACACATAGGCCCACCACTTTTCAATTCCAGCCAGTAACCTTCAGTACAAATTTCCTGTAAGTAAAGCAACATCATCTTATCAATGCTTTGTATGCAATTGTCGTAGCAACAAAATTATCAACAATTGGCTTGATGATGTACAGTTGGTGCAAATTGTTTTAAAATTGTGAAAATTTCGAAAAAATTAGTATCTTCTAGTTAAGATTTTTGATATATTTAAAAATGTTAAATTTCGTTGAACTTTTGTATAAAAATTCCGCTACTATGACACGAATTCCAAATAAAAACCAATGATCATATAATTAGTTAAAAAATTAGTTATTACTTGGTGATAAAGGAAGTGACAAAATCCTGTTTCACTGCTGTAAGCAATTCCTAAAATTTCCTGGTCACAGTCGCACATTCCAAGATCACGAGGTCCTGGAATTGCATAGAATTTCATATTTTGGGAACATGGACCTACAGTTCCTATTTCATAACATGATCTATTTCCCCCGTCGATGTTTGCAGCAACTAGAGTATTGTTGACTTTTTCATCAAAATCGGCACAGAGTAAATCCAAAAGCTTCTCACTAGAATCACCACATAAGACACAATTTTGATTTAAATCATGGCTACTGTTCATTGTTACATTTTTTATTTGTTTTAAATGTATCTATTACAAAGACTACGCAGATTTTGTATTTTGGCTTCGCTTTAACAATATTTTTTTTCTTAATTATTACTTACGTTCTATTAGTTGTGCTTGTATCCAATTCATTAGGGTATGTGATGCGGTCTGGCTTAGCATGGACACCAAATATAAAAGTATCATTTGGAGGATTTCTATTTACCAATCCTTCTACTGTAAGAACTAAATAACCAATCACAAAAATGTTTTTCATTTTAAAAATTCAGATGGTTAAAATTTCAACTACAAACTGTAAGGCAGAAAAAATGACATTGGGATCATAAAGTATGTAGTTACCGATATTTCCTGTTCTTGTTCTCAGAACAACGTCACTTGTGTTGTATTGCGTGTAAAATTCTCTGGTTTAGAAACCAGTTTTTATTGAAGTTATATAGGATTGCATAATATAGTATATTGTACTTTTAAATAAAACTTTTTCTCAATTTTATGAGGAGAAAACATTTGCTTAGGCAAGGAATGCGCAGGCAAACTTACTTGACACTACGCATATTGTACAGGTTAGTCCAACTTTAAAGTCTCTATATCCCTTGCAACTCTGGCAGATAATGAACCAATACAGTGGACCACAAATCTTTAAGCGCGCTGGAAGCTACTTTTGTCTCATGCTCTTTGCTGGAGAAAGGAGTGCGCTTATAATTTGTGCCATTTGTCTTCTAAACAAAATTTTTTCTGGGGAAATACTTTTCAAATTCAAAAAGACCATTGAAAAGTAGCGTTTGACGCCAAAAAAATCAAGTCTCTACGACCGCTAGAAAAGAAGTTATGATTTATTAAATACTGAATTTTTTTGATATTCTTTTGAAACATGCCCATCTCTTAGTACATCGTCTCAAAAAAATGTCTAAAATTTTCAATTTTCAAAAAATCATGACTTCTTTCCTAACGATCGTAGAGACTTGATTTTTTTGACGTCAAACGCTACTTTTCAATGGTCTTTCTGAATTTGAAAAGTATTTCTCCAGAAAAAATTTTTTTTAGAAGACAAACGGCACAAATTATAAGCGCACTCCTTTCTCCAGCAAAGAGCATGGGACAAAAGTAGCTTCCAGCGTGCTTAAAGACTTGTGGTCCACTGTACAGTCCAACTGGTATTTTTGGGACGACTGGAAGTTACTTTTGACCCATGCAATTTGCTGGAGAAAGGGGTGCTCCAAAAATTATTGCCAGTAAGACTCCTTAAAGCAAATTTTTTTAGATGATACTGTTTTAAGCGATCTTATAATTCTATGTTGTTTTCGGGATGTATTTTATCACAATTCTCCCCTCACAATTGTGTAAAATCATCATTTCCTGGTTTCTGACATGCGCTATAAAACCATACAGACTTCTGTCTTTTACCATACAGACTTCTGTCTTTTACCATACAGAGTTCTGTATGGTACCTCACTACACTACAGAACTCTGTCTTTTACCATACAGAGGTCTGTATGGTATACCATACAGACCTCTGTATGGTAGAAAACAGAGTTCTGTAGTGTTTCCTCCCACTGCCAGTAGGGAACATACTACTCATTTCCCCGAAAAGTGATGATTTGCAAACTTAACCAATTCTGTTAAAAATTATTGCATATATCATGGATAGCTTGTTAAGGATCGGATTATATGACCTGGCAAAATCCAAGTATAAGTACTGATGCATGCTCTCAAAAATGTGAAAATAATCAATAATGGTAGTGTAATGAAGCGGTAAGGTAATGCCCGGGATTGAGTAATACCTGGAGTAAAGTAATGCGTGCGGTAGGGTAATACCCGGGGTACGGTAAAGCTGGGAATTGGGTAACGGCGGATGTAGATTAATTGCCTACATGTCGGAGGTAGAGTAAGGCCCTGGGGTAGTGTAATGGCTCGGGTGAGGAAATACCCAGGGTAATGTAATGTCGGGGGTAAGGTAATCGTCGGTGTCGGGGAATGTCAGTTGTAGGGTAATGCACGGTGTTGGATAATGTCAGTGCTAGGGTAATGGCTAAATTAATGTAAAGCTCGGAGGTAGGCTAATGTCGGGGTAAGGTAATGTCGGGGGTAGGGTAATTGACGAGGTAGGTCAATGTCCGGGATAGGGCAATTCGTTATATAGGACAATATCGGGGTAACGTAATCTCCTCGGGCGGGTAATGTCCGGGGTACGGAATGCCACGGGAGGATAATGACCGGAGTACGGTAATGCCAGGGGTAGTGTTTGAAGCATGGGCTATCCTTTAGTCAAACTCCCATAACCATTCATCCAATTGTTACCGATATATTCGAGTTACTATTTAGCTTGTAAATTAATATAAGGCAAAATTGGAGTCTCGAAGGAGAAATTAAAAAAAACTAGGTCAGAGTTGATGGGTATGGCTCATCTTCAAACATGTCCGTTCCTAGTTCATGGGCTATTATTGGAAACCTCATCTGAATACGTCAATTCGCTTTGAGTTAGAGCACCGACGGACGGACATGCAGAACAGCTCTATAATATATTTGCAACACTGGATGTTTTGCTCGTATCCAAAGTGAACACAAAGTAACCTGTATAGGCATGTTATTTATACACAGGAACATAATAACATTTGAGGTAGATTCAGTAACGGATACCACAGGAACAATTTTCTTACTAGGAAAGGGTTCAGGTCAGGAACAGGAATAAATCAGGAACAGTGCTTAGTAGGATGATAGAAGCAGGTCAGGAAGAGGAACAGATCAGGAACAGTGCTTGGTAGGATGAAAGAAACAGGTCAGGAACAGGAACAGATCAGGAACAGTGCTTGGTAGGATGATAGAAACAGGTCAGGGACAGGAACAGATCAGGAACAAAGGTTTGACACGAACAAAAGTTAACAGCAATTGGTTCAAGTATTATCCAGTCAATAGATGCACTAAAGTGATAATAACCTTAAAAAACACAATTAAAAACTGTCAATGAAAATAATTAAAATTAAATTTGTATTGAATGTAATTAGAAATTGAGAGAGCAAAAATGCGAGCGACCTTCCTCCTCGAATTCTAATTGAACACTGATTTAATTTAAAGGAAAATGGGCGGTTAAGGAATGCATAAATAATATTTAGAAAAGAATAAATAAATTTCAATAGGACTTGTTTCGTTGGCAACGCGCACTAAACACTGGGAATTGAATCAAAAAGTAGAGTAGCCGGTGTTCACTGCACCGCAGTTCTCGTACACTGCACCCTGGTCCTCCATATTTTACAGGAGAGTTTGTGACTTATGCTTATTGATGCTTGGGATTAGAGCCTCGGTTTACTACTGTGAGAATACGAGTTTCCTCGCATCTACATACCTAAGGATACAAAATTCCCACAATACAAAAAAATTTAGGATACCTTAAAATGGTATGTACCTTAAAATGTTACGGGCATGGTCGAGAAAGATGAAGGCAAGGTGGTGACGGATGTGGGCATAGACGGGATGAGTGTGGGAATAGACGGAAAGGATGCTGGCGTCAGCGGGCGGGGTGCGAGTATTCTAAGTAGCTAAAATTAATATAATGCGCTGAATTTGGTTGGAACGCTGACAATGAACAAATCACAAGACCAGTCATTGTCAATTGTTGGTATTTATTTATCTTCGGCGTGTTTATTCTCGGCCGAAGTAAAGATTAAGGTAACGACGATGCCCGAGTAAAAGTAACGTCAAAGTCAAAGTTATATAATCTCAGACAAGGTTAATTTGTAGATAGTGTTGATAAATGATTTACTGTCAATTGTGTGTACAAAGAAAATTTTGAAAAACAAATTAAGACTTAATTTGTAAATAACCAAACACTTAATTTTTTCTAGATATTTCCAAGTTAAGGACGACTAACGCCTACCTTCGATAAAACGTTTGAGATTGGCAGGGCCTTGGATGCAGATCCCAATTACACTCAACCATGATTTATTATATTTCTGATACTGCCAAATCAGATACAATTTAGTCTGTTATGTTCAAAATCTGCTACACCATTTTATGTTCATATACTTTTGCTATCTTTCATGCAATGCCCGAGGCAGCGCTAGCCGTGCGAGCGAAGCGAGCGTCGGCTAGTTTTAAATAATTTTACTAATGGCTGTTTCCACACGATGTTCAAACCTGATAAAAAGTGAGAATAATGTCAGGTGTTAAATAACTAGAATTCGATTAATGTTGATTGATTCCAGAAAGTATGACGATTGACTAAGTCCAGAAATAAGAGTAATGATAATTGAAAAATAATAGTGACAGTTAAATCAGTGGGTAGAATTTACGCGCGCAAACCTCTGAAGGGATATTGAGTAGAGAATTAAGATCGGTTTTTCAATTCTCTCTCATTTTTTTCTGCATGGCTTCTGCAGTTAAGACTTTCTACATGTGTACTAAATTCTGACCTCCAGTGTATTTGTATAAACGTTCATTTCCAATGTGCTAGTCGTAATGCTCAACTAAACGTGAATTACGCACTTACATTGACTACTGTGCATTTAAAACTGCATCGCGGAGGTACAATACGCATATACAATGCGCACTTTTCATAATAACGCTCCCTTGCCATGTAAACGTCTACTGCGCACCTGGACGATATTGACGCATGTGCTATCTTGTAACCAAACTCCCATTCCTATCCATCCATGTCTCCTTGGAATATTCGTTTTATCATTTTACATGTGAACTTCCGTAAGATAAAATCGTGGTTTCTGATGGACATTGATTTAATTTCAACAACTTAGGTAATTGTTGACTGATATCGCTCATTTTTGAACTCATCCGTGCCAAGTGGGAACTAACTGTATAAGTGAATAGTAACCATAGGTGGGCAAATTACTCGATTTAAATTTTCGAATTACCAATTACCAATTACATTAGCAAAATTTTCCGATTACATTTTCCAAATTACTTTATTCAAACGTTCGAAAATACAAATTACAGTAATTCAATTACATTTTGAAAAAAATTAGTTTTTGATTTACCAAAAATTATTCGCCTTCATTACTGTCAACTCCTCGACGAGTTCATCTGCCAAAGACTTCCTCTTGGGAGAAAGAATGATCCCTGAGAAGTTGAAGAGACGCTCTACTGGTGCTGATGATGGTAGGAGAGTGTTGTATTTAATGAAGACTTTTTTGATTGTTGGAAATTTTTGTAAAGCCGATAATTCACATTCAGTATCATCCAAATATTGCAAACATTCTATTCGGATTCGATTTCCTGAAGCCTTTTCAACCAGGTTTGAATGAAATTAAAAAAATATGTCATCTTGACTATTTTTTTCCATTGAACTTTCGCGAGAAATCTGTTGTAGGCCAGAAGATAAGACTTCCGACTGTGACGAAACGAAGTTAACAAATAACTCACGAAGGTCTTCCCGTCGTTCTTCAGGTATCCATCTTAGTTTAAAATATGGATGAGAAATGGATGCATATACCGCATCATGATGTTGAGCTGAAAAATTTATATAAGAATAAAATCTTTCCTTAAGTCCATTCAGCAAAGCATCCAAAAGCTTTCCTGAGTGCTTAAAACTTTGAAGCTTCAGGGCAGTCAATTTTTTTTCTACCACGAAAATTGTAGGAATCAGTTCACCATAAAAGCATCCATGCTCTCCCTCAAGACGATCCAAACCAACAGAAATAGGCATTGTGCAGAGATAATACTCTTCCAGACCCTCAATCTCCAAAGACAAGAATGCAGGAACATCAGCGACTGCGCAGATGCGGTTTAATTCCCCTTTTTGTTTCAGTAAATCACTAACACTGTCGTAAAGAGAGTTCCATCTTGTTGCGCAAGGTCTAATCAATTGCTTCTTGCAGACATNGAGAGTTCCATCTTGTTGCGCAAGGTCTAATCAATTGCTTCTTGCAGACATCATGGACATTTTCAGCAGCTTGTGTAGAGTGAGAAATTTTGTTCCAAATTCCCATAGCTTTAGCCAATGCAGACTTAAGGAATTTACTATGACCATCGATGGCATCTTTTGTGCAAATTAGATTCAATGTATGACTAGCGCATCTCTGATGTGGTGGTACATGGCAGGGGGCTTCATTATCATCATCTGATGAAGTTGTGCTAAGTATGGTGCTAACCTCTTGAAAATCAAATTCAGTTTCTGAATAATATTCTGCAGTTATTCCTTGTGAAGTAAATGCTTTTACAAAATTTGCGCCGTTGTCTGTGACCAATTTCGTTATTTTTTGTGACTCGATTCCATATTGTTTTATAACTGACGTCCAAAGTTCAATTATCTTGTCGTGAGTATGGCTACCTTTGAAACGTCTACAAGCAAGTGCTGCTGAATGTCGTTCAAATTCATGGGTGATCTGAAACGGTAACGTGAAGTAATTGTTTGAATTCTACATATATAAATATAAGCAGAATCNGTGATCTGAAACGGTAACGTGAAGTAATTGTTTGAATTCTACATATATAAATATAAGCAGAATCATTAAACAAGAGGCTAAAATACCCAGTGAGTAGTAACTCCCATAAAGCTACGCGTTTTGCCTTTGCAAGTCCAAATGTCGATTGTCAGACACAGATAATGTATTTTTAGCAAATTGTGTTTTGTGTTTGAAACCATGTTCTCATACAAATTCGCAATTCGTATAGATAATGTACGCCTTGACATGATCTCAAAATCAGGTTTGAGTCCTAGAAAAAAATCGCAATTCTAATTTATACTGCCAATAGAAATCAGTTATGATAAATTACCACGAATCAGCTCAACGAAATCTGGATCTTCTACTGTTGTTAGAGGCCTCATTCCTTTAACAATGTATTTGATTATGAGCTGTTCGTTTGAATTTGGTCATTTTTTAATTGTGCAGTATTCCATCATAGATTTCTGCATTTTTGAAGCTACAGCTTCATTGCGCCGTCTCTTTAGTGACGGAGCATCATCCTTCTTCTCTTTTTCATAATCATCGTATACCGATATATGACATCTCTAGAAGTAATAATTTGTAATATCATTTCGATCGTGATTCTCAGTAATTGGATACTAAGACATTGTGATTAAAAATTATTTGTAATTTTTCTTGAAAAAATTATTACCTTCAGATGTGTGACGAAATTACTTGTCTCCTTCGAAGTTCCGCTGATTGTACCTTTATTTTTTGAACAGTTCCTACATTTAGCAACTACATTGTCACCTTCTATTGACACTACGTCAAAAAACTTTCCGTTCAGAATAGTAGGCAAAACAACTTCAATCTTATCCCTTATTGCTTTTTCAACACTATCTTCCATGATTAGTTTTGATATTTGTAATTCATATCAGTTTAAACGATATATTATAGAACCAACACAGATTGGATTAACAATGAACGCGAAAATGGAAAATGAAGCAAAATAATACACACTTGTTAGAGTGAAAAGTATAGAACCAACTAAACTTTACGTTGCGTGGGCTTAAATTTTCACGGACTGTCTAAAAAACTTACCGGTAAGGTTGACCGAACTCCTTACTACAACTAAAGCTTAGTACTCAGGTGAGGATTAAACCCGAGCAAAAAGTGTGACAAATTTTCAGGCTAGGATGAGAAGAAACGTAGGAAAAAAGTTGAGCTGAAAATGTCATTTTTGCCCACTTTAAGCCAAGCGTAAAATAGAGGGTACTCACGTCAAGGCTGAGCAAAAAAAGTTTCATGTGACTAATTTTTAAATAAATTGATTTCAAAGAAAGTGTTCGGATTAATAAATTGTCACTGTTCATTGCTCATTTAAAAAGTTTTTGAAAATTAACAGTTCTGATGATGAGGATGATGATTTAGTGTTTTTTTGATTTTTGAATTTTGAATTTTGAAAGATTAATAATAAAGATTTTAACTAGAAGTTATTCTCGTTTTTGAAACTTGTGAAAAACTATTAAAAAATGTTTCTGATTCCCCAAAATTTGATTTGAGATTATTTTTCTCACTTTTTGCTCGGCAGAAAAAGGGGGTCGTTCTTCCTGAGCAGAAAATGTTCTTTTTCTTCCCTGGAAGAATTTTTTTACGTTTCTGCTCTGATTTTGCCTCGACCTGAGTACCAAAATTTTCTTCCAAGCTCTAAATTAAAAAAAGTCGATTCTTCTCACTTTTTTCCCCACCTGAGTACTATACTTAAAACATTACACTTCTTTTTCAGACATGGAAACGTCTGTTTCTGGTTCAGTTTCACTGGCGAGAGTGATAATTAAGCTTACACAGCATTGTTCAAGTTCTATATGACCGATAAAATGACCTTAACTAAAGTTGTACAGCATGCTAAGCTGAGTAATATTTCCCTATTGTGATTTTTTCTGCCATGACCCATCGAGGTCATAGGTCAAGATCAAACCCCTATCAGCAATAAATTTACACTAATAGACGTTGTTCAGAATGTTAAACTGAGTAACTTTTCTCTGAGATATTTTTTTTTGAAATGACCCATCGAGGTCACAGGTCAAGGTCAAACCTCTGGTTTCTCGTAAGTGATGATATGACCTATATAAAAGTTGTCAGAATGTTAAAGTTGAGTAACTGTAAAATGTGAATTTTTTACCTGTGATGATCCATCGAGGTCACATGTCAAGGTCAAACTAAATTAAGAAAAAAATAATGCTTACCTACTAGAACTGGATACCCATTGGGAATATAAGTAGAAAAAGTACTCGGTTTAACATTCTGAACAACTTTTATTTGGGTCATTTCATCACTTGTGAGAGACCAAAGGTTTGACCTTCACCTGTGACTTCTATGGGTCACTTTAGAAAAAAATTTCTCAGAGAAAAGTTACTCAGTTTAACAGTTTGAATAACTTCTATTAGTGTTAATTTATCGCTTATAGGGGACCCAGGTTTTGACCTTGACCTGTGACCTCGATGGGTCATCACAGAAAAATTCACCATAAGGAAATATTACTCAGCGTAACATGCTATACAACTTTAGTTTAGGTCATTTTATCGGTCATATAGAACTTGAAAAAAAATTTAACTTGGAAACAAATTTTTGTCATTACCCTTACGGAGAAAAACGTAGAAAAATTTACCGCTGCCCCTTTGGTAGAATCCAACCGTATTAACCAATTGGTGGCTGAACTATGCTGTGTAACCTTGGTTATCACTTTCGGCAGTGAAAGTGAACCAGAAACAGACGTTTCCACGTCTGAAGAAGAAGTTTAATGTTTTAGTTGTGGTAAAGAGTTCGGTCAACCTTACCGGTAAGTTTTTTAGTCAGTCCGTGAAAATTTACGCACACGCAACGTAAAGTTTAGTTGGTCTAATCCTACTCAAATTTGGATTGGAGTTTTCCCGCTGCTCCTTGCTTAAACATAAGTCTTGTTTCACAAAGTAATTTGTAATTACATTACATTTGTATAAACTTTTACAAATTGCCAATTACAAATTACTTTCCCAAAATTATCAATTACAAATTACAATTATGCATTACAATATTGTAATTAGATTACGTAATGCGATTACATGTAATCTAATTACAAGTAATCTGCCCTGCTATGATAGTAACATTTCGATTCTTTATGTTTATGTGATCGATCACCGACAGGCGGACGGACAGAAGAGATTTGTAATGTATTTGGTGTAATGAGTGGAACTCCTGAATATTTCAACTTTTGTTCTCTTCTATAGAACATCAATTACTTTTTAGTTTAAATTATCTTCCGCAAACCATAAATGAAAATTTGAACGTAAAAATCTTTTAATAAAAAATAAAGCCGGCACCTTTTCGCAGTTCTAATCAACAGGTAATGCAAAATCAATTTTTGAGAAATATGGAGTTTCAAACAACACAATGACAAAAATGGATAACAACCCGTAGAAACCGCGAACACTGAACTGTGAACACACCCTTGAGTTTATAGAGCCAAGTAGAGACGCTTAGAAATGACATTAGCCTGCAAAGTTATAACCATTTGGGCAGTTTAGTCCAAAAATAACCTGGACAATTTTCAAAACAAAATCAACCGCTTTCTCTTCGCTGCTACTCAGGCCTCAATATTGCAAAAGCTGGAAGAAAATGCAAGAAAGGTAGCAAAAAACAGAAGAAAAAAATGTACATAAAAGCCAGTAATATACTCAAAATCAAATCACTACTTGAAAAATTCAACATCCTTACGATCTACGAACGAGCAAACTGGACAAGAGCGAAATACGTTTTCAAATATTTGAATTTTTTAGTTGGACAGCTTATTTCCTTCTTCAATCTACCCTCAAACGATTGTTCTTCTAAAAATCTCCCGTTACTACATTTAGATCAATTTAACTCTTCAACGTACAACCGCTCTGTAATATTTAAATCAATGAAAACCTGGAACAGCCTGGCGAAGAACTGGAAATGTGATAAAATACCTCCTATCTTAAAATAGATGTTATATAATTACTAAGTAGAATCTCGTAAACCTATGTGATTAAAATGTTAGAATTTAAAGTTTATTTATTAGTCTTACGATGGAGAGAACGGTTTCATTTTTTATCTAACTGACATCGAAACGGACTATCAAATAAATTGTTTTTACTTCAATTCAAAGTTAGGTGCCAAATTGCTCTATGTTGAGAACTAACTTGAATGCTTGACTTAATAGGGAAAATATGAAAGAAGCGGAAATAGACGTGAATTTGTAGAGCCAAATAGACTCAGTTAAAAATACCATTAGTCGGCAAAGTTAGCTTCAACATTACTCCACGATGAAAACTAAATGGAAGTAATACTTGATATAATCGGAATTGATGATAAATAAATGATATTAACATAAAGTAGAAATTCAGAACCAAATAAAGATTTATAGAAGATGAGGAAGAGATAGAATAATGCATAATTTATACATAAATGATTTTATTGTTTGCACCTAATAATGAAATCGTGCAAAATAGATGCTGCGTGTTTCTTCTGAGTAACACCAGTTTCCCACAAGCGAACTCAAAAATGTACCATGAATTCATACGTGCAATGTCTCTATGGTTAGATCAAGATCGATTTCCTCGTGTCTCATTTTGCAGCCTAGACTTAACAATTGTATAAATATTATAGATGTTAGATGGTTCACATGCAATGTCAACATAAAAGTTACGCACTGATGCGTACATACTATAAGCAGCTTTTAGGGGTTGTAATAACAGAAAACGTTAATCACTTTGTTCAAATGGCTTAATATATGGAATAATTGAAATTATATAGTTAGATGCGACTAGCTTTAAATACTCCATGTATGCATCACATTCTAGTCTGATGGACAGATAGATGGACACCTATAGTAATTACATAAACCTCTCCAACTTCGCTCTTCGTCGTTAATAATTAGCAAAAACAAACATAAAAAGATTGAAAAGGACTTTCAAGAATTCTCAGGAATCAGAAAAAAAAACTCTGAGGGCTTCAGAACTATCGAATCAGTATTGTTAGGGTTGGCCGCATCCTAGTCTTAGTCCACGTTACGTTGAACAATACAAGAAAGTGAGCATCAATACTACAGCCAAGGGATCAATACGTTTATCAGTATGAAGCAAGCCTAATTCTGGATCAGATTGGTGTGGTATACCTCAATTTGTGAATACATAGAAATTAAAAAAAAAATTCGGAAATTTTTGAAATTTTGGTAAAATTTGACCTATGAGCCGACAACGGATATTATGTATGTAACATAGGGAATATTTCTAATTGCTTAAAGTATTGTTTGTTCAAAATCCGGGCCGTATCATTTGGAAATTTCACATAAAAAGTACTTTTTGTACAAATTTAGAAATTTTTTATCTAACCACGAACAATATTTGTACAATCGCCAATGTCAGATTCGTAATCTACTTTAAATTTCTGGTCGATTGACGTATGATTTACTCGAATTCCTGATGTATTTTAGAAATAAGCCGTGGACCCATGGGTCATAAAGTATAAAATTTGGAATACCATGCATTTAGGCAAGTAACAAGTCGTGGGGAAGTTAAGACACGACGAATGCTCGCAAGGTAAGCTTATACTTTAGCCTTTTATCCTTTTATTTAGATCAATTATCTATTTTAACATTGATTATAGTTCAAATGAAAGTAACCTATTCAAAGGCTTAATCAAATTTTTTTATGTTCAGAGATCATTAATCAATGCACAACTAAAAAAGGGACTTGCACAAAATGATAAATTTAACAATGAAAACGCGCGAATTCCACTTACTCATATTTTTCAAAACTTGTGGGAACTTCTTGTTAGGTAAAAAATTTATTCCCGAATTTTATGTATCAAAACTAAAAAAATGGTTTAAGTGGAATTGGAAACTCCTGAAAGATAGCCGCAAATTTTTTCTTGATAACTGCGTTGCTCACCCTTCCAATGCGAATATAACAGATATAATGTACTTTCACTGGAACTTGGTGAAAAACACCACAATAACATATTTGTCTAACCACAGAAATTTACATAAACAGCCTTTACTAGTCAAGGTAAAGTGGAAACTCTAGAACAATGAGAATGGTCTCATAGGTCTATCTAGGAAATCGGATTATGCAGAATTTGACAAGGTCAATGACTTTGATGGCAGATGATGTTGTGGAAGGATTACTAAGTGAATTCATATTTTCATAAGTCAAATCATCATTTTCTTATAAATACTATCAATTTTTGAGGAAAACATCGTACCTCTTCACAAGTATAAATATGATGGATTAAGAAACTCATTAACCTCAATTAGCAACAATCGCAGAAGCTATCAGTCAGTTGAGAACTTACGAATTGGCTAGCCTTGACTCGATTGTTATTAAATAAGTTTGAAAGCACTTAATGCTTTTGAAGTCAAATATTGAAGCAAAGCTACAGTGAAACAGGCTTTCATTACTGACTGTTTTTCTACCAATTAATTTTCCAACGATTTAAAATTAATCACACGAAAGAGTTCAATTATATAAAATAGAGAAAGGTGAAAGGGTCGACTATAGTAAGTATTTTGCAAATACCTATTTCATTTAATATATCCTTCATAGTTAATTTGTTCATATTAGAGACGCTCGCCATCCCTTCAATTAATTATTACCGACTTACACTGTAGTTTTGTTGCACATGAAATTACATATAGGTTTTTCAAAAAACATTTCAAATCTTTTTCCCTATAATTTAATTTGCTTATAAAAATAGAACATTTCCATAACGCACAAATGAAACACATAAAAAAAAGTGAAGAAAAAAGAAGATAAAATTCCTTGTACTACTTTTAGTACTATTAGTCCTAAACAAATTCTATAGGCTATTTCATGTACAGCATGTCCGGGAGATTTCGTACACTCTTCTGTGATATGCGCATGCTACAGTGACAAAAAATTTCGAATAACTATATTCATAAAGTGAAATTTTCTTATGACAACACATGGATATAAGCAACAGTCCTATTTAATATTAGATACACCACCAACTACTACTACAAGTTGCACGACTCCATTTTTTATTATAATTACCTTTGATTGTACCTCAACTTTAAACTTTCTTAAAACTAGTTTCAAAGCACAAGTATTAATGAAAATATCTGTTTCGAAATTGTAATGTGTATACTATTTATCCTTGAACTAACAAAAACAAAGAGGCGTGTCAGAGTATACACGGCTGAGAACGATTAAGACTACTGATATGCTACGACCTTCCGACACCCCAAATTACAAATTTACTATTTTCCCACCAAAATGAATCATCAGAACATATCAATTCTCAAGTTTAAAAACACTATATTACTAGAGTTTTATCTTCAGTATTAATTTATTTTGTAAGTTGCTTGGGTCCATTCCTGTTACCTAATTTTACAACATTAGTACAAATATGCATATTCTAGTAGTTCTGATTGGCATACAAGGGATTTTAAATATTGTCACTTCTGCTCCAGCAGAAGTAGACTCTGGGTACTATACAAGGGATAAGCAGTATCAACCGATGGCTGTAAGTACGAATAAATAATGTAGATTTATCCATGGTAATAAACTATTTAACTATAAAATACATTTTGAGTTAATTTTAATCTTATTTTAAGTTCCCAATTACTAATCTTTTTTGAAAATATTTAGTAAAATTTGGTGACAGTAAGTGTAGAGATGGTTAACATTTTGGAAATTTTATTTGTAGCATTTGAGTTTTTAAGTCTACCGGCCACATAACAAACGGGTTATAATCAGTGATAGATGAGTGTCATGTGAAACATCTATTGATAATCTATACAAGCATGCTCCTGTGCAGATATTAGAAAAAGGCTACAATTGCTCATATGTTTTTGTTAGTTATTTTATTTCATTTTAGTGAAGGTATGTTCATTCTGTAATTCTAGTATGATTTCTCATACATCGTGGATGATACACCTTCGAAGAATTTGTATGGACATGAAGAGAAAGGAGGAGATGGAGGGAGAACTGAAGGAAAATATTTTGTATTGTTGGCAGATGGGAGATTGATGACTGTTACATACTACGTAGACGGAAAAAGTGGATTTGTACCTAAAATTACTTTCAGTGGGGTCAACCATCAGCAATTTAAGCAAAATAATTAATATTTTAATATTGCATTTTATTTTCAAGTTTGTAAATAATACAATATTTAGTTATTTTAAGTTTACTTCTTTTAAGTTTTTTTTGATTCCCATAATTTTGGATAGCACTTGTCATGTCTAGACGTTTCTTTGATCCCAGGAATTGGGTTGGTATGTTAATAGTTTAACCCACAGCCAAATGGAACTGGCTTAAGTAAATATACCTTTAATATTATACCAATATCGAAAATAACTATGAATTGTTGCCTTAAAGAAGACTTCAAATAATATTTTGTGTAAAATGTTATTGTAAGCAAATGCGTACTGTTACGGTGTTTAATAAACAGGTACGGTGGAGAGTATTAAGTCGGTGTTTAAAGGTATATGCACATAGAGTCGCGACAGCGAATTTTACAAACGCGACGACGATTTTGCTGAATCGCGGTTACAAAGACGAATGTGCAATCGTAGACTCAATCGCGTTTAATTACACATAGCATCAGTTACAATTGTGATTGAAATATTCCATTGGAAGAAATGAGCAATGCAAAACAATGTAACAAAGCAGAGAGTCAAAGAGAGAGGTCGGCAGGTTCTCTGTTGAGTCAGGTGGAAAGACACACAGGGGTCTAAACCCTCGAATTTTTTTCCTCAATTCACCATCTATCAGGATTACAGAATGGCGCATCGTCACAAAACATGTGTTTTGATTGGACATAAGCTAATGCAAAACAATGGAGCAAAGCAGAGAAAAGAGAAAGAGGGATCGGCAGGTTCTCTGTTGAGTGAGGTGGAAACACACATAGGGGTCAAACTTTGATTTTGTTTTTCAACTCACCATCTCTCATCATTGCAAAATCGTGTATGGTCACAAAAAATATCTGTTTCGAACAGATTTGAGCGAATCGTTCCTAGAGACGATAAAATATCTAAAAACTCACATCGCGATTGAAAAAACTCTCGTCGCGAATCTATGTGAAGGCTTTTGCGTTAATCGCGAATACTAAAATCGTCATCGCGTATGTAAAATTCGCTGTCGCGTCTCTATGTGCATGTAGCCTAAAACAACATAACATAAAAAATGTTCCGTCAGCACAACTGACCAATTTTACGTATTTTCTTGAACTTGCATTACATTGAGGTATTTGAAGAAGTTGAGGATTAATAAAAATCCTTGTTGTTGTTGCGCTCACTTCAGTTTTAACATGGAATCCAAACATGAGAGTTGGAATGAATAAAAAGAATCAATAGAAAACGGAGCTCCTTCTGACTTTAATACAATTTTGTCCACAAGGAATATACTCATACAAATTCATCTTTCCACTAGTTTCCAGTTGATCTTTCAAATACACAGGATGTATCGATGGGAACGAATAAACCCGTTGTCCTTTTTTGAGCAGTCGAGTTTACTAACTTTGGAGCTTGGAACGACGAGGATGGGATAGAGTGTGTCTTCAGGAGACTCAGGCACTAAAAATTTACGGGAAAATTTACGGGAGACCCTATTTCAATAGATGACTTACTTTCGTTGTTACTACATGTACCCATGACTTTGACTCCCAATCAGCGAGGTGTTAGTCTCGACTCCGTGAGTCTATTCTCAAAATTTACAGCGTCAGTCATGACAACCATAGTAAGTGACTGACTCAGCAAAACTAGGAGTCTTGGAAAACATTAGCAATAATTGTTTTTTTTTCTTCCATATTTTCCAATCTTTTTCTAATGGTACATATGGTAGTATATAAATTCAGATCAGAATATTTTCAAAATATCATTTGTAATTCTGTGCCTATTATTTTCCTATAACGATTTCAAACCGAAGTTCACATGGAATTTTGTATTACAATTTATTCAGTTATAAAAATTTAGACATTTTTAATTATAAATCATAAATGAGCATATAGCCACTCAGTCCTTGGACATTTTTATATGGTCAGTAATGTCGCATGTGCACGCGGGGATATTTGCCCATTGTAGCCAAAAATACTTACAAAGTCAAGATTACGACACGAAGTGATAAATTCTCATACTATTATAAGACTTCTGTTACAAGAACATTCAATGCAATACCAACTTGATTATTGGATACGAAAACAAATAATTTGGTTTGTTCCAATGCATTTAGCGTTGATAATACATGAGCTATATGACCAACGGATACTTGACCACAACGGATATAAGAATGTACTTTTACCCTGGATAATTGAAATTTTTACTGGTTATGAGACTAGCTATATTTTTAAGTTGTTTCGAGTTATGTTTTATGGTGAGGGAAGACCCTCAGGCAATTCACTTTTAGAATCATCTAATGTACCATAGACCTATTATTGTTACAATTTTACGATTCTAAGTTAAATATTGGTAAAATGCGTCACATTCCATTTTAGTACATTTTATCTTACCATGTGTAACGATTTGAGCAGAATAAAACAGGATGGTCTCTTTCCATATACTTCATGAGGCTATATATTCGATGTATGACCAACCTGGTAAAAATTTGGAGGAGTGCTCATGGGAAACAGGTGATACAAATATAAAGCACCCCAGGCCTCGAGTAATTTGGGTAGTACTTAGAAGATGTGAGAGAGTGTAAAAGCATAGAAATATGTTAATATAGAATATTTAAGGAATGGAATACATTTATATAGCACTCTGCTTGTTGTAAAAATGTGTCTTCATATATAATTGACTTCATATAACTGTGCTAGATAACAAATATATAATCGTCAACGGCTTAAACAGCTTCTGCACAAATAGCATTGAAAATACTCAAAAAGATTCAGCGTATACCTAAAGGTTGGAGAATATGCCAGAAGTGGTCTAGCGTCAGTCTATCGAGTAGGAAACTTATTGAAAATGTCTCCCCGCTACTTTATAATTTAAATCTTATAAAATTTTTTTAATTTATTCAATCGACCTTTTGGAATTTGTGCTAGAATAGTTTCATATTCTTGCAATTTTATTATAGAAATTGAATGGAAATAATGGCCCAATTCCCGCAATTGTATAGAAGCTTCATAATAAAACTATGAAACTATGAGATTAATACAACTATGAAACGTGAATCATTTTGGAGGTCTCTGATTGGTTGAAAAAACTATGAGGCTCCCGCTAGTTCTAATCAACTCAGAGGCATGTATAAATGTCATAGTCCCTCAATGCAATCCTCTCCACTCAAACTCAAGAGAAACAAATAAACAAACAAGAAAAAGAGAGGAGTTGTGGGGATGGGAACACATTTTCTCAATTGTGTAGTGATTTTATGAACACAGGCTAGTTGTCCCCTTGATAATCTTCCTTACACATTTCGGTTAGGAATAGACAACTGTTAATTCTATCACAACTTTTTTATCATTTTCGTTCCAGTAAATTTTCTATAATCTCAAAGTACTGAGCCTTAATACTATCAGGCGCTCTAAACAATTACAGGAATTGGGCCAATATATTCATCTTTAACTGTTTTTGTTAGACAAACAAAGACTATTTTGAAACTATAAATTGATTAAATTTCCTCGTAAATTGAGTAAATCCATTAATACAGTTTTAACAGAAACAGCAATAATTGCGCTCAAAGTATTAAAATAAAAAAATATTACGGCTTAGCATTAGCCAACGGGTATCTTTCAAAATTATGATAAAAATTTGCACAAATAAATTGTAACACATGTTAAAAAATTATACATTTAAAAAAATAAAAGTTTAATAGTTATTTTAATTTTTTTAATTACTTATACTTCAATTACTAATTAATAATTACTTGAAATTTATACTGTATAATTATAGATAACTATATAATAATACAATTTTAATTATAGTTTAATAATAATAAATTTTAACTAATTTTTAAATTTCAAATTTTTTGTGATGCAATTACTATTACCCTTTTTATCAGGCAGGCTTGAAGTACATCGAGAAATAACATTTATCATTTGCATGCCGAGTGTGGATGATCAAAATTATCCGGATTACTGAATTATTCATTTGTTTACGGGAAAAGAATTCATTTTGTAGAGAATATGGTTGGTTATATATTCACTTAAGTGTAGTTGCAGTTTCTGAAGTTCTGTGAGCAAGGACTGGTAAGGCTGATGAGACTAATGGCCATTCCCACACAAAATCAGAGGAAAAAGAATTGTGACAGAGACGAGAAGTTACTTTTACAATAATTTTTATTCAATCCAAAATGTACGGAAAGAAGAAGAAAACTTTCAAGTTCCTCCGAGCCATTACCTTGGGTTCACTGTATTACTATCCGGATTTAGGTCCGTTAGGTTCGGAAGTCTGGAGAGAACTTAACTTTTCAAAAGACAAAATGAGAAGTCAAACTTACATTAAATTTTAGCTTAGACCTAGGTAGGGGTTACGAAACAATCTTTCCCAGCATTTTCTTCCAATATTCTTTTGCTTGAAATTAGCTATGATTTGGAGTGGTTACTATATTCTAAGGTGGAGGGTATCCCTTAATTTAAATTCTAAATGAAATCAAAAATCCAATCAGAGTACATGATGAAAAGTTAATTGATACAGGAGAGACTTTACATAACAAATTAAGTGTAAAAAACTTATTCAAGAACATCAAAGTTGAAAACTTTGCAATTGAAATATTATTGTGTGACTAATAATTATAGTTACTTGAAGTCGACTAGATATATCAATATTCAATTACACTATAAATATAATTGTAATTCTAATATTCTAATTATACCCCATTTTTAAAAGCATTGTGTAATTGGAATACAATTTTGCTTTAATCAGCCTATATCTAAATATTTGTCGAACTTAATATACTTAGACTAATGTAAACCAACATTGACTCCAAGGGGAGACCAGCGATGATCAACTAGTTGAATAAACAACATCAAATTAAATCAAATCAAATAAAACATCCAACTCAGGTCAAACAGTTAGAACTATTACAAATTATGCGCCGGTCCTGTCCCTCCTGGGGAAGAGTCTTAGGGGTTCCTCGCGGGTTTCCTCAGGGCTTTGAGGTCATTTGTGGTGTAGGTTCACTTAGGTACAGATTAACTCGCAACGAAATAATCTTTACCCGGACTCCCTCGCAACGGAATAATCGTTAACCTGATTTGCTCGCAACGGAGTAATCCCTACCCGGATTCCCTCGCATCGGAGTAATTCTATAATATCTTATTTATGAACCGTTAACTTAAGTAGAGCGACTTAAGGATCTCTCTTAAGGAGTGATACCTTATTTCCTAGATTTATAAATTACAGATCCTGGCATCACAAGGGGAACAATTAACGTGGCTCTGGTTTATAGGCGATGTTCTGATGTATTACTTTGTAATAAAGTATAATGTTATTTAATTTAACCGAATGAAGATGTTGAGAATATAGGAGTTAAAAAGGAATGATTGTAGAAAAAAATAAGTTAGAAATAAAAGTACAATTGAGTACAAGATCTTAGGCGCATGATTTCTTTTCAAATAATTTAGCAAAAGCGTGCTATATCTGAGTATACTAACAGCAATGATGCTTGAAGTGTCTCGCAAATGTGCGGAAAGTTTCAAATTTTAATTCTTGAAGTTGGAGGAATTAGAGCAAAAAAATTAAATTTTGGGTGGAGAAAGCGGGTGCATATCTTTAGGCGCACGGCAGATTTATTACTTTGCAGCAGAATAAAGTGGTAGACTCCGAGGGGAAAAGGTACCTAACACTTACCTGAGCATCCCTTAGCAATAATTGTTTAGAAAATTTACACCATATTGTGAAAGTGACAATTCCTGGGACAACTTTCTCAAATTCAACTTTCACCAAGGTTTTGATCTCTTTAATATCTTCATATTGTTTGCTACCAACATAAGCTGCACGTGATACAGTTTCCACAAAATTTCCAATTGGATTTAAGCCTAAGACGTATGGTAGCCTAGTCGTCTTAAATATATTTGGTTGGTAAACCTCTGTGGTATTAAAGGCAGTCACCATTATCTCGCATGAAAATGGTTGCCTTTGTGCATACTTGACCAAATACAAGACCAAATGTATACAAATATGCTCCTGGTACATGATAGGATTATACCGAGGACTGGAGAAAGCTGACGGGCTCTTTACAGACCAAGTGAAAGTGGACAAAATCATAAGGGATATTTGAATTTCATTCGAATGTGTCTTGGAGATTGTGTTTTTTTAATTTCATATGTGTTGCAGATACGCAAACCATTTTAAGTTTGCGCAAGAAATAAAACTAAATGATATTGATGAATTTTTAGCTCATTCACACTACTTATGGAGGTAAGGAAAATTTTTTTTTGTGAGACATTATTGCGGGGCATCCCGGGCACTTAGCTGCACTTTCATTTGCCATGTAGAGAGCCGGTGAGCTTTCCCCAGGAATTGGTAGAACCCTACCGTGTACCAGGGACATTTTTGCATACATTTGGTATTTTAGTTGCTCAAGTATGCTTAAGGTCAAGACATTTTTGTGGTAGATAATGTACTCTGCCTTAAGCGTCACAGAGATTTACCAACGCAATATAATTACTATGACTTTGCCATTTTACATTTTTGGCTTAAATCCGATTGGAAATCTTGCGGAAACTATACCACGTGCAACTTATGTTGGTAGCAAACAAAATGAAAATATTTAGGAACTCAAAACCTTGATGAAAGTTGAATTGGAGAAAGTTATCCCAGAAATTGCCACTTTCACTTACGGTGGAAATTTTCTAAGCAATTATTGCTACGGGATGCTCAGGTAAGTGTTAGGCAACTTTTCCTCTCGGATTTAACCACTTTATTCTGCTACAAAGCAATAAATCTGTCGTGCGCCTAAAGATTTGCACCCGCTTTTTCCAGCCAAATTTAATTTTTTTGCTCTAATACCGCCCACTTTAAGAATTAAAATTTGAAACTATATGCATTTTCGCGAGACACTTCAAGCATCATTGCTGTTAGTATACTCAGGTATCCCATGCTTTGATTCAAGAATTATTTGAAAAAAAAGTCATGCGCCTAAGATCTTGCACTCAACTGTATGATCTGAATTCTACTTTACCTGTCTACTGTCTGGTAGATAATTCTTTATCTCCTAATACCTATAATATTTTAACATAACTTTAACAAAGGTATTAATTGAATCTATGAGTATATGGTTGACAGTCCCTCTTGGTGTCTCGTTTCCTGTCCGTAGCACATTCCCCGATCCAATGCTCCCTCTGGTCAAACGGTCCTCTTGCGGTCTGTACTATTTATAAGTTTTTTGAGCGCTCTCTTTTGTCTGAATTTCAAATTTTGACTTCGGTTTCGAAAATTTTTATTCTCGGGATATTTTGTAAAATATGTTTCTTTATTTTTCCTAGCAACTTCTTTGTAGGATTTTTGCTTAAGTCAATTCTTTTGAATTGGCATGTAGGTGAGTCACGTATGTGACCTTCCAAGTAGCATATGAAACAAATACGTTTTGTGTCATTTTTGATTTTATCTTGATTGTGATCAGCAATATCCATTTGTTCAGTTTCTTCAGTTTCTTGAATTTCTAATTCAACTTCAATTTCCTCCAACTCTGAAACTGATCTGTTGAGTGTATTTTCAGTAGAATTAACTTGACTCGCTTTATTATGTTCGGAACATTTTTCAACGTCTGACAGAATCGTCCCACTCTGCCCAATTTTTGGAGAATTGGTCTGCTTCTTTTTTTCATTTCCTGAATACGTCCAATTGGTTTTTGTTCGTTTGCTACCTTAGTTAATGGTTTTGTATTTTTCGTTTGGTGTTGAGTTTTTCTAGTTTGGAGCACATTCTGATTCAAAGGATTGTATTTCCTAATGACGTTTAGAAGTTCTATTTTGTTTTATATAATAATTTTGCTTGGTTTAATAATATCAAATAATCTCAGTTGATTATTGAAAGCTTTTTCACTGATTGGTTGAATTTATATTAGTTTCGTCAATTCCGAATCTGATAAAATGAAACTAGGTTGGAAATTCCATAATCTTGTTTTGTCATCTATCCATCTGTAAATTTCAGGAAAAAGTTTAGCATTATCCGAATGAATTTTTAATTTCACTTGTTTTTGTTCTGCTCTTGGATGAGCTGGTAGCTTCACTGTTTGCTGAGTCATGTAATTGCATAAGTTTGTAACCATATTCCACTTTGTTACGTATTTTGGGTTGTTGAATTGAAATTTCTTTTTGATTCCATGCCATGCTCTGAGAAGTAAATGTGTCTTTCTCCAAATTGATAATGATGAAGACTACTTGGACATCGATGAGACCAACAATAACTAACTGATACTGTAACCGTAACAATTTTAGATCGTTGGTAGCCACAAACGTTATCTTCACTGTTGTGAGATCTTCAAAAATTTTATGAAATTTATGAATTTGGGCTTGTAGTATAAAAGGGTCTACTAAACATCGATTTTGATTGTTGAAATTTATAGCAAGCAGTTGTAATTTGTTCTGTAGTCTGGATACAATGAATTTTCCAAATCAATTACTATTTAATTATGGTTTGCCAAATGGTGTAACATGTCCTGAAAATTTTCCCTTGTATCAACAACTTCCAACTTAACTTTTAATTGTTCTGGTAAAGGCGGAAATGATCGTGATTACATTGTAATTGGTGGGATTTTCCAATTTCTTGATAATTCTTTCGTTTGTTGATTTGAAGGAGGATACACTAACCAATTATTCTTTTTCTTGATTTAAGTTTTGCATAATTTTTGTCAAATTGTGGTAAAATTTTCACTGACCCTTATATTTTAAGACCCTCCTTTTTCTTGTTTGAAATTCACTTGACCTCCGTTTCTTGCCTGACATTTGTAACATATTTGAAAATGGATTCGACACAATGGTGAATACCAATTTAGAATATGGTGGAGGGAAGTTGTTGCTTGGAGTTTGATTGCTAGTATGAATAACTATTGTATTGACTGAATTAAATAAATTTTTGAGTTTTGAGAATAATTCTATTTGAAGTTTGGAATGTTGGTAAAGAATTTTAATTCTATAATTTATTTTCTTATCTTTAGTTGCTTTATGTGTCTTATTTGGAAATTATCGATAGTGACTTTTAATTTTTGTTTTCCATTGAATGTTCGTACTTCTTTCGTAAATTTTTTCTTTTTCATATGGTTTTGTACATTTAAATTTTGTAAAATTATTGAATTTAAGCCGAATTTTTTGTCGTATCCTGCCAATGTCCTATAATTGACTGGGTTTCTTTCTAAGGTTTTTTCTATGGTAAACCATATCACCCTTATAAAATTATTGTGTAATTTTTGATTGACTTATATTTTCATTTAATTTTCTCATAATGTACGGTTTCAATTCAGTGACGTGACGCTTCCCTAATGCTTTGCCATTAGTAACTGCGCCAATTTGGTAAGTGACTTCGGTTACTTTTGCCAAAATTTGGAATGGACCAATCCAACGAGTTGTGAATGTTTGCATCACTCCCTCTCGCTTATTTGACAAAGTGTGATTTTTGCCAATACCAAATCTCCAATTTTGGAATGACTTTGACGATGAAATTTTTTTTGAATGATATTTTCTTTAACCCATGTTATAATTTCTGTCAGTTCAGCTTGTATTTTGAGCTATTGTCCCTGCTTTTCCATTTCGATATTTTGTAGATTTCGATCAAATAGAACTGGGAATTCTTTTGCCAAATTTAGAAGAGCTGGAGTTATCTTAGTTGATTCATTTATAAAAGTGCGTGTTGCAAATGCGAACTTCTGTAAATGAATACCCCATCTTTGTGATTTTTCTGAATGAACGCTTGAATCATTTTCTTAAGATTGTGGTTTACTCGCTCAGATTTGGTTGCGGATGGTAAGGGCTTTTGGGTGTATGGCGTACGTTCCATTGAATGCTTAGTATTTTCATTAATTTTGATATAGATTGGCTTGCCTTGTCTGAAACAATTATTTTTGGGGTTCCGTAACGGCAAAAATCCTAGTAATTTTGCTTAGTTAATCCATACCAACATAAAGTTCCTGTCAATCCTTTTATGAGCGAAGCCGAAATTGAAGCAATTAAACATGCCCTAAACCAGTTAATTGGAATTAAAGCTATAAAAAGTGTTAACCCTGTAACGGACCAATACATTTCTCCAATCTTTTTTGTTTAAAGGAAAATGAAACTCATAGGTTTATTATAAACCTAAAATTGCTGAATAAATTTTTGAAATTCGAACATTTCAAATTGAAAGACTTTGATTTGATTTGAAAACTATTTATTAGACCGTTTCAATGTCATTTCTAAAGTGTTGAACTGTTCTTCTCATTGTAAGTCTAATAACATAGTTTAAAAGTTAAAAAGTTTAACCATAATGAATTACGAGATTCAACTAAATATTTATAAATACTATCTTTGAATTGTTTACAAGAGATATCCTCCATTGTCTATGATTTCAGAAGATTATTCTACAGTTTACATGATTTAAACTTTACAGATTTTTTGCAAGAAGGTGAACTAAAATGATCCAAGTTCAAAAGTGGCAAATTTCTTGAAAAACGTTGATTCGTCGAAACAGTGAAAAATTGTTTTAAAGGACCCTCTGATGATTCGAGAAGTTTATATACATTCTTCGCCCTTGTCCAATCTGCTCTTTCGTAAATTGTTAATAATTGAAAAGCTTCCAAAACTATTTTTATGTCAAGAAAATTTTTGTTTTTGAAGATTTCAGTCCTAGCAGTTTTGTTCCCTTTGAATTTTTTTCTCAGTTTCCTATAGAGAGTGGGCTGTATAATAGAAAAGAAAAATCGATTAATTCTATTTTGAAGTTTTTCAATCTCTAGCTTTGGTTGTACCATCCAAATATCAATACAGTAATCATAACTAGAAATTATATATGTTTTAACAAGTATGAATACTGACTTAAGTGGTAGGAATTTTTTATGCTATACAATTGACCAACTACTGCACAAATTTTTCTGTCCACTTTTTTTGTATGAGCTGTGAAGGAAAGGGTGAAGTCTAGTATGATGCCAAGATATTTGAATTGTGTTGAATGTTTAATGTTTGCAAATGTCAGGAATTGACCCGTATCTGGTATCTTGGGCTTTGTGTATAATTCCGTTTTTTCAACACTGATCAAAATTTTGTTCTCAATACACCGGTTGTTGAGTTTCTGGAGATTGATGTTTAAAGTCTGAGCCATTTCTATTGGGCAGGTACTTGCAGTGTGAATCACTAGGTCATCCGCATACATCAAAAATGGTATATTTAATGATTTGCCAATGTCATTGATAAAAGCAGAAAATAAAAGTGGTCAAATTGCTGATCCTTGCGACATTGAATTGTATTCGTTAAAAAGAGAAGAAAAAGAACCATTGTTAAATATGGTAAATTTCCTGTTGTCTAGGAAGGATTTGATCATAGACAGATAATGATGGTTAAGCTTAAAATTGACCATAAGGTTTTCCAACAGTAGCACATGATCAACTGAATTGAAGCTTTCTTGAGATCGATAAATACCACTCCTACTCTTGTATTTTTTGAGTCAATTAGTGAAAATAAAGGTTGTGTAAGTAGTGTAATTGCACTATGGCATGATCTCCCAAATCTAAATCCATAGGGCAAATCAATCTGCCGCTTTTGAGATTTTGTAATTTTGAACTTTTGAAGTTTGCAAAGGGTTTAGCAAACTTAAAATGAAACGAGCTCTGTGATTGGCTGTTGAGCTTCAAAAGAGATTTTGAAGTTTCACATGAGAAAAGGCTTTAGTAAGTCTATTTGAAATTATTTACTTTTATTTTTAAGTTTAATTTTTAACATTTTTAAATATCTTGTTATCACAGTGAGGAAGGACATTTTCCCACCAGGCTTTAGATTTAATCACCTACGTATTAATAATAAGCTATTATGCTTATCATTGTAATTAAATTGTGTTAGCGATGACATATCTCCTTACCTTTCACCAAGGGAATAAATACCTACACATCAAGAGTATTTCTACTTCCTCAAGGGTATTTTTCACTATTTTTTCATTTTCATCATCTTCATCGACTGCAAGGAATAATTGAAGTTAAGGACAGAGTTAATTAATTTTAATCGTTTTTGCGACATTTTAAAAATGAAAATAAAATTATGAAAGTTTTGTTTGCAAATTGAAATCAATCAATTTGAACTTAGCAAAGTTCAAAATTGGACTGCGTATGCTCCAAAATTTCGAAAGCCACTTTGATTTGCCCTCATGTTGTTCCTCACATAATTGTGGTTCTAAAATTTTCCGTAGTTTTCCAAATGAATATTTTCGAAATTTTTTATGATCGGAGACAACTAAATCTTTATATCAGTCAATCTTAAAACCTCAAAATCGGCAAAAATAACCTTGTTTATTTCTTCCACAATTCATTGATCAATCAAAGTGGTGTGTTCATAGAACACTTCAAGAGTACTCGCACCAAATGATTTCGGATATACTATTTATATATATACTATTTATTATACTATTATACTACCGATATCCTATTTATTAGCTTATTTATTTTAAGCCTCTATATCGAAAGGGTTACGAGCCAAACAGTCAGTAAGTGGACCAAGATTGTTTTGGTTAACAGTGGATTTGATGTGAATTCTTTTACTACCCACAGAGTGAGTCATGCTTTCATGTATGGGCGTCACACGGAAGGGCGTCTCATTCGATCGGATTCGTACCACCGCCGTTTGGACTCTAAGCTCAAACGTTTTTACTAATTTCTATAATCGGCTAATAGATTCCAGAGCTACATTTGCTCAAGCTGTGCTTCTTAGCGGCACGTAATTATTAAATAACTATTTTGTACTCCAGTTTATTAATTTTCGGAGACATGACACGTATTCCTAATAAAATATAAGCATAGTACTTTAAACAACTGCGGTATAATTTTAGGTAATAAGAGGAAGAGTTCGATGACGTAAAATTTAATGATTAAACGAAACTAGTTGAAGTTTCGATCTTAATTTTACGTATCGAACATTTCCGAAATATTACCTTCCCACCCATCCCAGTTTGACAATGATATAATCATCCATGTCAACACAAGCTAGACGCTTCAAGCATATGTCCCACTAGCCGGCGTTCGCTTCGTTCGCCGCTCGCGAGCCGGCTAGCACTGCCGCGGGCGTCAAACGTTTATCACAATAATGAAGAAAGTATTAGTCGGTATTCATTTTTTGCTTTATTATGACGTTCCGTTTCTGAGATTCTTCGCATTACTCTGTGCAATTTACTCTGTATTAGACCAATTGAGCCAAAAAGTTGTATTTGAATTGTTAAAACTAATTCCAAGCTGCCATATATTTTTAAGTTTTTCAAATTATTTATTTATTTCAATTTTTATTAAATTTTGAAAAAGAGTATTTAAAAAACAAACATTTTGATCGTGTTGGGTATTGTTCAACTCCTACTACTCTTGGGAGCAGCACTGTACGCATCAAACTATTTTTAGATAAAATAAAAATATTTAAAAACAATTCAAAAAAAAAAATTTCTTTTTATGCTTTGTCATCTTATTAGTCTGAGATTCTTCGCTTTACTCTATGCCATTTGCTTTATGATGAACCAATTGAAACAAAAATTTGTATTTGAATAATTAAAATTAACACCAAGGTGTCATAATTTTTTAGTTTTTTTTAAATTTTGCGTTTTCGATTTTTAATAAATTTTCAAAAAAATTTTTTTACCATATAAGAACTCAAAGTAAGGTAATACCAATAGTTAGAAGAAAAAAAATTTTTTCTATAAAAATAAGTTTGATGGTTCGTCAAAATGTTATTTGTTGCGTTCAGCAATTACTTTTAAAAGCATTAAGTGTCAAATAAGACCGTACATGGTCCAAGTGTTCATATGACAAAAAGAAATTTTATTTTATTTAAAAAAAATACAAAGAGGCTACAATTCAAAAACTAAAAAATATGGCACCTTGGTATTAGTTTTAAAAATTCAAATGCAAATTTTTGGCTCAATTGGTGTATCACAGCGCAGATGGCGTAGAGTATGCAAAGAATCTCAGACTAACGTGATGATAAACCATAAAAAATATTAATTTTTGAAAAAAAAAATTATATATTTTTATATTTGTTCCTATGGTAGCACATGTTTTTTTCTATAATTTTTGGCCAAAAGTGTCATTTTTCATCTATATCGATTCCGGCTTTGATCACTACAAATTCTTAAGTAGGACTAATAGAAATTACTCCTAAAATTTGGTGAGGTTTGGTTGAAGTATCCAGTAGCGACGGTACTTCCAAGTTAAGATTTAACATGGAAGCACGTTAGTTGATTTTTCATTTAAAATCCCACAAAACCCCAGACTCAAAGACAGTAATTGAATATTACACAATTATGTGCACACCATGATCTGTGTTTATAGCTGCCACGAGCTGCCCATGTCAAAACCGTAAGGAGTTATGACCTTTCGAAGAGGCACTTAATGAAAATCGCGTTGCTCTTTTTCGATACATTGTGTATAGCCGATTTATAATTACGCATAATATTATTCTCTTGCAACTAGTTATTTGGGTATTCTTATACCGTTTAAATTCAATAATTTATAAAAGTATAAAAATTACAAAATCAATGAAGTCTTATTTTTTCTTTATGAATAGTATATTTTTTCCAATTGTTACTCATTTCTGTGGTATTTATTTGTCAAAAATAAACAACTGAAATTATGAAACAATTAGAAAGGGATTTTTAGTGTAACTTTTGTAAAGACGGTCTATGAAAGACAACTTTAGAATTATACTTTAGCTCACACATGCGTTTTGAGGTTTGCCGAACCTTCCTAACCCGAATCTAGTCCACAAAAATTTTGCCGCACCGTACCCGAACCGAACCTCGACTATATCGAACCGAGCCGAACCCAAACCAATTTCAAATTTTACTTTAGCGTACCGAACTCGCACCCAACCTCGACTCTGTCGAACAGAACCGAACCCGACTCTACTTTAATATTTTACTCTCTCGAGCCGAATCCGCACTGAACCCATCCCGCACCTTGCCTCATTTAATATCCAAACATTCAGGTTCGCCGAACTTCCAGAACCGAACCGAACCAGTTTCAGCTACGAACCTAATTGAACCGATTCCTAAGTACAAAAATTTAAGGCCGCACCGAACCCGAACCGAATCTAGATCCTGCCGAACCAAGCCGAACCCGTAACTAATTAAAAAATATAGAACCCGAGCCGAAACTGTATCGAATAATGTTCGGTTCGGGGTTCGATAAAATTTTTCCGAACCTCCGAAGAGCTAACACCCATGTGTGTTAGCTCTTCATTCCATATTTACTGTAAGTTGTGAAAACGAAGCGTGGATAATTTCAAATTTATATATGCATATTCAACTTTTATTAAATATTTCTAAAAATCTGCTTAACATCATTTAAGTTATATCATACTATATGCAATAACGTTCTTAAATAAAGTAGAAGAAAGAAACGTGAAGAAAAAGGTTTACAGACGGATGCATAAAGTTACATAACCTTCATCAATTCTAATTCGTGGGTAATTCAATTTTTTTTCGCTTATGATAACGTTTTTCATTCAAATTTACGTATACCAAAGTGGATTAGGCCAACACAAAGCTAATTCGTAGCGTTAGGACTTTTGGCCAAAAATTATAAAGAAAAACCTGAGTAGTAGGAGGTGAACAACCTAATATGATCAAAAATTTTTTTTTGAAAAATCCTTTATTCAAAATTTAATAAAAATTCAAAAAATCAAAATTTTAAAAAACTAAAAAATAATGCACCTGGGGAATGCGATTAGGTATGCTCATACAAAATCTCATCGGAATCGGTCAATAAATGAAAAAGTTGACGAANCCCCCCCTCCCCTTCTCTCCTTCAGTCTGGAATCTTTTTTAATTATATTTTCTGACTCCACACATGCCCTTTAGGTAATGGGGGTTGTCAAAATTTGAAGTCCAGAAAATGTCGGCCCAGAAAATTTTTTCAGCCGAGAAACAGAACACAGAGGTAACGTTTTATGTGTATGACTTTAGGGGGTCGTAGACAATTGGGGATGGGGGTTGTCTGTCGGAAGGTTAACAGAATGAAGAGAGTAAATCACAAATACTTAACCTCAAAAAAAAAACACAACCATCGGAATCGCACCCAGTACCGACACTTGGAGAGCCTGGTTGCTAACCACATAACATATTTAACTGAGCACTGAAATAGACTTATTTTTAATCATACTACATATTGTATAAAGGAGCGGACAAACAAACACACAGAGGTAAAGTTTTATGTTTATGATATTCAGCAAAATAAGTTACAAAGGAATGAGGTGGAAATAAGGTGAGAGAGGGAGAACGAGTAGAGTTTTTACTTTAGGGGGGCTTTGAAGTGTGATCTTGTGATGTAGAAAATAGAATACTACGGTATAATTTTAGGTAATAATTTGTAAAATTAAGATCGAAACTTCAACTAGCTTCGTTTAATCATTAAATTTTATGTTAGTGATTTAAAATATTTTAAACTTTCACAAAACTAACAGAAATAAACAGCTTCTGCAGGTGTTTGAAATATTTTTTGCAATATTTTACCTGGCACACAGTAATGGTGAAAAGTTATTTTTAAGGTGTATTTATTGTAATAAGCTACCAAACATTTTAAGAAATTTTATTACGTGTCAAGGTACATCAAAAATAAAGAGAAATGTAGAAGAGTTTTTCGCTGTATATTACTCTCTTTTTACTAGTATATACCGGAATGGCCTTTTTTTTGTGTGGCAAAAATTTTAGCCTACGTTTGTGTTGTTGAGTCAGCTGGGCTCAAGACGGTCATACAAGCCCAATGATCGGCGTTTTTTTCTGATTCCGCTCCTGCTTCGACGCTGTCCTTTCTTTTGAGTTCCGCTCTCAATGTTTTGTACTCCTAGGCTCCCAAAACCTTTTTTGCGGCTCCGCTTTAACTCTAGCGCCCAGAAAACTTTTGTGTGGGATTGCTTGAGGGTCTGAAGATTATGTTTGGGCTCCGCTCACTCAGACTATAAAAATATTCATTGGCTTACCAAGTTGATTTTTTGTTGCGCATCGTGCCGACTGTTCTTCAAAATTATTTTGCACGGCTCAACTCCAGCCCTGCCTTCATGAACGTTGATTTCCCAGGTACGTTTTTGCTCAACTTATTTACTTATTCAAGGAATTTGAAATTTTGATAACAAATTTTACATACTCTTGCACAGACTATATTATGTTAACAATTCAAGTCTATCCACGAATGCATGAGAAACCTGTATAAAACTAAATTATGTCTAAGCTGATTGATCAAAAAGATTGTACTAAGGACAAGGATATTGTACAAAATGACTACTTTAAAGTTGAACTTGAAGGGCAGTGGTGTAAAATATCTTTCGAAAATTGTACACAATTTAACAATTTGTTAACAAACAGGTTAAATCATTATTAAACTCTTCTTGAAAAATTGCAAAAAAAAAATTGTCTTCATTATTAGCTTATAATCGAGTCCTGCTGCCAGTTGCTGCCTTCTGCTTCGCCAATTGACTTCGTTTATGCATTTGTTACTTGAAAGTAGTTTGGGATGAAGACAAATTGATGACATCTAGAAATCATCAAAATAAATTCCCATTTTAGTCACCATATCTGACGTTAAGCTACATTTTTTGTACTTGAGTTTTGTAGTTGATCTAGTTTTTTAATTCAGCACCTACGTTTAAACTGCTGAAATTAAGAAACAAAACATTATGAAAACAACATAATTTACTAAAGTAATTTTTGTAAAAGGTAAGTTCGATATGTTATATAGCTGTATTTTATTCTTGGCTCTAAATTAGACATTCAGATTGTAGGTTAACAGCAAGAGCGACATCCACAATAAATCCGTTGTGACGCAAATTCATAGCGTCAATTTAATACACGTTGAACTGCACAAGGATTACCGTGTAGGTAACAATCGCACCAACAATCTGAAAAATTTTATAGTAAAATTTATTTTTTGAAATGCCACAGCGATTTTATAAAAAATAAATACTCACACTTGTTAAGGTTGATCTAGATAACTTGAAATATCCGTACCCTGATAGAATGAAGTTCATATTGTCGACATATAACTTCAAATCTAAAATCTCATTTGTGCTATTTGCAATATTGGATGGTATTTCAAGAACTCGTGACTTTAGGATATTCAACTGCAAAAAAAATTAAACAGGTAATGTACTTTGTAATTTATGAATAAGTATGCAAATAAGTCAATAAGTAAGTTTGTTACATTTTCGCGTAGGTAGTGAGCGCAGTTAGCAACAACAATGAGTCGAATGCCACCAATTAAGTGTATCAAAAGTAGTCGTATAGATGTGGTGTGAGAAGGAACGCGCAATGACAAAATAAACGTTGAAATGCTGAGTAGAATAGTCCCAAAAGTAAAATGACAAAAAATTATACACTGAGAAGCTTCAGCATATGCCGAAAACACATTATTCAGCTTTCTTATTTGCTCAAAACCTTGTCGGATTTCAGCCTTTTGAGTTGTAAATAAATTGGGCTTCGCATTACATTGATGCATCGACCTCAATATATACTCTAGTTTGGCTGTTACTTCTTGTATGTGTATACAAATTATGTATCCCAACATGCAGGTTTGTATGGCGCTGAAGTTTATGCATCCGTACATAAGAAAATGGTGAAATGAAATCATATATTTCATAATTTCAGTGTTGCTTTTTATCGCTGTCAATAAAATTGACCAACAATTTTTATTTTCAAATGATGCCAGTTTGCTGTAAATATTTGATTGAAGATGCTCTATAAGGCTGGAAGCTATCCATGAAGCAATTGATATTACAATAGCAGGTGAAAATAATTTGTACAAATTTGTAGGAGTGCTGATCGGAGATTGTTGATCATAAGAATATAAATCACGCCAAGTCTTGAGAAATTTGGGAAGGGTAAGAAGCCAGACAGCCCACAAAATGTAGAAGTATGTAGGATATAATATTTGGAGAATGCAAGTAATTTTTGTTTGGAACTCTGGTTGTAAAAATACTGGGTAGATATTAGCAAAGTGGATGCAATATAATGTTTGGGCACAAATTGCGTTAAAAATAATCATAATGGCACACCATATTCCTGAAGGATAAGAGAATGCCATAACAGGACCTGCATCTGTCCATTTTACTGGAAACTGTCCGAGAATAGCAATGACATGTGATAAATACTTCAAAATATCTAAGTACTTTAGCACCATGTTGTATGTTTGACTATTGTTTTGAGCTTAAGAAATACTTATTCATAGGAAACAGTGTGTACAAATGGATAGCTAAGTCATGAATGTCTCAGCAATTTCACTTTACTTCATAATTCAAAACTTTATAAATTACCCATCCTTCTAAGTCTACTGTAAAGAATAAATTAAATCAGCTAATGGAAATCCTTTCCCTTTTGAAATTATTCTGGACCAGCTTCCCATTAAAAACATTGTTTACAGGAAGCTTACTCGCAATTTATTTATGTATCCGGTTTGCATAGAAACACGCAAGCACTCCTTTCTAGCTAAGATGATTGAATTTAATGTAAATAGATTAATTCATTAATATATTCTACCATAACAGGTCTAGTGGTTTTATGTATGTAAGGTAAATATTCTTGTACTTTTAATGTGCTTCAAAATTTAATTGGAAAATTTTTTTTACTAAAAAATTTGTTACCGCTGGTTCTGGGACTCGAAACCCGATACACCATTGTCGTGAATTGGTGGGTCCTCCACGATGTCCTGATGAAGTGGAGTCACCGAGTCATCAAAATCAACAAACTAAATTAATTAATAATTAATAAATACTTAATTAAAAATATAAATTTAAGAAGAGAAGGAAAAGGATGACTGACTTTATTGTCGGTTGGTAAGCGTCTGAGTCTATCCACAGGGATAGACTCATCAGGTAAGTATATCAATATATAGGTAGAATAATGATAATCATAATAATAATAATAATTATAGTTAGGGAGAATGAAAGAAAGGGAAGAAGTAGTTTTGTTGTTGTTGTTGTTTGTGGTGAACGGATGTCCAGTTCCGTTCACCATGTGATGTGAGGCCGGGGGTTGGTTTCCCAACACCTTCCTCACCCCAAGAAGCCTCCCCTCCCCCTGGAGGGCGCTGAGAGGGGTGATCTTGTTCTTATACAAAACCATTCAGTCTCAAAGCAAGAGGAAGGAATTATGTATAAGTCAAATCCTCGGTTTGTTGGTCCATATGAGTTAGGAGATATAGTGACACCGGTTTCCTTTAAAATTCTATTTCTCCCAAGAAGAAAATATATTGGAAACCGTCACGTTAATCAGTTAAGATTATTTCGTATAAGACAACCGGAAAATACCACACAAATACCTCCACAACTTACATCAAGTGATAGTGCTCACATAACATCTCCTATGAGGAGGCTGAGACAAAATACCAGAGTCAATTACCGCACTTTGGCAGGTCTGTGAAGTCAAACCTGTGAACCCCACAGTTGGCCCTATATGGTCTGTGGAGCCCCCACAGGGAGATTTTCAAAATTGGTGTGTACGGCTCTGTACACAATGGATGTGTATGTTTATACACGAAGATCAGAGTATGGGCAGTACTCTCCATCATTCTTTCAGCACTCGCCAGCNTGTTTATACACGAAGATCAGAGATTGGGCAGTACTCTCCATCATTCTTTCAGCACCCGCCAGGTGGGGAGGCTTTTCATATGTATGGGCAGTACGCACAACCCGATTTCAGCACCCTTCTGGTGAAGGGGAGGCTCTTTCAAGTACAGGGTGTACTTATCACTTTTCAGCACCCTTCTGGTGAAGGGGAGGCTTTTGCAGAGTACAGGCTGTACTCTTCACCCCTCTCAGCGCCCTCCAGGGGGAGGGGAGGCTTCTTGGGTGGAGGCAGGTGTTGGCAAACCAACCCCCGGTTTCACATCACATGGTGAACGGAACTGGACTTCCGTTCACCACTAACAACAACACACCTGCTGTGTTGTCTTCTTCTTACCTTTCTTTCATTCAGTGTACCCTCCCTAGATATAGTTTTATTATTATTATTATTATTATTTTCATACCTATATATATAACTTACTTATTGATGAGTCTATCCCCGTGGATAGCATTTTGGCCGTTGTAATAAACGGATCTCTCTCTCTCGACCATTTTAGTAAAAATTATATTTATTTAATTTTAATTATTTAATTGTTTTTTTGTTGATTTTTGGTGAGCCTGGTGACCTATCTCCACACAGGACAAGAGTCAAGGGTCATCGAAGGACCTCAATCCCGACACATGGCGACCATCCGCGACCCTCCCCTTATTAAGGGGCGGAGGGCCGGTAGTCTTCGGTTCCCGAAGGCCGAGGGGGCGCTCTTGGCGGCGGGAAAGTGTGGGGATTTGAGCATAAGACTCAATCCCCACTACTGTACTCATAAATGAGACAGTAGACTCCTTACCTGGCAATGAATGACCAGGAAGGAGAGTT
>NIPM01000346.1:0-132614 GCA_002738285.1 Holacanthella duospinosa | reverse complement strand
GGGTCAACCCCGCCACACCACTTTCCGGACAGTGTACACACCATATCACCACGGTGGTCCCAGCTTTCCTGGTGACCAATTTTTCAGTAAATTGTGTTTGTTTTTGACTGTTTGAAGCACATTAAATACCCCTCCCTTTCTTTTAAAAATAACTATAAAAATGTGCATGCGTTTTTTATTTATTAAGTTCATCGGCCTTTCTTTGTTCTAAAATGTTGCCGATCGGCTGTACACGATAAAGGAGTGACCACGACAACCACGATGTCACTTTCACTCTTTACTTCAGATAATCAGAACCAAATAATTTATATGAAGAAATAATATTTATTTCCACAGTTACTTCTGTCTTTTTAGAGATCAAGGGTACTGGATGAATTCAAAAATTATATCTGAGCTTTAGGAATGAATTATTTTACACAATAGTTGAATTTGGTCAGTGAAATGGGTGACCTTATAAGCGAACTGCACTGCTGTCTGTTCTGGTTTTTTCTTTCTAATGGGTAGCAAACGTAGGGTTTTAGTAGTGTTTTCCGAGTCATTACGAGAACTGGGCTGTGTCGTGGATTTTCGTTGCCTGTGCTGGGGTTCGAGATTGGGTATCTTGACTCTTGTGGCCGTTACCTTAATCTGACCGAATACCGCCGACACGAAGAAATCATCTAAACAAAACGAATGGTGGCAATTGTCACAACTTTTAGACACAGTACCGCCTAATTTAATTTGATTGTTATGACTGTTAAGTTAATTCAATCAACTGGATTGATTGACAAATTGATTTTACGAAATGATAAACGAAAATGATAAATGAAAATTTTCCGAATTGTTTGAGTAAATTTTGATTTTTATATCGCGTTCCATTCGTAAGTTTCCAAAATTTTTAAATTTAATCTTTCCAAATTTTCGAGATATCACGTAAAATTAGTTTTTTAAGTAAAGCTTTTCGGTTACTGAAAGTTATTGTGGAAAATGTAATTCACTTGGCTGAAAATATGATTTTAGTGTTTGACTAACACTTAAAAACACAAATAGTTATAATTATAATTTTTCAAATGCATGTTTCTCAGCCATAGAAGACTAATGCATATTATCCTTTCCTAATGCAACCAACCTAAATACGCTCATTTCGTAGTATTGGCTTGTCGTCTTTCCAGAAACTGGGTCATAGATTTAAAAACAATTTCGACGAATTCTCCATGTGATAATACACTGTAATAGAATTACATTTTTAAGGAAAGAATTTCTATCCAACAGGAGAGATTCCGCGGCACTCTGAAGATAATTTCCAGTTGTTAACTCAGATTGAATAATTTGCAAAAGAATATTTTTTTAGAATCACACAAGGTGTGCAACGGCTTACGGCTAAGACAACTAAAAAGTTTGAATAAAGCTTGAATATTAAGATAGATCACTACATGGAATGATGTGGCGAAAAAGAATCTTGTTGGAATACCTAAAAAATAAATATTTAGGTCAAATAAAACCACCTTTGCATGTTTGCATGACTCTCGGGTGGCATTGCTACACGATTTCTCTACGACAAGTTGAATTGTATTAGCACCACTGCGTACGGTATGTCTCAAAAAATGCAAGGCAACTTTTCTAAACTATTTCCAAAATTGCGCAACATGAGTCAAAGACTTAAGAGCAAAAATCAAAATATGTGGAATAATTTTTCCTTATCACGAAGTGGTGAAAGAATTAAAAGAGTATTTATCTCTGAGGAAGTCCGTATCCAGGGGCCGCATCCAGTAACGGATTTGAGACGGGCTTAAGCTCGTTTTTAAGCCAAAGCTAATCATGTAATTCTATCACATAGCCCGGCTTGAGACCAAGTTGAGACAAAGCCCGTTTGAAAGGTGAGTTAGTGGATGATTCAATCCACAACTCACAGTTACTAGATAGTGAGTGCCGAAATTTTTAGTTCCAATAATTAGCTGATAAAACCTTCATAATTGCATGTGTTTGGTTTGAGCTAGATACCAAACACTGGTAGACTGGCAAAATATTTAAGACACGATAAAACTATTAATTTCAGATACTTGAAGACTTATATTCCAAGCATTAATGTTTAACTTAGTTTCGCTCTGACCTCATAGGCACTGACGAGATACCATTACAACACAATGACAACAATGGGGAAGGAAGATCAATGTACCCGTTGGTGGTTGAGGAATCAAGCCTATTGAATTCTTTAAACCCTCTAGTGCTTGATGTTACTGGTATTCCAATAGAACCAGTAAACTACCCTTTACGCACTGATCATTTAGGCACTGGCAATTTTTGCAGCTGAGACATTAACAAGATTATTTGTTGAAAGCAACGAAAAAAACACTAAGACCATTTGAAGCACTTACTTGAATAGGCTAAGGACTTTGGTCTTATTGCGGTCTACAACTGCGAGTTGTGGATTGAATCATCCACTAACTCACCCTTCAAACGGGATTTGCCTCAACTTGGTCTCAAGCCGGGCTATGTGATAGAATTACATGATTAGCTTTGGCTTAAAAACGGGCTTAAGCCCGTCTCAAATCCGTAACTGGATGCCACCCCAGGGCAATTTGTGCTAAGCATCTAATATACCTGGACCGTAGACTTACTGTCGTATTAATAAAGGACTCCTTGACTTGAGTAACAGTACGTGATTGGCTAATAACAGGTCTTAGCTCGTACCTATACTTGGATTTGCTTTTTATTAACACGGCATGCACTGCACTTCATTGGTACTAAGCCTTCCTACGCGATTTCCTTTTCTTACCATCATCATTTGGATATTAATCAAATCCTGCGCGATGGTAAAATTTTACCATCATCCTTGCTGAGGTGACAAATTAATTTACTTATACCTTCAGCCCAAGGATTCCCACAGCCCTCCCGTGTGTTTCCGCCGATTTCCCGTTGGTTCCCCCAGTCCTCCTGTGGAGTCCCGCAGCCCTCCCGTGGGTTCTTGCAACCCTCTCGTGGGTTCCCGTAGCCATCCTGTGGGTTTCCCCAGCTCTCCCGTAGGTTCCAGCAGCCCTCCCGTGGGTTCCCATCGCGCTCCGGTAGGTTCCCGCAGCCCTTCCATGGATTCCCGCAGCCCTCCTGTGTGTTCTCACAGCAACCCCTTCGGTTTCCGCAGGCCTCCCTTGGGTTCCCTCAACCCTTCCGGGAGTTCCCGCAACCCTCCCGTGAGTTCCCGCAGCCATCCCTTCAGTTCCTGCAGCCTTCCCGTGGATTGCCGTAGCCCTCCCGTGGGTTCCCGCAGCCCTCTAGTGGATTCCTGCAGCCCTCCCTTGGATTCCGGCAAGCCATCCGTAGAATCCCGCAGCCCTCCCGGGGGTCTCCGCAATCCTCCTTTTTTAAGCTTTTTTAGGTTTGAAAGTATGTCAGTTTTTAAAGTCTATTTTTGGTTTTATTTTAGGTTTTTAAAGATTTTCTTTAGGTTTTAATTTTTTTTTTTTAAAAGTTTTTTTAAAGGTTTGTTTTAGGTTTTTTCAGTAGCATACCTTCAAACCACTTCTTTCTAATCTGTCTTCCAAAATATCCAGACGATCTAAACTCATTTTATCTATTTTTTAACAAAGCACAATAGTCCAAATAATACTACTGAACCTTAATTGGAAAATCCTAATTAGACTTTGTTTTTGAGTACAAAGTCATACCTAGGTTTTGATTCGTAATACAAATCTAAATACAAGGTACGACTTCTCAAATACTTAAGTACGACTTGTTACTTCAGTATCAGCTTGAACTTGAACATTAATTCTTAATATGAATTTTTCTAATCCAATCACATACTCTAACTTAAGTACGGTTTATTAATATGGCAGTAAATACAAGGTACGACTTCTCAAATACTTAAGTACGACTTGGTACTTCAGTATCAGCTTGAACTTAAACATTCTTAATATGAATTTTTCTAATCCAATCACATACTCTTACTTAAGTACGGTTTATTAATATGGCAGTTACTTGTTCAATGAAAATGAAAACAGTGCTGGCGATGTAGCTACGTGATTTTATATTCGCCCCTTTCAAATGCAGTGGAGCGATTAAATTTTCTTTTCTACACAACGATGTGGAGTATTTTCTTGTCGCTAATTTTTTTCAGATTTCTTACTCTGGGCTTTAACTAGTTTTCTTTTTGGTGGGGGTGTAGTTTGAATTTGAGATGATAGACTGAAAAATATGATTAAGACAAGCATGCCAATTTACGCATTAAAATTATTAACCAATGTATAATTAAAACTGTGTGCAATCAAATTTAAATATATTTGAAATACTAGCATGGTGAGTTATAAATGTTTTGTAGAATCTAAAATATATACATCCAGATTGAATATACTTCAAAACCACTACCTTCAATGAATCTGCTCAAACTACGGCATCATAATATTTGTCTACGACATGTTGAACTGCACAAGGATTACTGTATAAGTAACAATAGCGCCAGTAATCTAAAAAGTTTAATAATAAAATTTGATTCAGAAGAATAGTACATCAGAATATTGTTACTAAAGACTACTCACACTTGTTAAAGTTGACCTGGATAACTTGAAATATCCGCAACCAGATAGTTTGAATTTCATATTTTTGACATATAGCTTCAGATCGATAACATCATCAGAGTTGTTTGCTACATTTGATGGGATTTCAAGTACCGTGGACTTTAGAATATTCAACTGCAGAAACAAATATATAGCGAAGATATTATAAAGTATCAAAATAAGTAGGATTGTTAAGCCTGACGATCTTCCAGAATTGACACTATCTTTGGACGCTAATTTAAATTTAACATTGAGGTTGCCTTAAGATAGGATTTGTCTTACGTGTAGAGTCTCCTTTTTCTTAGCTTGAGACTCCACAAAAGAAAAATTCAAATCAGGGGTATGGGACATAAAATTAGTTATCTTGGCTTATTAGGTAGATTAGGTGATGAATCATTTTTCCCACATGAAGAAAAAATGCAATCAGCCTTTTTTTCTTAATCTGCCTGGTCAGTTTTTGCATTTTGAATTACCATAATTGACGACAGAAAGGACTGGAAATAGTCCTTTTTGCGCCACGCACTCGTCCTTTTCTTGCTATAAAAGATCGAGCTGAAGTCCAGCTCGGCACCAGTTATTGACTTGTTTTCTTTGAAAAAGCAACCAAGGCAAAATTGGTGTCTGGTCGCTCAAGCCAAACTCTACCTGGTCCCTTTAGGAGCAATAGAGTGTTTTTAAAAACAATAACGCTCTTCCTTCCTTTACTTAAAATTAACTGGTCTTTTTGTTCATGGCCTTAAGCCCTGTTCACAAAAAACCTTGTTCACGGCCTTACGCCCTGTTCACGCAATATTCTTGGTTATAATAAAGATATATATATATATATATAAAGATATATATATATCAATAAAGATATTAACGCTCTTGTTTTTCCTCGACGGGAAGCCTGCCCATAATTAGGTTCAGCCCTCCCGAGGAAAAACTTTCAATTTGGTCGCCGTCCCATTCTGAGGCACGACCGCCCATATTTTTAAATTAAAAATTTTGACTTTTCTTTTCAAATAAAAATATTCTATTGCTCATTTCTAATAATTAAAACAATTAGTTTCATCCAATAAATTTTACTCCATTATTTGCTCATTTCTTTTCGCAACTACTTTCATCTAAAAAGTAAGTTTATCTCGCCTAAGTTAGGTAATTAAGAGGGATATTCTTGCAGAAGCCCCGCCCATAAAGTAAAGAATTTAACGCACCTTCGGTTTTAATTGCCGAAATGCCGTCTTTTCTATAATTACACACGCGCCAAATCCGACTTTCGTGTTTCGGTTCTTTCGCCGAGGCATCCATAGGGTTAACACACACAAACATAGGTTCCCTTTGCCGCTTAATTTTAAAATAAGGACACGTCCGCGCTCAGACTTTTTGTGACTACACTCTCAAACGTCGTCAACTTTACCATCGCTCGGACTCCACATTGTGGACATCATTTGACTACGATTCAAATTTTTACTTAACTGACTCCATACCCGTCATTAAAAATCCAGTTCATTAAAAAGCCTGGTACCAAAAATTAACTCCCAATCTTCGACCTACTCTCAGATTGTATATTAGGGGTTGAGCCTTCATCTTAATTACGAACTTTTAACGTGGGAAAATTGTCGTTCTCTTTCAATTAACGTAATTATTAGCCTCCTCCATTAACCAGATTTTCTCATTCTTACAGCATTAACTCTTTTGAATTTTGTGTTCACTTAAAATTATTCCTAAGTGGATCTACGTACCGACTATCAGCCCTTAGGGGGTTAGGGAAAATTTCAATTGTCATAGTAAGGTATTGGTCTATTCTTCTCGTCAACGATTTATCTGCGATCTGCTTTTGTGGATGACCATTCCAACTCTCATGCCCATCTAACTGTCCATCCCGAATCATCATCATAATTTGCTGCGATAATTTTCCGCTCCAACTTTTCCTAGCGTTTCAAAATTGTGCAATTTGCTCTCCACTCATTTTAAAACTCGCAGTCAGTTTTATCATTAACGCCTGGCCACAAAGTGGGACTACAAACATCCTGGATTGAGGAAGTCTATTGGGATTTAGGACTTCTAAAATTATTATTAGGGGTTTTTAGGAACTGAAAATTTAATTCAGGACCAAAGATATAATTTAATTCAGGGATTTGATTTTTGATTTTTTAATTTAAAATTAACCCTGCTCTACTTCATTAATTAACCCTCGTATCTCTACCTAGAAACTCTACATACGCTATAAGATCGTGTACACCTTCATGTACCCTAACTCTCGCATAACTAGTTTCTTACATTTTCTCGTAGGGAGTAGGCGCAGTTAGCAACAATTGTGAGTCGAATGGAACAATTTATGTGAATTAAAGCTAGTCTGATAGTTGCGGTGTTAATGGATTGAACACATGTTGTAAAAATAAATGTGGTAACGCTGAGTAGAATTGTACCAAGGGCAAACTGATAAAAAATTATGGATTGTATTGCTCCCGCATATGTTTTAAAAACATAATTCAATTTTCGTATCTCCTCAAATACTTGTCGGATTTGAACCTTTTGAGTTAAAATTAAAGTTGCATCTCCATTCCATTGATGCATTAAGCTATAAACTTGTTCAACTCTGGTTTTTAGTTCTTGAACGTTACTGCAAATCATTGATCCCATCATGGAAAGTTGTATAATACTAGAGATCAGGCATTCATGTATAATAATATTGTGAATAAATATTACGTATTTCGTTAATTTGGTGTCACTGTTTAATATTTTACATAAAATTGATGAGCTACACAATTTTTCATATAAATCGAGTTCAACAGAAATACTTGAACCTCGTGACCCCAAAGCACTGGAAATTATCCCTGACGTAATCAATAGTACAGTACATGGTGAAATAAAATTGTACAAACTTGTACGAGTGCTGCTTGAGGAAAGGTGATCAAACAAATACAAATGACGCCAAGCCTTGAGAAATTTAGGTAAAATTAGAAGCCAAAGAATGTAGGANAGGTGATCAAACAAATACAAATGACGCCAAGCCTTGAGAAATTTAGGTAAAATTAGAAGCCAAAGAATGTAGGATATGTAGAGATAGGTGACGTAGAATATGCGTAACATTGAAATAACTTTTATATGGAACTCTGCTGTCAGAAATGCTACCTGGATATAAGAATAGTTAATAGTATAAACTGTTTGTACACAAATAGCATTGAAAATAAACATAATGAAGCACCACATTCCTGAAGGATGAAAAAACGCCATAGTAGGTCCTGCATCTGTCCATTTTATGGGAAGCTGTCCGATAATTGCATTGAAATATGAAAAAANAGGTGATCAAACAAATACAAATGACGCCAAGCCTTGAGAAATTTAGGTAAAATTAGAAGCCAAAGAATGTAGGAGATGTAGAGATAGGTGACGTAGAATATGCGTAACATTGAAATAACTTTTATATGGAACTCTGCTGTCAGAAATGCTGCCTGGATATAAGAATAGTTAATAGTATAAACTGTTTGTACACAAATAGCATTGAAAATAAACATAATGAAGCACCACATTCCTGAAGGATGAAAGAACGCCATAGTAGGTCCTGCATCTGTCCATTTTATGGGAAGCTGTCCGATAATTGCATTGAAATATGAAAAAANGAACGCCATAGTAGGTCCTGCATCTGTCCATTTTATGGGAAGCTGTCCGATAATTGCATTGAAATATGAAAAAAATTTGAAAATCTTCAAGCTAGACAGTGCCATATTACACATTTGTATCTGTTTCCAAGTTGTGAATTAATTATTTGTACAAACTATGTGCGCATATAGATTGCTAAAACATTAGCGTCCTAACAACTATGTTTTATTTCATAATTCAATAATTTCAGAATTCACCAAACAGGTTATCGTATTGTACGAAATAAATTAAGTTAGTAAGTAATGCTACGTTTGTTTTCTAAAATGCTAGAGCAGTTGCTCATCGTTGTAATATTGCTAAAGAAATTGAATATAAATAGCATATTTACCTTTTGGTGGGGTTATGCCTGTAAGGAAAATAAACACACACCTTTTTCTCATTAAGTTGATTGAGTTTGATTAAAATTGGATAATTCATCAATGTATGCTAGCATAGTCAGTTCCTTGTGCCTTTATGAATTAAGAAGTTAATAACATTATATTTTAAACGCAAACCCACAACATCTTGTATAAATTCTATACTTCAAAAGTGGGGCATCTGATGTGTTATCGTCCTATCTTGGTTGGAAATCGAAACTAATTATGCACATAGCTCCAGTGATGGGCAGTTACGAAACACGTCATGTTTTTTGATTTTTCAAAACTGGAAGCATTCCATTTTTTAATTTTAAGTCACCCTGTCCCGTTCTGTCTTCAACTCTCACTGTGTAAGTGTTTTTATTAGGGATGCCTCGAATAGTGGTATTCGTAAAAATTTCTAATATGCATATTCGCATTCGAAATGAAACCAAATACGAATAGTTCGGACGAATATTCGCCGAATATTCGAAAGCACATGCGCGTTGGGTGTCTTTTGACTCGTCTTAAACAGCCNCACATGCGCGTTGGGTGTCTTTTGACTCGTCTTAAACAGCCTGTTCAATTAGTCCCCTCAAAAGCTAATATAATTTGAGCTATACAGAAAGAATTTAATTTGGAAGTTCAGAAGCTTGTGCAAGACACGTACACGTTGGAACTCGTGCTATTACATGCTAAATCGTCTTTTGAAACAAAAAGCTGCCATCACGTATTTTTTAGCGGAAGAGGCAAAGGATTGTGAATTTGATCCAAAATCAGTGGTATTTACTGGAAGGAGTACTTTCTCTTCTTCAACCTTTTGAAGAAATAAGAAAAATCATCAGTGAGTCAGAATCAATAATTTTAGAAGTACTTCCATGTCATCACTCTCGCAAATTATTTGGANCAAAAATCATCAGTGAGTCAGAATCAATAATTTTAGAAGTACTTCCATGTCATCACTCTCGCAAATTATTTGGAAAAGGATCGCCCTAAGCATTTTGGAGTAGGGAATCTGAAAAAAACTCTCAAAGTTAGCGTAATAAGTTTAAGAATTTGTTAAAAAATTTAAACTACACATGCGTTACATTCTTTGTTCCGCGTTACAAGTTGTCTTTTATCGAAGCAGAAGCCCATAAAGATTTGGCGGCTCATCTGGGGGCAGAAATGTCTGAAAACTATAAGAAGCATCTCAAAATTCCGATTGCAGAGAATCCGTCTGCAAGTAATATCCAAAATCGTCTTGACACCAACGAGTCTCATAATTCATTTAAAAAAATTTGGCAGGAATTTGAAGAAAAAATTAAGCACAAAATATCACGACGATTGAACAAGTCACTTTATCCCAACAAGTAATCTTCACAAATGAAATCAGGTCTTATACTGTTATACGAAATGTAGACAGGTAAGAATCGATTTTCATGGTGGAAACAACCACTCGGCCTTTCCAATCATGACTCTATTAGTGCGGAAGTATTTATCAGTTCCTGCAAACACAGCTTTCGGCGAACTATTATTCTCTGAAGAAGGGTTTATATTACGAAGATAACCGTTCCAGACTTTTCCTGAGCATGGCGAATTGTTACCTTCCTCAATCGTAACTTAAAAGTATTAGATTTTGAGTAAAAGTGAAAGATCTAGACTTCTTTAGGCTTTAAGAAGTATCTTGGACAACCAATGAATTTCAATTTTAGATTATTTAGACAATTAAAGATGAAGCACAGTCCAAATTTCCTTACTTATTTCCGTATTGGAAAATACTTTCAATTTTAAAAATATTCGAAAATGTATTCGAATAGTTTGCGAATATCATTTTTTAAATATTACGAATACTAATATTCTTAAAAGTGTGTCCGAATAGTTTCGAATATTCGAATTTTAGAATATTCGGGGCATCCCTAGTTTTTATGAACGGCTTTTAATGTGCTCTGGAGTTTACAATAGAATATGAATAATGCTACTTATTTTGTGAAATGACAAAGAAAATAATTAAAACGTTTCCAAAAATTCGTCAATCTAGATTGTGNGGGCATCCCTAGTTTTTATGAACGGCTTTTAATGTGCTCTGGAGTTTACAATAGAATATGAATAATGCTACTTATTTTGTGAAATGACAAAGAAAATACATAATTAAAACGTTTCCAAAAATTCGTCAATCTAGATTGTGTATTTCCATTATTGAATCAATTCTAATCCTAAGTTTCATCCAATTCTGTTGTGTTATGTTAGTGGTGATTACTTGAGGTTTTCGTTTAACGTTGTTGTATGAGGCAAATACGTTTCTAACTGTCCATCGTAACATATTCAGGTTCAGGTTTTGCTTAATTTTGGCTGTGGAAATATACTTATTACTATTTTCTTTGAATATGAGCCATTTATCTCTTGGAGAAAGTTCTTCCTTCGCTCCCCGTTTCTTATTCTTAGGCGGAGTTGCTTTGGTTTTCATTCAGATCTTTACACAGTCATTATATCTTTCAATTTTGTTGTCATTTTGGCATATTGACTAAGTTATTAAGATTGGATCAGTTTATTCCTTTCTCATATGTCGATAAACCCTTCCCTGTCGGTATGTACTTGTAGTTTTGGTAAATTTTCTGATAATAATTCGGCGAATATTGCCTAATTTTTATGTAAACATGTATTGCATCATGAATAGTCGGAATTGAGTAAAAAATTTCTCAATTGACGAAAATAACGATGTTATAGGTGCAAGCGTGATGTGCTGCCAAAATTTTCCACCGACTTTCTTCCACCAAACAATACATTATACGTGTTAACTCAATCAATTAAAAGAGTTTAAGATTGAATATTTTTGACATTATACATCTTATCAAGGTTGCTATGAGGAATTAATCAAAATGGCTATCATAAGGTTAGCCAATAACTCATCTTTTTTTTCGAAATTAAATATTTTGAAAAAATAACAATCAACAAACTTTATTTAAAAAAAAGTTAAAAGTTAAAATCAAATAATCAGATTTGTGATAATGGTGTATTGTATCGTGGGATCTTGTAAGAATAATTTTAATAAGTGCAAGAGGGAGGGTAATTTAGTGAGTTTTTTTCGTTTACCGAAATGTGCAATTAAAAAAGCAGAGTGGATTTCTAAGTGTGGAAAAACGGACATTGAAAACAATGCTAATCATAGAATTTGCTCGGATCATTTTATGCCTGATGACTTCAGGTACAACAATCTTGGAAAGTTTAAACTGAAAGATGGAGTACTTCCAAATCAAAGATTAGGTAAGCTTAGTTTAATAACTTTTAAAGATAATTACTAACAAATTCACTTGACACAGCTCAATCCGATAATCCAGNACTTTAATAACTTTTAAAGATAATTACTAACAAATTCACTTGACACAGCTCAACCCGATAATCCAAAATGTACACTGTGGCTTACTTTGCCAATTGGATTAGAATTTGTTTTAGTGAAAGTTGCATCTGAACTCCTTCAAAAGTTTTTAGCTTATAATTAACAATTATGACTCGTATAATATGTTAACCAACCAGCAGCCGAAAATTATGACTCGTATTATATAGGTATCAACCAGCAGCCGAAATTCTTCCAGTTTATGTTCCCAAACGTGGAAAAATGTGTCAGCTTTCTCACATGTAAAAAATAATTTATTTTAACTTCAATAAACATGAAAATTTTAACTTTTTCTATAATCTATTATAGAAACAACATTTGCAACACCTCAGCCAAAAAAAGGATTAAATTCCTTCAGGAATTAAATAAAGTACGAAAATTGCAAATGAAGAACAGAATTGACTCCCTCAATAAAAAGTGCCATGTTTTAAAGATACAAGTCCAAACNTTAAAGATACAAGTCCAAAATCTGAAACTGAAGCAAAGAAACATGAAGAAAGTAGTCCCAAAAATCTCGTCGTCTTTCACCAATCTAGAATTAGGAGAGATACTAGGAGGGAGGTTCAGCATGGCACAAATTGAGCTAATGCAAAACGGAAATACAAAAACCTGGTGGTCAGAGAAAGATATCAGCAGAGCACTTTGCCTACGGTCTAAATCAGTAGCCGCTTACGACTTTGTTAGAACTTCGTGGAAAATCCCATTACCTTCTTTATCCACTCTGAAGAATTGGGTGAAACAAATAAAATTTGCTCCTGGTATTCTGGAAAGCGTCATGAGTTTATTGGAAACCAACTGTAAAGATATGAAAGAAATTGATAGGTAAGTTGATTCATAAGTTTATAAACTTTTAAATAATAACAGTTTTGGTTAGGCATTGCAATTTATGTTTTGATGAAATGGCATTGGATGGTTCTACTGCCTACGATCAATCCCTGGATAAAATTTCTCAGGCAGAGGAACCAATGCATACTATTTAACTCATTCAGATTCATTGTAAAATATTTTATAATAAACTACTTCTCAGTGATCAAAGTAAAAAAATTTGTATTTATTTTTTAAACTTACCTTGACAACTCAACTGGTTTCCGCCCGGAAACCAGAGCTAAAAAAAAATTAATTTTGAAAAAAAAATGAGTTATTGGCTAACCTTATGATAGCCATTTTGATTAATTCCTCATAACAACCTTGCATCTTATGGTACACTGTTTAAGCTATTTAAACTTAAACAAATCTTAAAAACTCCATTTTTAAACAGAAACAAAGCGCGGCCATAATTTTTCATCAAAGTTTACTTAATATGGAAAAAAGAATTTGAAAAAGGTGCAGATGTGATAGCAAAATAGATACCTACAATGGGGTATAAGGGCAAATATCTGTGTAAACTAGAANTATAAGGGCAAATATCTGTGAGGAACACATAAGCGCAAAATTGCTTTTGGAACAACATAAAAATATGTTGAGAAGCAGGAAACCGATACGTTTGTCAATATAGCAACAACTGTTGATTGTGGGCAAATTTGCAGTATGCAGTGACCCAATCAGATACTTGACAACAGACAACTTGACACAATAACAACATTCCCAATGGCTTGCCGAGAATATTTACTATTTTTCTGTTTTTTATGTCAATCGATTCATCCACCATGATAGTTACTGGTTGGTCTATGCGGAAAATGTAATTTCATTTTGAGTCAAAATAATCTACCCCTAACCAGTGAGTGAAAGGCCCACGCTGACGTAGCATAAAGACATTTTCGAATGAAATCGGGAAACTTGTGCTCAAAACCTTACCCAATGCTTTGTTTGGTGAGTACATTTAAATTGAATTAATGAGAAATTTTACCCCGACTCAAATTAAGGAAACAAGTCTGTCGATTTCATCCGAGCTCGGGACTATACTAACGTACATCTTGGACTGTGGATAGAAAACTTTAGTTTCAAATTAATTCCACAATTCTACGAAAAATTTTGACTCACTTTAAAATTGCCATTTTATCATTTTTATCATCAATGCCGCTTTTACAGAGTAAGCTTTCAAATTTTGTAATTCCAGGAAGTAATTGTTCATTCTTCACGTTTTTGTAAATCCATTCGCGCATGTGAGTGTTAGTTAAAGTATGAATTGGTACTTCCGCAGAAACTAAAGCTCATACGGCTGAGCGAAACTATTTGAAAAAATTATAAATAATTAAAACTAAAGTTTGAACAGAACTGTATCTTAACATTAAATTATTAGTTTACGCTTTTGCTCGCGTTTAGCAGACTTGAAATGATTGTCGATGGTTGATTTCCTTAAATAATCCAAGACTTCACCTCAAAGCAATCACCACAGTTGGCCATTTTTAAGTTCAAATCCTGAATTTGGATATTATTTTATTCTGAAATTTGGAAAATTCCTACTTTTCGGCATTTTTGAATAGCAATGTTTATGATTTTGATTAAACAAGAAAACTTTTGACTAGACAGGCAAGTATTTCAAACTTGCGCGTTATTTTAGTAAGCACTACATTTCTTAGGGCGGTATTTTTAATCAAACCCGTGATTGTGAACCACGAGTCACAGTAGGCCAACCATGAATCGCGAATAAGAGTAACTTTGAGATTCTCAATGAAAAGTCAACTGTGGGTTGGCCGAACCACAGTCAGAAGTAAAATTAGAACTAGAGTCGCAAGTAACATACGCGCAAAATTTATATACAAATTAAAATAACTAAAATCAAAACTAAAATCAAAACTGAAAAAAGAATTATACTAGAGTCAAATCAAAATAATCGAGTCAATATCTACCAATTGGAAGACCTCCTATTTCATCAATTGCAGGACCTTCTACCTTATCATCACTACTATACACATCTCTGTAATTAGTACATTAGACCTAGAATTTGTACTTGGAGATTAAAACCCACGTTTTAGAGTTTCTAATTCTTCTTACGATGGCAAGAAATAATTTAGTTGCTAAAAAAGTTAAACGAGTCATTATTTATGGGATTACCGTGTGATTGTGCGTTATTATGCATTTTTTTATTACATTTTTCGGCTTCACTCATGAATCATGGAAATCTGAAGTGGCGGTAATGAATTATGCTTCGCTACATTATGGAATTGCATATAATCGGCGTCCTAGTTCATGTATGATAGTTTTTAAAGCTACACAATTTTGAATTATATGCAAGAATGATAGTGGTCCACTACAAAATTTATGCAACTTTTCACATAAAGAGCCTTGGTAGCAACAATTAATCCTGGAATTTACTGTATTGAGATTTAGTTTGACCTTTGGAAGTAGTGTGACTATGCAGTAGGGGATCATTGTATGTAGTGTTTGGAGGTAGGGGCAAGATTTAATTAATGGATAATAATGTGGTATGGTCGATGACTTTTGTACGGAGGACAAGTCAAATCTTTTAGACTGTTCAATTCCTTCATGAAAAGCCATTGTGACCTTTCGTAATCGCTTCTTTATTGGCTAGTAAGAATTTCTCCGATGAAGAAAATATAATGCCTAGATCGTTGTAGTGTGACACAACCTCGATATTATTTTGCCTACATTTGATTGTGTTATCCCACTTCATCTGAACACAACCAACTTAGTTTTATTCATCTTAACATTTAGAACCCTTTGCAGAAAAAACTTTGCAGCTAAATTGTTTTTTTTTGTTAGAGTTGAACTTTGGAATGTACCAGAAGAACTAGGTCGTATAGACTAAGTTGTGTATTTTCCTTAAATGGGTACTGAATTCCATCTTTAAATGAGTTATTGAACCTAGTGGCAAGTACTTTGACAAATAAGTTGAAACGTGTAGGGTGACAGAGTCTCTTATAATTTTAGAATAGAAATCTACGATGTTGAGTAATTCTATAATAATGCTTTTGCGAATACATTAGTGTGAAAGATTTAGCACACGAAGAAATTCTAACAAAGTCTCATTTTTAAGTATACTTAAAAACAACATACTAATAGTATGTTGCAAAGTAGAGAGTGGTATGGTGATGTGGAAAACTTACGATAGATAGAGGACGCATCCTTAAAAACGTTCTTAGCCCAGAAATTGCACTTGATCAATGAACATTGCAACGAATCGTTGATCTGCTAACGTTTTTCCCTTTCTAAATCTGACAGTTTTATAATTTAAGAGGTTTTACCGCNCAACGAATCGTTGATCTGCTAACGTTTTTCCCTTTCTAAATCTGACAGTTTTATAATTTAAGAGGTTTTACCGCTGTTGAATTCAAGAGGATATGCTCTTATTTAAATATTTTCCTGAACTATTTGTGGTAGATTTGAACATTGGAACTAGGAGGTTATTGCAAAGGGTAGAAGATCTCCTTATTTGAAAACTTGTATTATAACGACTTTCTCAANTTGGAACTAGGAGGTTATTGCAAAGGGTAGAAGATCTCCTTATTTGAAAACTTGTATTATAACGACTTTCTCAAGCCATAGGAACTGCTAGTTACCCTAGCCGATTTTGGAAAAAGTTGGTTTCTAACAGATCGAAAAGTTATGATACCATACAAGGCAACTTTTAGAATTATTGTAGTAACATAATGGATACATTCATTGTAAGCTTAATTTAAGGCAAGTTAAACTGTACAATAATTACTGTATGAGTGACAATGGCGCCAACAATCTAAAATTTTTTTACAAAATCATTAACCCTGGAACAATTGAAACAACGATTTTTTGACAAAATTCTTACATTTGTAATGGNTTTTTTTACAAAATCATTAACCCTGGAACAATTGAAACAACGATTTTTTGACAAAATTCTTACATTTGTAATGGTTGCTCGTGATAACTTGAAATATCCGCAACCAGATAGTTGGAAGTTCAATCTGTTAACAAATAACTTCAAATCCAGTAACTCACCGGTTGCTTTTCCTGCTGTTGAAGAAATTTCTAGAACCTTTGACTTTAGAATATTTAACTACAGATAAATGTGAAAAAAAAAAATTTTTTTTTAATGGAACAAATATGACTGCCGTACGAACAATCTTGTTTACGTTTTCTTGAAGGCGGTGAGAACAGTTTCCCATGGAGATTAGTCGAATGCAAACAACTATGTACAATATTCCTAGCCTGATTGACATTATGGTTGTGGAACGCAAATACAGTGGTACAGTAAACGAAAGAAGGATAAGTACAAGCGTGCTTCCAAAAAATTGACAAAATATGATATATTGACTGGCGTTGGCATACGTCAAAAATATCTTGTCCAGCTTGCGTATCCTCAGAAATATTTCACTTATTTGAGACTGATATTGTGAAATTAAAATTCCTGTGGTACAAAATTGGCTTGTGGATTCCAATACTTGCTCCAATTGCTCTGTCATGACTTGTACACGTCTACTAATTGTTGATCCTATCAATACTGCTAATATGGTACTAAAATATAAGCTACTATACAAAGCAATGAAGTGAAATGCCATGACGTATTCAGTCGTCGAGATGCTATTGTTCAGTAATTGACATAAAATTGACCAATGACTACAATTAAATGAATATAGACTTATTATATTTGGTAAGAATATTGCCAAAATACATAAAGCTACCCATGCCAAAATTAAAAGTACAATATCAATAGTAAACAATTTGATAGGATTTTTAGGAATACTTTTAGGAAATAGTTGGTCATAAAAATATAGAATACGCAACACCTTGAGATATTTAGGTAGGACAAGAAACCAGAGAAAGTAAGAAACTTGAGCGAATATGAAATAGGTAATCAGGCATGTGCAAATGATCTTGTCCTGGAACTTTAAATTTTTTGAAAATATTCGGTAAAATATTATATAGATGAGACTATACGTTGTCTGTATACAAATTGTGTTAAAAATAGCCACAATGCCAAACCAGATTCCAGACGTCCAAGAAATAGTCATCAATGGTAATGTCTTTGACCATTGCACAGGAAACTGGCCGAATATTTTGATCAAATATGAGAAATATTTTAATATATGTAAGTCATGCAGTGGTATGTGCATTTTAGAATAATTTTTCTTAATATATGTATCTACTAATGGTGTATAGTGCACTAGAATATACAGATTTATAAAGATTGTACAAGAATAGTCTAAAACAATTAAACAAATCCACTCCAACCAATTAAATTTGAAATGTTGGGCATGATTAGGTTAAAAATGAATAAATATTAAAATTTATGAAATATTGTATCTTCACTAATTGAAAAACCTGGAATATCCTGATACGACTAATTTCTGTTCAACCAACGACCTGAAATTTATATGAAATTTTTAGACAACACATAGTAAAATATTAACACCAAATTTAAAAGAAGCTTTCAATGCTAGATAATAATATTGTGAATGGATGTTGTGTTACTAGCCGATTTTTGCATGCATTTTATAAATTAAATTTATAGTTTGGAAATAGTAATACGAATTTGTTCTTGTTGCAGGTGCTCTATGGAAATAATTGGCAGAAATTGCGGTAGTGTCAAATAAAGTTCCTTTTATGCCTTTTAATTTTTTTCAACTCATTCAACTAATGTTTTTTTTCCCTTTGGAAACTCTANTTTAATTTTTTTCAACTCATTCAACTAATGTTTTTTTTCCCTTTGGAAACTCTACTTTTCCAACAAAATTAGAACTACAAACTTAAGTGTATAAACATAATAAATACAGGGTTTTCTAATAAGAAGGCGAAAATCTGTGACTAGAGTTTTAAAAACATTCATAAGTTAGGCTCTTCGTAAACTTTTTAACTTAAAGAAATTTAACTAAACTTTCGTAGTAACGGTTTTCAGTAACTTGAACAGTTCATAATGTGTGAAAAAATGTGACATACAATCAATTTTTTATTTTTCGCAAAACCATTTTTGAAAAATTTTGCATTCTTATTTGAACACACTGTATAGACGTAAATAATATACATCATCTAAATGGTTCATATAATTTTTAGTCTTCAACGAAATTATGAAATAAAGTCAATAAATATACATAAGTTGGTTGCATACTTAAAACTCAAATATACTCGACAATTTACAGGAACTTTAATAATGTTTATCAAAAAATGAGATTTGGGCGAAGAAAATTAAGTTGTTTGTATTAGTGTTTGTAGCGCCACGGTTTAAAATTTCCAATTGATCTAAAAATATTGTTCTGGAAATTTTCAATGGAATAAAAGAAAACGCTAGTGGCGGAACCGTAACTCCCAAATAAATTACTATTTGTGAAAACAAATAATAAAATAAAAACACGTTTGTTGCAAAATCATACTTGCATTCTTCCAAAAACTAAGAGGTGTAGTAATTTAGCAATTTCAAATATTTAGAAATTTTTTATTTAGGCAAATACTAGTTTAGAAATAATAAATGCTAATAGCGGAGCTGAAAAGGCTTACAAGATCAATATGCCAGGATGCCAATAATGTTATGCCTTTAGGTAAATATTTATAGATGTGTCAGTTAATGCATTGCATCATGGTTAGTTGAGGCCGGTATTTCCAATCAGTACATCAATTGGAATACACGATGAATAATTTATGATAGTTGAGGTGAATTTTTAACAACGTCGAAGCGTTGGATATGTAGATTGTGCGGTACGAAGTTGAAAATTAATGAATAGACAAGTGGTGTTATTTGCCATTTATAGTTCAACATTTCTCTTCTCCATTATGGCTTCTTGAAACGAAGTGAAGTTAACTCGCTGACAGAAAGGGTAAATAGTTGTAGCGGGTTAGTTACAAGCAAAGTACTATAAGTAATATATTGCTAGAAATTTGTGTTCGCTTCAACCCAATGCTTTTTCTTCAATGAATGAAGTTTTCAGTTCCCATCGTTGGTCGCCAAAGCAAAAATTGAGCACGTAACATTCATCTCCCGACTAAGCTGTGATTGTAGAATTTACTTGTGCTGATTGACATTTGTTCCTATTCATGTCATCAATATATTTGAAGAATAATTTTTCAAAAATTGAGAAAGTACACCGCAGATGGTTGACGGCAAATAAACGAATGAGTTAGCGGTTCCTATGTTGTATTAATGAAAATCTAATGCATTGATTAGAAAAACTCGAACGTAGCACGCAATATAGACTAGCATATTTATAAGTACAAACGTTAAGATGTATTAATTTTATAATTGCCGAAAACCTATTGGTTTGATTATAGACATAGAATAATACTATACACTGGCCATCAATTGAGAATAGTTGTAAACAATTTACGATTGGAGTTAACTAATATGTGTGGACAAACGGATGGGCTATTATGTTCAGCCAATTGTCTATTATTGCATATATNTTTACGATTGGAGTTAACTAATATGTGTGGACAAACGGATGGGCTATTATGTTCAGCCAATTGTCTATTATTGCATATATTATTAGGCGATTAGCATCTTTTTCCACGAGGAAATCATACTAGAAAGCATGAATGTTTGATAAACTGTAGAGGAGTTCAGGCTGAATTGTTGACTTAGTCTTAATCTTCCGATAAAATTTATAAAATTATATTAGTTCGGGAAAAATGTCCACTAAAAAAATAAACTAAGATGGTTGCCATGCCTTGTGATTCTGACTTCCGATGTAGATGGTGTTTTATGGCATAGCAGTTCTATTGTGAGTGGAAGATGGGAGTTTGAGTAGAAGATGGCGTCGAGTATGTGTACTCTACGCCATTTTTATTATTATGGCTGCCATGCATAATCGCTGCCACTGATGTGAGATTATTATTATTATTTAGACATAAATTGAAAATAAAGTTTTTTCCTTATTGATGTAAGATGAGTTTGAGAAACGAAGGGTTCTTGATAATGATGATAATTTTGATTTTAGAGTGTGAGAGTGAGATTGTCAGAAGGTAAAGGGTAAATTGTGTTTTTTTAAATAATAAAAATGAGTTTGAATGTGTATTTAATCTACTTGGTTTCGCTACTTGAGATTTTAACTTTGTTGGATTATGCGTGATCATTTTCTTTGGTTTAATTGCTCTAAAATGCCAAAACCACTTTTTATTTTCTCTTCTTCACATATTTCCTTATGATTATGATATTTTCACTGACATTTCTAATCTGCTGCTTTATTGTTTATGATTTCTGGTTTGAGTAGCTATTGTTACAGCAATCAGTTGTGTCATGCTTAAGACAATTTACAAATTTTTTTTCGATAAAAATGTCATTCGCTCTTTTGTTCCTCAACCTAGAGGAAGTCCCATTAGAAGATTCATTCCAATTTCCAGACTAAAATGTGTACGTTCTAAATATTATTCAATTTTCTTTATTTAAAATTTTTTTTTTACATTTAGTATAATATTTAATTTAGATTGCCAACATGAATGGGATTGCGTTACTTGTGTTAAATCCGGAAGTTGATTCTACGAATTTGATCCTGACGATGGGGACATGGAATTTGATCCTGACATGGAATGACATGCATTTGTGCCATGACTGAAACAGTTTGTGTTGCCTCCATAGAAATTGACCAGTAAACATACAGTACTGTCGCTATCCACCGATTCCGACTGAAGGACTAGACACCGTTGAAGGAGTTGGAGATCGGATGTGGGCTTTTATTGTTTTGAGTAATTTGATCAGAGGTTCTAACAAGCTCTACTGATGATGACATCTTGCGTTATATTTTGATTACAGTTTTGATTTTACTGATTATTGGGCTGGTATTTCTGCTCTTGTTCGCTCACGCAGAGCTACGACTCAAGCTAGAGAGCGTTAACTCCTGGAGTCTCCCATAAATAGCCAAAAAAGCGAATCTTATTCTAATTTTCACTATCAACGTCAGTTTGATGTCCTCTATCACCTTATGAATAGTGTAAGTAGGAATGATCGTAAATTAATTTTATCTAAGTTTTCACAATTACATGACCTAGTTTTCAAAATTACCACACTTGTTTATTTGTGAAAAGTAGCTTCTCGAATGCAAATAAATCGCTCCAGGCGTCGAACAGAGGAATTAACTGACTAAAAACCATACAACGATAGAGATATGTATTTTGAAATAGTATTATGAAAAAAAAATTTTTAGGAAAAACCTTTATTTCCCTATTTTTTTTGAGTCTCGAAACTCGAAAAAGCTAAAAATATTTCAACGAAAAAAAATTAAGCGAAAAAAAATTAAAAAATTAGCTAAGATGTCTCTACATACTTTTTACATTCGCAAATCGATGCGTAATGACATGCACAAGAAATAGGCAATGACATGGGCAACCCATACGCAATGAAATGTGCTACCCACGCGCCACCATTGATTAATGACTTACGCAAGCCATGGTTAATGAACTGACATGCACCACTCACGCGCAATTACATGCACCACCCAAGCGCAACAAATGCTCAACTCAAGCGCAATGAAATGAACAACCCATGTGAAATGACATGCGCAACCCAAGCGCAATGTGTAACCAATTTGTAATGCATGCGCAACGAATTTATTTGTAAAATGAAATTGATACTGTTTAGCTTTTGAAATTAAGTTTAAACTTATAATGAAAACTACATACCTTTAGGGCCTGATTTCGGTAACCTAATTGATTTAGATAATACTTGTTAAATTTTTCATTGCCTCTTGTATTTTAACGTTTTGGTAAAAATTTGTAATACGGAAATGATTGAACAAAGTTAAATTATTGAACTTTGTAAGTTGCTAATTAGGCAAGTGGTCAAAATATTTTTTTTTTACTTTCACAGTGAATGTAAAAAAAAATTCAAAAGTTGATAATTATAGGATATGAACAATTATTAATTTTTGCATGGTTACCTTTGTTTTTTTCTTGTTTCGAGAAACCCAGGAATTTTCCGAAATTCGTGAATTTCTTGTTTCCCGTTACTAGGGTAATTTCCCGGTAAATTGCAATCACTATTCAGAATACATTGTCACTTAACACAAGTTGAACTGTGCAATAATTACCGTATATGTAACTATAGCTCCCGCAATCTGAAAAGTTAAACAAAATTTATAACTGGGAAATAATTCATACAAGGCTTATCTGAAAATTTGCTCACACAAGTCAACGTTGATCTAGATAATTTGAAATACCCGTATCCAGATAAGTCGAAGTTCATATTAACCACATAGAGCTTCAAATCCAGAACTTCGCTATCATTGTCTCCTAGCGTCGATGGAATTTCGAAAACTTTTGTCTTTAAGACATTCAACTGCAAAGAAAAAATGAACTTTTTAAGTTAAGCGGTTTACACTGTAAATTGAAATGAACTAATAAAACAAAATTTAATTACGGTTTCTTGAAGAGAGTCAGCGCAATGGGCGATAGCGATGAGTCGAATACAATCAATTATATATAAAGCACTTAATTGGAGTGATATGATGTTGAAAGAATGAAGCTTCATTGACAGAACGAACGTAAAGACACTGAGTAAAGCAGTACCACCAACAAAATACCAAAATATAATATACTGAGAGGCATTAGCAAATGAAACAAAAATTTGATTCAAGTTTTTTATTTGCCGAAAAGCTTGCTGGATTTTCAAGATGTTCGGTGTACATAAAGTGACACTTCTATTAGCTTCATTTAAGTACGGCTCTAGTTGTGCAATCATGGCTTGTACTCGTTTACGAATTATGAATCCCATTAGTACTGTTAATGTAGTCCCAAAAAATGGTGCACCGTTTGTAGTAATTATGTGAAATACACAGGCATATCCAAATATTTTGATGTTACTTTTTATCATTCTACATAAAATTGACAAAGTACATATACTTTCTTCAGACAAAGCAATCTGACTTTGCATTCGTGGCACATGCATTTCCATTGAACAGAAGACCAACCAAGAAATGATTGATAGCACAAATGCTGGAGAAGAAAGTTTGTATGAATTTTTAAGTGCAAGCTGAAAATATTCTTGGTCGTAAAAATATAGAAGACGCCAAGCCTTGAGGAGTTTTGGTAGGATAAGAAACCAAAGAATATAAGCAACATATACGAATATAAAGTGACAAATTCGGATAGTACAAAGTATCTTGTCTTTGAATCCAGAATTTTGAAAAAATGCGTTTCTGACATTAGAATGAACAAGAATAATTACCGTCTGTATACAAATAACATTGAAGCTAAGCATAAATACACACAAAATTCCTGCAGGTCGAAAAATTTTCATCAACGGTCCGACGTTTGACCATTGCACCGGAAGCTGTCCAAAAATTGCGAGCAAATATGACAAATATTTTAAAATGTCTATGTCCAGAATTGGAGTGTTCAGCATTTTTCAATTGTACCGTACAACCTGGAATATAAAACAAATTTGGCTTTAGTGTAAATTGTTCTCGTTCCAGCTTAAAGTTGATTGTTAAATTGGAACTCTTATTTACGAGTATCAATTTTTGTCAATCCAGTTAAGAATGAGATCTGGAATCAAGAAAAATTGAACTATCTTTCATTATAAAATAGTTCGCAGTGGCGGACACTAAAGGGAAAGCTTCATAAAAGATAGGCATACATACTCAAGTAAATAGGTACATACACAGGCATACATAGGTGCACAACTCAATGTTCAAATCTTAATGTTCAAATTAAATAAACAGCAAATGTTCTGATCTTAATTGAATCTGCTACAAAACTAAAAATTAGGATTTTATTTCACTTAAAAGCACTGTGCATTAGTCACACGGTATAATTATTTGAAGTTTGCCAACATTTTCTCAAAGCAATACGTTTAAATTTTTTTTGTAAATGTTTTCACTATGGAATTATAAATGGGTTAGAGAGAAAATTTTTGTTCTAATCGTTTGCATCATTGCTAAAGAATATTTGTTACTAGCCAGCGCTCGCTTCGCTCGGGAGCCGGCTAGCTCTGCCGCGGGCGTCAAACTTTTATCACAATAATGAAGAAAGTATTAGTCGGTATTCACTTTTTGCTTTTTTATGACGTTCTGTTTCTGAGATTTTTCGCATTACTCTGTGCAATTTACTCTGTGATAGACCAATTGAGCCAAAAAGTTGTAGTTGAATTGTTAAAACTAATTCCAAGCTGTTATATATTTTTAAGTTTTTCAAATTTTTTATTTATTTCAATTTTTATTGAATTTATAAAAAGAGTATTTAAAAAACACACATTTTGATCGTGTTGGGTATTGTTCAACTCCTACTACTCTTGGGAGCAGCACTGTACGCATCAAACTATTTTTAGAGCTAAAATAAAAATATTAAAAAAAAATTCAAAAAACAAATTTCTTTTTATGCTTTGTCATCTTATTAGTCTGAGATTCTTTGCTTTACTCAGGGCCATTAATTATTATTAATATAGCCAATATTAATTTTTGAAAAAAAAAATTTTTTTTATTTTTGTTCCTATGGTAACACAGGTTTTTTTCTATAATTTTTGGCCAAAAGTAGGGACCGACCGATACCGATATAAGTATCGGCATATCGGCCTATCGGTCAGTTTCGTGTTTATCGGCATCGGGCATTTTAGGCCGATTCAAAAAGGCCAATATTTTTCTGTTTTTTTCCCCAAATTTCCACTTAATTTTCACGAAAACGATTCCCTGACATTTGCTGAACGTTATAGTTTAGTTTTTCAAAGTATTCCCAATTTGTACTTTTGTAACATGAAGAAGCCATGATTTCATTAATTTATGAGTAAACTGATAAACCAAAGGCAATAGGATGATTCAATTCTTAATTAGATTTATTTTTTATTTTTATTTTGACGGTCAAAAGTCAAATGCACGCGAGTGTTTATATCGGCAGCCGACATATCGGTATCGACTATCATGTTTTCTGTATCGGCCTTTATCGGTATCGGCCAAAATTTTCATATCGGTCGGTCCCTAACCAAAAGTCTCATTTTTCATCTATATCAATTCCAGCTATGATCATTACAAATTATCAAGTAGGGCTAATAGTAATTACTCATAAATTTGGTGAGGTTTGGTTAAAATATCCATTAGCGACCGCCCTTCCAAGTTAAGATTTGGTGAGGTTTGGTTGAAATATCCATTAGGGACCGCCCTTCCAAGTTAAGATTTGGTGAGGTTTGGTTAAAATATCCATTAGCGACCGCCCTTCCAAGTTAAGATTTAACATGGAAGTACATTAGTTAATTTTTCATTTAAATCTCCACAAAACCCCAGGCTCAAAGACAGTAATTGAATATTACACAATTATGTGCACACCATGATCTGTGTTTACAGCTGCCACGAGCTGCCCATGTCAAAACCGTAAAGAATTATGACCTTTCGAAGAGGCGCACTTAATGAAAACCGAGTTGCTCTTTTTCGATACATTGTGTATAGTCGATTTATAATAATGAATAATATTATGCATAATATTATTCTCTTGCAACTAGTTTTTTGGGTATTCTTATACCGTTTAAATTCAATAATTTACAAAAATTACAGAATCAATAAATTCTTATTTTTTCTTTATGAATGATATATTTTTACCAATGATTACTCATTTCTGTGGTATTTATTTGTCGAAAATAAACAACTGAAATTATGAATAAAAATATTTAAAAAAAAAAATAAAAAAAAAAATAATAAATAAATAAATCTGTCCAAGTTCTATTCTGAAATCTTAATTTTCACAAAACAACAAGAGTAAGGCAAAANCCTTTCGAAGAGGCGCACTTAATGAAAACCGAGTTGCTCTTTTTCGATACATTGTGTATAGTCGATTTATAATATTGAATAATATTACGCATAATATTATTCTCTTGCAACTAGTTTTTTGGGTATTCTTATACAGTTTAAATTCAATNATGAATAATATTACGCATAATATTATTCTCTTGCAACTAGTTTTTTGGGTATTCTTATACAGTTTAAATTCAATAATTTACGAAGTATAAAAATTACAGAATCAATAAATTCTTATTCTTTCTTTATGACTGATATATTTTTACCAATGGTTACTCATTTCTGTGGTATTTATTTGTTGAAAATAAACAACTGAAATTATGAAACAATTAGGAAGGGATTTTTAGTGTAATTTTTGTAAAGACGGTCTATGAAAGACAACTTTAGAATTTTACTTTAGCTCACACATGCGTTTTGAGGTTTGCCGAACCTTCCTAACCCGAATCTAGTCCACAAAAATTTTGCCGCACCGTACCCGAACCGAACTTCGACTATATCGAACCGAGCCGAACCCAAACCAATTTCAAATTTTACTTTAGCGTACCGGACTTGCACCCAACCTCGACTCTGTCGAACAGAACCGTACCCGATTCTACGTTAATATTTTACTCTCTCGAGCCGAATCCGCACTGAATCCATCCCGAACCTTGCCCCATTTAATATCCAAACATTCAGGTTCGCCGAACTTCCCGAACCGAACCGAACCAGTTTCAGCTACGAACCTAACCGAACCGATTCCTAAGTACAAAAATTTAAGGCCGCATCGAACCCAAACCGAATCTAGATCCTGTCATACCGAGCCGAACCCGTAACTAATTAAAAAATATAGAACCCGAGCCGAACCTGTATCGAATAATGTTCGGTTCGGTTCGGGGTTCGATGAAATTTTTCCGAACCTCAAACACCCATGTGTGTTAGCTCTTCATTCTATGTATACTGTAAGTTGTGAAAACGAAGCGTGGATAATTTCAAATTTATATATGCATATTCAACTTTTATTAAATATTTCTAGAAATCTGCTTAACATCATTTAAGTTATATCAGACTATAAGGAATAACGTTCTTAAATAAAATCTTCAGTAGGAGAAAGAAACGTTGCGAAGAAAAAGGTTTACAGACGGATGCATAAAATTACATAACCTTCATCAATTCTAATCTGTGGGTAATTCAATTTTTTTTGCTTACAATAACGTTTTTCATTCAAATTTACGTATACCAAAGTGGATTAGGCCAACACGAAGCTAATTTGCAGCGTTTGAACTTTTGGTCAAAAGTTATAGGAAAAAACCTTCTGTGAGTAGTAGGAGTTGAACAATACCTAACATGATCAAAAAAATTTTGTCTTTAAAAATGCTTTTTTCAAAGTTTAATAAAAATTCAAAAAATCAAAATTTTGAAAAACTAAAAAATATTTCACCTGGGGAATGCGATTAGGTATNGAACCCGAGCCGAACCTGTATCGAATAATGTTCGGTTCGGTTCGGGGTTCGATGAAATTTTTCCGAACCTCAAATCAAAAATACTTAACCTCAAAAAAAAAAAGCACACACAACTGTCGGAATCGAACCCAGTACCGCCACTTGGAGAGCGTCGCTGCTAACCACATAACATATTTAACTAAGCACTGAATTAGACTTATTTGTAAGTATACATATTGTTTAAAGAGAGCGGACAAACAAAGACACAGAGGTAAAGTTTTATGTTTATGATAATAAGAATATAAGAATAATAATAATATTATATTCTATGAACTAATAAGAACCAATAGTTGAACTAATAAGAATATTAGTTCAACTATAAGTTGAAAAATTCCTGGTTTCATATGTTCTTCAAATGGATGATCAGATTTATGATGTAATATTGACTACTGTGAGAGTAAGAGTCTTCTCACATCTAAGCAGTTGGCGCGATACAGAATCGTTCCGACACGTTTCACAGATAATGTTCATGGAAAAATTTCAAGTTTGACTTTTGTAGTGTATAGCGCACGCATTGAACGAGAATGTACTGCAGATAACCATACACCATTGTAATAACTTAATAATTTATGCAGAAATGTTACACCGACGGCGGCTACTCGGATATTACCCGCAGACAGTATGAGGACGATGCGATGTTCACAACCTTGGGATTGACCATAAGTATTTTCGCCTAGAAACATTGAACTGCATTTGTTAAATTCGTTCAGTGACATTCTACATGCAGCATACTTGCAGTTCTATGACCAGTAACAATAGCATACTCATCGGGCCAGATATCGAAATTGGAAATTATGTCATCAGTCAACCCTAGTGTGGTACCTTACGTTAAATCAATCATTTAAAATATCAGGAAAAAAGAGCTTTACCTGCTAAATTTTTACTGTAATAATTCTGTTTCGGAAATGGTATCACTGCTGGCAACTTATTGGTTTAACTTCGAGAATTGAAGATGAGGCTGTTTATTTAAATTAGAAACATGCATGTCGAAATTCACATAAGAATAACCATGCTTTTCTGAACAACTTACAACTACCCGATTCATCAACTGTACGGATCAAATTAAAGTAAGTTCTCCGAGATAAAGCTCAAGAAGCTTTGCTGTCCAAATTTCAATGATATAATACTCCACTGGTTGATATATGGTAGAGAAATTAATTATGTAGTCACATTTCTTTATACATATTAGGGAAAAAGGCAAGCTCCTTAGTTTGTCTTATGTAAATATGATTAATTTTTCAAAGAATTCGGAACATAATCGACCCGATTCAGTTTGATGAGAACTTAGTGTTATGGGAAAGCAAATTTTAACGGTGCTGATTCTATCCGTTAAAAAGTGATGTTGATTTATGAATAAACATAGGACAAGATGATACTGTATAAATTGAATATTATTTAGCATAAACATCTATATTGAAGCGTAATCACGCCAAGGTGCACTGACTAGTAAAAGTAGCGATTAATTAGCATAGAATTTTCAAATGATAGCAGGATAACTATCTAGATATTATGCAGTGCGTTCAAATAAGGCGAAATTTTTGAGAAATGATTTTACGAAAAATAAAAAATTGACTAATGTCAAAATTTTTCACTATCAAATATGACTATCTTTACATACTATTTACCGCCAACTACTTATCATACGTGTTCGTCAGCTAATAGAATTTGGTATTTGATTTGATTTGAAAAACTATTTATTCTTTAGTCCGTTTCAGTGTCAGTCATTAGATAAATCCATAACTGTTCTCCCCACCGTAGGACTAAGTATCTAACAATTTATAATTTTTAAATTTTTAACCAAATCGAGCTACGTTTTACAACTAAGAAATTATATACATCATTTTTAAATTGAGTACTGGATGTTTCATTTAAGTTCCACTCTTTTGGGAGAGTATTCCAGAATGAGAAAGTTTTAAATTTCAAAGATCTTTTGTATGTTGCTGAATTGAATTGATCTATATGTAAGAGTGGTATTTTTTTTGCAGATCGAGCCGCAGGATTAAATTTGTGGAAATAACTTATTTCATTAATCGGTGATGTCCTAAACTTCATCACATTTTTTGATCTAGTCCATTGAGAGCTTTTCAGAATTGTTAGCAATTCAAAATTTTGAAGTATGCTGTTTATTTCCATCCTGTTTTTGGCTTTATAGAGTTATTTTCTTCCTGCCTTATTTGCCTTGTTATGTTTTCTTCTGAGTTTCCTAAATAGTGAATTCTGTACAGTTGAGAATAGAAATCGATTAATTTTGTTTTGCATATTATTTAGTTCCATTGCTGTTTGTACTGCCCAAATATCTATGCAGTAGTCAAAACTAGATATGACATAGATTTTGATCAGAATTTTCAGAGCTTTTGTGGTAAGAAATCTTGATACTTTACAGTTTTCCATNTGTGGTAAGAAATCTTGATACTTTACAGTTTTCCATAAACGGTACTAATTCTTTTGTCAACTTCATTCGCATGGCTTTTGAATGTTACACAAGAGTCAAAGATGATCCCCAAGTATTTGAATTTGAAATTACGTCTGATTATTTCATTGTTGATTATTATATCTGGGGTAAATCCTATGTTTGACTCATGGCTTTTGTGGAAGATCATGAATTCCGTTTTGTTAGTGTTGATCTCCAATTTTTTTTCTTTGCACCATGCTGCAATCTTTTCTACAGTTGAAATTAACTTTTCAACTATAATTTTGGAGCACTTATCAGAAGTTTAAATAACAATGTCATCCGCATATGAGAAATGGTATAACAATTGATCTTCCAATATCATTTATAAATGCTGTAAATAGTAGTGGCCCAATTGTAGAGCCTTGAGGAATTGCGTTCACTTCTAGGAACTGGTCTGACAAAATTCCATTATTTAAAATATTGAAATTTTTGTCTTAAAGTTAGTTTTTTAATATTGATATGTAATGTGGATTTAATGAAAAGTTGGTAATTAGTTTTTGCATTAGAATGGCGTGATCACTAATCAGCTGCAAATTATTTGGAAGCAGGTATCACGTACAGAAATACATATGGTTAGGAATTACAGGGTCTATCTGCCTATCATGAACACTATTATTTTCGCGAATAAAATTATAACTTCTATATTATAAATTTTTCTGGTCTGGTCAATATGCTGTCGAAGCATCTACTGTTTTTATCTTTTCAAAGGACAGTTTGTTCTGCTCGTAGGGAGAGCTTTCCACAAATTCTGTCAAAATTTATTGCTTATCTGCAATTCAGGCATTGTTTTTAAATAATCGACGCCAGAAAGACTATGGCAATAGTGTCAATGCTTTTGACAGGGATTTGAGCATTAGCAATGATGGTAATCCAGTTTATTTATTTTTAATTTTCTTTGTATTGGATAGGTTTCTTTGATGTATGCGATGAGCAAATTTCATGGTGGACGAACAGTTTGTCAAGTTCCTCAAGATATCGTTTTGCAACTTTTGATTTTAGTAAAAACTGCAAGCTGTCTAAGATGTACCTTTCCAAGTTCACTTTGAGATTAGGTGTCCACGGATCAAAGGCCACACTCCACGTCCACATAAAGCTCCAACGAACAGGAATCAGTACCAAAACTTTTTGAGATTTTTGACAGACGGATTCAGGATCTGGAAATTTTTCAAATTTTGATGCTAAATCTTTTCATCTCAGTTACAATGTTCGACGAACACAAGTACCTTATCAACACTGACCACTTCTTTCGACTTGAACCCCCAGCTGACATTCATAAAGCTAACGGCATTTTTGGCAATTTTGAAAATAGGTATTAAAACATTCTACATCGACTTTATTTAAAAATTAGGATTTAAAATGTACAAGATATAAAGCATACTTTGAAATATTGTTATTAAATGGATTATCGCTTGAAAAAAACTTTATTTAATGGCTAATGGATGTACCATTAATGTTAGTGTGATCATTTGGCAAAAAGCAAATTTATTTTGGATTAGCAATGCTGGAGTATGGAGTCCAGAGTCAAGGTTAGCTAACAAAATCAAACTTTTGTGGACAACTCACTACTACTATTTACAATATGTAAATCCAGCGTAAAACTTTATGACGTGAATTGTTAGTTGTATTTGTATATCAGATTAGGATCGCTCTGACTGGTTCATGAATTTTAAAAACTCATACGACCAAAAACAAATACTTGTAACAAAGTAAGAAGTGTTACTTAGAAAAGCAAAATTAACTCAAATTATAATTTGAAGAGTTTTTGGGTTTGCAGCAAATCTTTCCGTTATAATAGCCAAACCATGAATTTGTCATGGTAGTACATAATGTTAGGGGATTATTTGATCGTGCATTCTACCTCTGATATAGTAGAACCTAGCAGTTTCTGAGTTAATAGTACTATAGCAACCAATGACCATATTCACCAGACAACCCCTAACAGACTTCATCGTCATTCCCACTGTCGATTACCGCATTATTTGTGAAAAAAAGTTACTCACAATCATAAAAATCACAAAGTCCAAGAATGTGAACATGAGTCACCAGCACCCTTCTAATCATAAACAAATTTAGCCACTAAGACCCACAGTGTATTACTTTTGAAGTTTTAGAAATTTTTCACATGATTCATACTATAAATAATAAGTTCTTTCTAAGTTATTTGCAGCCTATAAAAGGGGACAACTTTGTAATTTAAAACTCAATAAGTTACCCTGTCAATTTTACTAGAAAATCTTTACTCTAATAAATTCATTTATACTTACGAGTCTCGCTCTACTGTTTTTACTCCTACATCAGATTTTATTTCATGGTTGCAGAGCGTGGTTAGGATTTTAGGTACCATAGGCAATCAGTAAGTTTAAAGTCAGAAATAATTTATTCAAAGTTTCCTAAAATGTTTTTTAGAAATACAGAATAGTAGAAACCTAAACAAGTTTCAAAAGTACCAAAACAGAATAAACCTTGAAAGTGCTAAACAAAAGTTAACGTCTTCTACTAAACCAATGAAAGGGAGGCACCAAGCTCCCCAAATCGGAGTAGTGAAAAAAGTGATCAAGCAGATCGTTATTACAAATTTAGTGCCACAAGTGAAAGAAGGCGAAACACAACAAAGTGCTGAAGCAGAGCATAGATCCACATCTTTCTAAGTAGAAGAACAGTGATAAAAGAAGATTGAAATTACTTAGTTAACCTTGGAAACACCGCAAAGTAGAGTGAACTCAACAGAGAAGTATCCAGAAATAAACAGGAGAACACAAGGGTCATAGTTCTCAACTGTCGCTGTTCACAACGGCATCAGAAAGTAACGCAATTAGTACAAAGTGACAAAAGAAGCGCACAAGGACAATAGCAGTCCACAAGAACCCAGATCAGCAAAGAGAGGCAATGGCGAAATACAGTCACAGGTCACGGGTTGGAGAGGACGGCACTAAGATTGGAAACAACAAAGGTCAAAACAATTTAAAAGAATTATAAGAAGACATCACTTTTCTGAGGGGACTAATAGATCAATTCAAAAGTGAACAGTAAATTTTATTATTAGCGTTCCGAAGTTCCCCACTTTTACTTCTTTTCTAACCTTGCATTGCGACTAGAAAGCCATTACAATGAAAGTTAATTATAGTATGCGCACTCCCAGCAAGCTGATCTGTAGTAGGGTATAACTCAAATACAAGGATTCAGAAAGCTCTACCTCTAGGTGGTTGAATTCGGCTTTCTTGTGTGCAGGGTCTATGAATTAGGTCAACAACGGTAAAGGCTAGTGCACAAAAACTAAATAATTAACCCATAGGCGGCGGTCACTATTCATATTATCCCTTGTTATGCGCTATTGGCTAAAATTTCTTGTTATGGACACTATAAAAAATGTGGATACTACCCGCATGGTAATGTTAGAGAGTGGGAACTATCCAGAGTGGAGAATTCAGGTTGTCCAGATTCTTAAATCTGCTAAACAGTGGGACATAATGAGTTGAAAAACGGTTAAACCAACAGCCGAAAGCGGGTTGTGGGATGATAAAGATGTGGAAGCCCAAGCCATCCTGGTAGCCATAATTGACACAATAAATACAAATCACATCTAACACTAGAAATATTTGATCGGTTGAAAGAAATCCACTCAGACAGTTTCACTCTGAATAAGCATCACACCTTAACAGAGTTTTTCAACTAGAAGCTAAAACCCGGTCAGAATCTGTTGTCTGCTTACAATGAATTGAAACAATTGTCAAGAAGCTTGAAAAAAATGGGCGTGTCTCTATATCCTACTTTCCTTCCAAGCATGATGCCTTCAAGAAGGCTTGGCGCAGTGTGGATCCAGCGCAATGGAAGCTTCCAGTGTTCCTTGCCAGAATTTGCAAGGAAGATTTGAAGACAGAGCTTGTATTGACACCAGAAAAACAACAGTGTGTAGCCAAGGCTTACCGAACAACTTCACAAGAAACTTTTTTCAACAAGAAGGAAAACATCAACGAAAAGAAAAAGAAAATCGAACAATTGAAGAAGAATAATAATGTAATTTTTGTGAATAACACGGGCACTGGGCTCGTGAGTGGAGAAGCAAGAACAAAGCACAGCTGTTCAATACACCGGCCCAACAACCAACTAAAACAAAGACATCTAAGCATGAGTACGTTTAAACAGAATCAAACCATTAAACCTGCACAGGAAAAGCATTCACAATACAGAATTCAGATGACGACGATCATGTTTGGTATAGAGATTCCGGAGCAAACACACACGTTTGCGGACAACGAGATTGGTTCTTCACATACAGTGAGTTCAACAAACCAAGACCTGTCTACTTAACAGATTGACAGCCAATACAGGCACCGAAAATGGTGCTGTTAGAGTATTCGCTTTCGTAAATAAAGAATGGATTGAATGCACAATCAAAAATACACTCTATATACCGGGATCAGTGAATTTATTTTGACAACAGAAGCTAAGAATCGCTCACATATTGACACATGTATAGAAAGGTTTGGGAATGTCTGCATAGACCGATAGACTTGCTATACAACCGATACAAAAGAGAAAGGCTCTAAAATACAAATATCCTTTCTTCCATGGATTAACTTTGTAATTCTATGTTTTAACTATTTGTCTTCTCTGAAATTCATAAATAGTTACGGAAGCGACATTTCATTGTCCAATTCCAAGAACTAAAAATAATCCTCCCAATTCTAAGAAATAAATTATCATAAATCTAAAATTCTTTTTAGGAAGGGTATAACATGCAGGTTTCAACTCTTGTTATCACTTTTCTATATTATTGTCCAGGTAAACCCAGCACACAGTAAACAAGAAAGTTATTCGAACTGAAAACATGAAACAGGAGAATTATCACAAAAATGTGTATACTAATTTTTTCTTAAAACTCAAAAATCGCGCATATTGCCAATTTTTTTACATGTTGGCAATTTTCGCGATAAACTTTTTTTTAAACCAAAATCATAATTACTGTAAAATTACTTTATTTTAGCACATATCATACTCCGAAGGGAGGCTAACATTTTGCGTCGAAAGAAATCCTGAATGGACCTAAGTCTGAGCGTGCCCTAGCATACGTATGGGAAGTAATCGTGTTGGAGACACATACACAATTACAACGTATGTTGGAGTTATGTGTTGGTCTATGTTCACAGGTATTAATGTCATTTGCGTAATAAAGTATATACTTACTATGGGAAAGGCACAAAATACGCATAGTAGTACAGGAGATATAGTAGATAGGAAACGGATTTCATGCGCGTATACAAAATTTGAATACAAAAATTTTGTTGAAAACTGTTGCATATAAAATCTAACTAATAAGTTAATATTTAATAGAATGGCTAAGGGAGCAGGGATAAGCAAAGCGTTGAGTAGCAAGAAGGCTAAACTTCTACACCTCTGTCTTGTATGTGATTTAAAATTTGATTAAAAGCAAGAAATGGAACCACACTGTCTCAGTGTTCATGCTGACGTTTAGAGTGATACTTATGACGTTTCCCGAAAATGTCTCATTTGTGATACAATGTTTGCTTCGAAGTCTGAGATAGAGACTCATTTCTTCAATACTCATGGATCATTCCTTGGACGTTTTGAGCGCGATAATCAAATACCGACTAGTTTACAAGATATTTATCAAATGTACAATCAAATTTATTGTTCGCTGCTTTCCATCTATTATATCAAACCATCAAGAATTTTATACGGAAATTCAACAAGTTAGAGACGGCATTCACGATATAATTCCCGTGGTGCATGAAATGACTATTTTGAGTGTACTTAAAAATACAGACGAGAATTTAATGTGTTCAAGTGCACGAATGATCTTTCTTCAAGTGTGTTCAACCAGACTCCTGCAAAATTTTCAAAAAGGAACTAAAATTACGGAAAAATTCAAAGCATAGTTTGGAATAAAGTGCTAGTCCAGCAAATCCCATCCAGATGGGCAATAAGAAAAAAAGACCATTCCATTTACATCATTCTCATATCTTGTCCTGACTGAGCATATTATTCGCAGTTTGGGCAATCATGCCAAGTTACTTTGACATGATAATCGAAAAATTCATGTGTGAGGGTTCAGGATGGGTCTTGGAAGAAATTAAAGACTATACTATTGTTACGTGTAAGTACTTTATCATGCCATATATATTGAGTACCTATCGAGCATACATATCCAGCCCATTCGCACTTGATCAGCATCCAACAATTCTACTAAATATCAATAATAGTGCTCAGACTGTGGATAATTAACAAAACAAATGTTTCCTTTGGCGTAGTCTTCGCCCATCCAACGATTGCTGGAGTTGCCTCAACAAACAGAAATCAATACAAAGTTGACAATAAAGTATCTACACATGTCAAACATGTGAACAAAGTGAACAAGGATGAGATCATATTCCCAATAACCCTTGATCAACTCGATAAAGTCGAATCTCAAAACAATTTTTCATTAAGTGTGTTGGGCTATAACATAAACACTAAAGATAATCAACCCATTTTTTATGATCAGGTTCAAGCAATTACAAAATGTCAAAGAAACAGATGGACAAGGAAAACTTGGACAACTTTTGTCTCATGCAAAAAAATACCAGTATCCTTTACAACACCAAAATAAACCTTTACGCTCACCATCGGGGAAATGTATAAAACATGTGGAGTGATGATTCTTCAGCCGTAAATGATAAAGTGAGTGTTGAGATCCATCTGGTAACATGAATGGGAACGTGTTTGTTTCAAGAAAAGTTCATGTAGTACATCAGGTGCAAATTAGATTGCGGGAGAGATGGGATATTGGAAAAGAAATTGGAAAATACGTGCACTAAATGCCTAAGAGTACAAACTTTTCCAATATTAACGTAAACTCTAAAAAGTCATATAATAAAAATTATATAAACAAAATAAGGTGCGGAAAAACTCGCATGACCTTGAAACCAAACACAACACGTGTACGGAATTATATAATGGCGGCCATTATCATCATCATCATCATCATAGCAGCTACAGTCGTATAGAACAAAAATATCTAGAATTTTATTAATTTTTTGTCTCCCTTGGATCCAAAATATCTGGTAAGTATATCGTTTACAGCATGAATCCTATATACTACTGTATAGGAAATACGAAAACCAAAATTTTGATATATTACACAAAAGTGTACAAGTTAATTTTCCGGTATCGAGTGTCAAATGTGTTAACACAGGCTTAAAGCCAACACGACTATGGAAATTTTGATGTATCACACATACAGGTACAAGTTGATTTTCAAAAGTTAATTTGAATCAACTAGACACATGATAAACTTTTCAGAAATTTTGAGTTAAAAAAAAAATAAAACTAAGGGTCCCAATACCATTTCAGTAAACACCAGTATAATTATTATCATCCTCTTTCTATACTCAACTCTTATCAATAACTAAAAAAAACTATATTTAGCCCCATAAATTAATTTTTTTTCCCTTGTCAAACGGCCATCCTTAATGGCAACCACAACTGTAAAAGATGACGTATATCACAACGGCCATCTTTTTTTTTTCATGGTAACAATAAAAAAAACATTTGAACTCACATACATAGAGACATGAACTCCATCTCCATTTGAAAACAGCACTATCATACCATGAAGGGATATATAGAACTATATAGCATGGCAGCCATGTTTGTTTTTTGGTGGACATTCTATACTAACTCATACATACGCTACTTGATTCGGTCACACAGAATGGTCAGGAAAATCTTTTTTGATTGTCTGAAACTTCATATTTCAATCGATTAGGCAGATGTTCCCGAGCTAGCAATTTATTTATTTTAATCTAAAAAAAGGAGTCTTAGGAAACACAAAAGTGATTAGTCCATTTTATTACCTACGGCTTTTCTGCATTTGTCTTTGCCTATTGTCTAAATATTTAGTCCGATGTACTCAGACTGGAATAACCGAAGTAAAGTTTGAATATTGAACCGTTTTCTGGCTTGCTCTTGCATGAAATTACCTAAAAATGTGAAATTCATTCATTAGTTTTTATAAAGGGATAAAAGTATTAAAATAAACATTAAATCAAACCATTAATTTAAATCAGAAGCAAAACAAACTTTTAAAGAAATACTGAAGATCATAAAAATTGACTAAAGGAATTACGAATGAAAAATTAGTTCATTAGCAATTTGATTAGATTTGAACCAGCTTCATAGAGCTCGCTGGGTTTTATACACAAGTTGTCCATTTGGGTGATTCGTGTACGCAGGTTTGAATCATTACGAGTCATAAAATTGAATATTTTTATCAACGTCAAAATTATTGAGCGCTGACTCTGAAACCGAGGTGCATTGGTAGAAAAAGGTGCATTTTTTATTCCAGTCACAAAACAATTAGTGACTCTAACTCTTCAAGAAAATGGTAGTGATGACTGCATGGAAAGCTAGGGAGCTGCTATATGGACTTTCTGTTTATAACCTTTTTCGACGTTAATGAAAGTTATGGATTTTATGGAACAAAATCAACATCGCGGTGACTGTGACAAACGATCATTCACGGTTTATAGAATTTGACTACATAAAATTGAGTTAGTGTTGAAAATGAAGTATATTCCACATTTCAATGATTCATCTGAAACGAATAATAATTTGTCACAAATTTTTTTTGATTTTCCCCAAAGACAGCAACTTTCTCCAGCAATAGGCGTTGACCAAAATTTTCTTTTCTTCGCATCAACATATAATGTTGGACTACATCTGAATTAAGAAAAATTCTTTTGATGTTAAAATGTGTTTGGTTTATAGATGTTGACCTGCCTTAATTGATACGGTAGTGGCCGTGGAGCACCTTAGTATACTTCTCCATTTTTCTATTCATCTTTGTATCTCTATTGACCTACATATCAATCTAACTTTTCATCTATTTATTCATTTACCTATACATCTATGTATTCATCTCTCTGCTTGTCCATCTGTGTACCTATTTCAATCTATCCATCTATCTATGAATCTATCTACCCATCCATCTATGATCCTATCGCTGTTTCGATTATTTATCTATTCATCAATCTACCTACAAATGTACTTCTCAACCTTTGCATCTATTCTTTCGTGTTCACGGCTGCAAAGGGTTGCTACCCATTTTTAAGTATTGTCTTGGAAATTCCACAATTGGTCTTAATTGTTTTTATTCATTATAATAATACATTGGAATTTAAAATTGNTATTGTCTTGGAAATTCCACAATTGGTCTTAATTGTTTTTATTCATTATAATAATACATTGGAATTTAAAATTGAATTATCAATTTTTAAACTTACCATAAATGTTAGTTGGAAATTCATATTGATACTATATCTGTTAAAAATTTTCGTATTATGTAGTCAACGATAGTATTGTCCACGCTCTTTTAATTTGGCTCTGTTTGTTCAAAACAATATCTAAAACTNTATTGTCTTGGAAATTCCACAATTGGTCTTAATTGTTTTTATTCATTATAATAATACATTGGAATTTAAAATTGCATTATCAATTTTTAAACTTACCATAAATTTTAGTTGGAAATTCATATTGATACTATATCTGTTAAAAATTTTCGTGTTATGTAGTCAACGATAGTATTGTCCACGCTCTTTTAATTTGGCTCTGTTTGTTCAAAACAATATCTAAAACTTTGTATTTGCATACATAATTTCCATTTTCAACTCCATGCTTCAATCAAATATCCAACTATTACAGTAAGACGTGTAGAGTCAGTGAAACCAATGTAAATTCTCTTGGCACATGTTTCTCCTCAATACACTAGATGGCTTCTGAAAATAACGTAAAAACTCAACCTTGCTTTTCATCAATATTTATGAACATGTTCCTATGTAATAAATTATGACATTAGAAGTGAGAAATGTCTCATCTCAATTCATTTAATGAATCTCAGATGTGGATGGAGTTGTTAAAATTCACTTTCTTTCAATGTCCTAAATCTAGCCATAGAACACACACTCACACTCTCAATTTTTTGTTTACTGTCTGGCGTCAGTCAGTATCTCCGTCCGACAGAACACAGAACCAAATCAACCAAACTACATTGCGGTGTGTCCATCATTTTAGCTATTGCTATTGTTCTAATAGCAAATTAATTAACAATTATGAAAATTTTAAAAGTGAAAGTACGACCGATCTGCGTATTTTTGAGTATATTGTACCTAATTTCATGTCACCAAGCTACCGGAACGCATTCGTCAGAATCAGATGAAGAGGGTATTATTACATTTGTAACAGAAAATGACACATATGAAGACGATGATGACATTCATTTGGAACCTAATGTAAGAATCACTGAAAATTTAAATTTAGTCAATTGGAATATATATTTTACTTTATTACTAACTGCTATATAAAAGTCATGGTAAAGTTATTTACTAATTATCACTCAAAATTATTCATAATTTAAACAAATTATTATGATTAGGGTTAGGGAAAGACAATAGTAAATAATATTTACAAGTCAAAAAAATTTTAGATTTAGGTTATAACGGTTGGTTACAATAAGAACTGCCTGAAAGACATCATAATTAGCATTATTGTCTGGTATGTACGATTTGCCAAAAATATTTTCTATGAAAATTGCCAAGCCCAACATCGACAATGTCTCAATTTATCATTTGATTTATCCACCAGAGGCAACTGAATTCAATATGTGATTTCAAGTTTGGTCTGCCCAATTTGGTTGAAACTCGACATGGAGGTAGGTAATACAATTCTGAGTAAGGTATAAACGAAACATTTTTATATCGACTTTTAATATCACCGCGAGAAGTCAAATTTTGAAACAACAGGTTGAATTCAGTGACCTTTGGAGGTCAAAATAATACTTAATATGAAAAATACATAACCTTATTCAAGATAACATTGACTACACTCCATGTCGTGTCTGAAAGAAATTGGAGAAATCTTTTTTGAAACTATGTATTAAATACAGTAACCTCTGAAGGTCAAACAAAATGCCAAATCCATACTTGTGCCCTAAAAAGATTCTGCAGCATAGTTTTAGTTATCTTGATACAAAAAATTTTACCAAATTTGACAGTGACCCTCAAAAAAAATAACCGTCGTATAACTTTTATGTATTTTAAGAATATTTTTTATGATAGAAATAGGCAGTTTCCGTTAAATAATTTTGTGAATTTTGCTTGTCAGCTGAATTTATTTAACGTAAGCTAAAAGTTGAATGACGCTCATTCAAAAAATATAGGTTTTATGAAACGTTAAAAGCCTCACATTTACTTCAACTCATCAGTAAAGAAGACATAAATCAAGGCATTGGCGGAGAGATTATGGTGTACTGAATATGTAACTACCATCTATAAGAAAACTAAAATTTGTTCCTTTTTTTTTCTTTAAAAAATTGTGACAAAAATAAATCCTTTTTGAATTTTTCACGGTTATGTTATTCAATGTTACCGCAAATTTATTCAGATTATGTAAACCTTCACATTTTTCTTGAAGTTTATCGTTGACATTTCAAGTTTAGTTTTTATACTACCAATTTAATATATACATCTTTTTATTTGCATTTTATTATTTATTTAGACTACTTTATTACATGATCACGAAAATTTCAGTTTTTTTTAAAGTTGAACATAGCGCAACTGTTAGAAAGAAACTATGAAAATGAAATAAAGAATGTATTTTTACAAAATTTAATTACTATTCTAAAAAAAAAAATTTTTTTTTTGTTTTTTTTTTGTTTCGAAAATGAATAACTACTAGAATTCACATTTAGGTTGTTAGGTTGTTAGGGTTTGTGTCACGGAAATTTGAAACAAAAATTTTAAAAACTTCATCAAAATCAATCAAATCGAAATAACTTTATTAAAAAATTAGTTGAAAACACCTGATTTCTAGACAACTAGATTTCACCAGTCTGACATCAAAGGCAATGCAAATTGATTACAATGTATGTAAAAAGGATACCAGTTAACAAACCATGCAACAAAAATCTACAACGCGATGAAAATTAGGTGTAATGATGATTTAGTTAACAAAAAAAATCAAATAAAGCATTATCTGATTCCTAAATAATTTCAAAACCTTTTCCAATAAAAATCCAAACATCCGGAACAACGCAAAAATGCANCCTTTTCCAATAAAAATCCAAACATCCGGAACAACGCAAAAATGCAAACCTCTAAAATTCGATAAAAGCAATTAGCTTCAAGCAAAATTAAAACATAATTGAGAGGATTTTGTGTGAAAATTTACTGAATAATTAACTTCAGAAGTTCTTTTTGCTTAGAGTCAAAAGCAACTAAACCAAAATTTTGTTCGATTGTGTCCAAGTATTCAGAATAGGCAAGATCATTGTAATTTCACTGNTAAGCAACTAAACCAAAATTTTGTTCGATTGTGTCCAAGTATTCAGAATAGGCAAGATCATTGTAATTTCACTGTTCCTCAAACTGGCCGCAGCAGCCTGTCAAATCATTTTTCCTAAAACATGTTTCGTGAGACGCTGCTAAATCTTTAACTTTTTGGCGACAACTATTTGGTTGCTTTAGCTATCAATGAGTTTTGTGTTTTGTGTTTAGCTATCAATGAGTTTGAAGCACTCTTGTGCTTCAAATTATTTTAATGTTTTTATATCCACATAGTAACTACTCAATGACCCACTTCTTATTGTGTCATTTGAGCTAAGGAGTTTGCTGTAGCTACCGGGTCATACCGGTAACATTCCTTCAACTAGACTACCATTATAGTACTTGTATAAGAGCTGTTGCACTTTGACAGGGTTTGGACCCAGACTGGCTGTACCTTCATGANTACCATTATAGTACTTGTATAAGAGCTGTTGCACTTTGACAGGGTTTGGACCCAGACTGGCTGTACCTTCATGATTAGACGTCTGGACACAAGTAATATGCAAAAACACCGATAAGATTTTTCTAACACAGTAAAATAAATGTCAATAGCTCACCCATTTTCATGTAAAGTAAAAGTAAAGTATGCGTAGTAGTGGAATCATACTACCAGACATATGAACAGGTTGTTTAAAACTACACATATACCAAGCGGCGNCTGCCTGAAAGACATCATAATTAGCATTATTGTCTGGTATGTACGATTTGCCAAAAATATTTTCTATGAAAATTGCCAAGCCCAACATCGACAATGTCTCAATTTATCATTTGATTTATCCACCAGAGGCAACTGAATTCAATATGTGATTTTAAGTTTGGTCTGCCCAATTTGGTTGAAACTCGACATGGAGGTAGGTAATACAATTCTGAGTAAGGTATAAACGAAACATTTTTATATCGACTTTTAATATCACCGCGAGAAGTCAAATTTTGAAACAACAGGTTGAATTCAGTGACCTTTGGAGGTCAAAATAATACTTAATATGAAAAATACATAACCTTATTCAAGATAACATTGACTACACTCCATGTCGTGTCTGAAAGAAATTGGAGAAATCTTTTTTGAAACTATGTATTAAATACAGTAACCTCTGAAGGTCAAACAAAATGCCAAATCCATACTTGTGCCCTAAAAAGATTCTGCAGCATAGTTTTAGTTATCTTGATACAAAAAATTTTACCAAATTTGACAGTGACCCTCAAAAAAAATAACCGTCGTATAACTTTTATGTATTTTAAGAATATTATTTATGATAGAAATAGGCAGTTTCCGTTAAATAATTTTGTGAATTGTGCTTGTCAGCTGAATTTATTTAACGTAAGCTAAAAGTTGAATGACGCTCATTCAAAAAATATAGGTTTTATGAAACGTTAAAAGCCTCACATTTACTTCAACTCATCAGTAAAGAAGACATAAATCAAGGCATTGGCGGAGAGATTATGGTGTACTGAATATGTAACTACCATCTATAAGAAAACTAAAATTTGTTCCTTTTTTTTTCTTTAAAAAATTGTGACAAAAATAAATCCTTTTTGAATTTTTCACGGTTATGTTATTCAATGTTACCGCAAATTTATTCAGATTATGTAAACCTTCACATTTTTCTTGAAGTTTATCGTTGACATTTCAAGTTTAGTTTTTATACTACCAATTTAATATATACATCTTTTTATTTGAATTTTATTGTTTATTTAGACTACTTTATTACATGATCACGAAAACTTCAGTTTTTTTTAAAGTTGAACATAGCGCAACTGTTAGAAAGAAACTATGAAAATGAAATAAAGAATGTATTTTTACAAAATTTAATTACTATTCTAAAAAAAAAAATTTTTTTTTTGTTTTTTTTTTGTTTCGAAAATGAATAACTACTAGAATTCACATTTAGGTTGTTAGGTTGTTAGGGTTTGTGTCACGGAAATTTTGAAACAAAAATTTGAAAAACTTCATCAAAATCAATCAAATCGAAATAACTTTATTAAAAAATTAGTTGAAAACACCTGATTTCAAGAAACTAGATTTCACCAGTCTGACATCAAAGGCAAAGCAAATTGATTACAATGTATGTAAAAAGGATACCAGTTAACAAACCATGTAACAAAAATCTAAAACGCGATGAAAATTAGGTGTAATGATGATTTAGTTAACAAAAAAAATCAAATAAAGCATTATCTGATTCCTAAATAATTTCAAAACTTTTTCCAATAAAAATCCAAACATCCGGAACAACGCAAAAATGCAAACCTCTAAAATTCGATAAAAGCAATTAGCTTCAAGCAAAATTAAAACAATTGAGAGGATTTTGTGTGAAAATTTACTGAATAATTAACTTCAGAAGTTCTTTTTGCTTAGAGTCATAAGCAACTAAACCAAAATTTTGTTCGATTGTGTCCAAGTATTCAGAATAGGCAAGATCATTGTAATTTCACTGTTCCTCAAACTGGCCGCAGCAGCCTGTCAAATCATTTTTCCTAAAACATGTTTCGTGAGACGCTGCTAAATCTTTAACTTTTTGGCGACAACTATTTGGTTGCTTTAGGTATCAATGAGTTTTGTGTTTTGTGTTTAGCTATCAATGAGTTTGAAGCACTCTTGTGCTTCAAATTATTTTAATGTTTTTATATCCACATAGTAACTACTCAATGACCCACTTCTTATTGTGTCATTTGAGCTAAGGAGTTTGCTGTAGCTACCGGGTCATACCGGTAACATTCCTTCAACTAGACTACCATTATAGTACTTGTATAAGAGCTGTTGCACTTTGACAGGGTTTGGACCCAGACTGGCTGTACCTTCATGAATCGACGTCTGGACACAAGTAATATGCAAAAACACCGATAAGATTTTTCTAACACAGTAAAATAAATGTCAATAGATCACCCATTTTCATGTAAAGTAAAAGTAAACTATGCGTAGTAGTGGAATCATACTACCAGACATATGAACAGGTTGTTTAAAACTACACATATACCAAGCGGCGTCTGGTACAAGGCAAAAATATTGAAAGCATGTTTGTGGAATCCCTAGATAAAATCTCTTACATTTCTTCTCACTTCTTTTGATTAGATGAAAGTTGAAAACTCAACTGAGCATATCTTTAAACTTTCTTATATCAACTTTAACATTGTTGCAATTATTGTTAAATTTACCATGTGACAAACATTTTATAATGTATTTTCTTCTGAACACAGAACATTTTGCCTGATGGTGTTTTAATTCAAGTATCACATGTAACCCTTGATACTATGTGTATACCATTCAATTTTGCTTCCTTGGTAAATTAAATTATGTTAAACTAGTTAACGTTCCAAGTAGCTTCCAATGCGGTCAATTAATTACGTATTCATGAGATGATTTTAATTCGTGAACTTCAATAATTTATCACTACTGACGGAAACTACCTAAAGTTTATTTATTTTTAACTTAACGACTTGTTATTTTAGTACATTGGGTCTACTGGACTAAGGAATACATGTTTGCACATAATTCTCAATGAATATAGACATGATGTAATCTGTTGAACCTATAGATTGTGCAAGTAAAGTATTAAATCATAATTATATTCAGTGAGTACAATTGATATGTTAGAGATGACTTGGTAGAAAACTGAGTGAGTTAATGCATCTGTTTTTTTTTTGTTTTTGTTTCTCCGTCCTCTCATGCCAAAGAACTCATCTAGTGATGCTAAAATAAACAAAGAATTTTCCACAGTGCATTTTGGCAACTTAAAATTCATAACCCATAATCCGTCTGGAGTTTTTTTTCGGATTTTATATGCTCTATTTCTTATTTTTTTTTAAATTCAGTTGATTACATTGGGTGGCGGTGAAGGGTGACCGATGAGAATCGACATTTATTAGCCGACAGACTCTATAAACAAGGATTTGGTTCGGATAACCTTAGAGGCGTGGTTGGACGAATAACAAAATATACGAACTTGAAGCTGATAAGTTGTTATGCTTAAATATAAATATAAACTTTCAGTCATACCGACGACATTAACAATTTTTTTTAAATAATTAACACTATATACATTATACAGTGAGTCCATTTGAAACCTCTCATAAACAAAAAATGGAAACCATGGCGATTTCAATGTTTGTGTTGTTTTGTGAGAAAAATTACATCCCAACAGTTGTAATCGGTCAGTGAACTCTCTAAATTCTGATTTCTTCTCTCATTCCTGTTTGATTTGTAATCATATTTATATTTTTAATAAATGATAGCCGAATTTCACTGTAGTTACTGCAGAATTGTTATTTTTAGAAAATAACAAACTTCAAAAATGGGACGTTTCAAATGGACTCACTGTATGTAGTAGTTAGAATATTGAATTATAATAAAAAATTTATAAAAAATCAACTATGTTTCTTGTATTTTATACTGATGTGAGAGAGTAGGTAATATGAAATAATAGTTTTATAAGTACAGGATGAGTAATATTTTTTACTACATTACAAAACAAACTTCCTTTTTTCATTTTCCTGAGTCATGGAGTTAATTTGTTTAATAATTTAAATTCTGCTACGACATAGTATAGAAACAAATTTTAAAGAACTTAATTTAACCAAATTAATTTATCAAAAATTATTCACTTTATGACAATGCCCTATTGAAAGTTCCTTATTGGTGTTGATGAATACCAAAAAAAAGAAATTGACGAAGAGAATGATAAATTAAATGCATGGTTATTCATTTAACTTCTTTTTTATATGGGGGTGGTTTTTGGCAACAATGTAATGAATTGAGTGAATAGCTGTTTCTAGAATAATTTATTCTCTAACTCTACTTATTCAATTAAAGAGTAGATATTTTTTAATTTGAGTCCTTGTAACAGTATGCTGCATTATGACAAACTCCGATTTAACATAAACGTGTCTGCAATGAAAGTGGTGAAAAAAGAAACTAGAAAAGATTACTCACCCTGTAGTGGAGGGAATTACATGAATTTGATTTTTTTTTAATTGTATGAAAATATGTCGAAGGAAAATAAGAAGCTGAAAATAAGGCACTGCATTAATAAAATAAAGCGATTACGGTACCTTATATAATACGCCGAACACACTGTTTAAACTAAGGGGCCTAGAGAATCCGGCGTCTGAAATTTATGTCACTTTGAAAATATGATCTAATATATGGCGCCGAAACCCTGACTTAAGAAACTTATGCATGCGCATACCTACTCAAAAATTATGGCGGATATTTTTTGGCAGCGATATCTTCATGGAACGATTAATTTGGAATTACTAAATAGTTACCGCTTTAAGAAAATGAAACTATGCCAAGTAGATGAACAAGTCTAAGCGTCATGGTCCTTATGACTATGAAAACTAGTAATTCCGAAATAATTAACTTTACGACATAATGATTTGACTATACAGTTGACTAATTCCAAAAACTTATTAAGTCGCTTCTGTTAGCACTATTTTGATAATTTGTCTGGAATATGTGCTTAAGGGTAAGTGAAGTACGTCAGAGACTATTCACCTCGAACATCGAAACTTGAGATGTTTATGCAAGTGTTATGTCTGTCTCCACGCTTCATTTCCGCAAAACGGTGTTAATTTAATGCCTACTTGTGTCTAGCTGGCACCGGAACTCAAAAAAAGTTTTATAAGCAGACAATTCTATTCATCGGAAACTGCTTATCCNTGTGTCTAGCTGGCACCGGAACTCAAAAAAAGTTTTATAAGCAGACAATTCTATTCATCGGAAACTGCTTATCCTTGATAAGAAGTGTTCCTTTTGGATATGCTTTTTTCAGAGACAGTTAATATAATTTAATGCTCATTGGTTACTCTAGAACCCCACTGATAAGCCGAAACTTATACTCGTCCCAGGAACCATAGACACATATCAAGTTACATTTTAACCCCTTGACCTTTGCTGGAGAAAATACAGGCTGTTCCAACAANTGTGTCTAGCTGGCACCGGAACTCAAAAAAAGTTTTATAAGCAGACAATTCTATTCATCGGAAACTGCTTATCCATGATAAGAAGTGTTCCTTTTGGATATGCTTTTTTCAGAGACAGTTAATATAATTTAATGCTCATTGGTTACACTAGAACACCACTGATAAGCCGAAACTTATACTCTGGTCCCAGAAACCATAGACACATATCAAGTTACATTTTAACCCCTTGACCTTTGCTGGAGAAAATACAGGCTGTTCCAACAAAAAGATAACTGACTTTCTTTAACTCCACTCAATTTGAGTGGAAAATACTTTCTCCAGTTATCTTTTTTTTTGGAACACCCTGTACTGTGTTTATGGTTTTTTGTATTTTATTTGAAAGAAATTATTGTTCTGTAAAACTATTAACAGTTTGAGCAAAATAATGCAAAAGCAAGATAAGATTTGAAAAAAAATCAAGTTTCTACGATCACTGGAACCGATGTCATAATTTTTTGAAAATTGAAATTTTTGGATGTGATTTTTGAAACGTTAATCTTTTGAACATCACTTTTGTTACATCATTTGTCACAAAATTACATCCAAAAATTTTAATTTTCAAAAAGCCATACTTTCTGTTTCAATGATCGTAGAGACTGGATTTTTTTTTCTAAATCGTATCCTACTTTTGCATGCTTTTTCTAAAACAACAGTTTCCTTTTTCAAAATAAAAATAGCAGAACCAAAAATACACTACTTTCTCCAACAAATGGTATGGGTTTAAAAAGTAACTTTACATGTGTCTATTGTTTCTGATACCAGTGTACGTTGAAATTAAACGCCAAGACTCATGATGCGGTATCTCTTTTTCCAAGTCAATCTAGGATGATTTGCAAGAAGGAAATAATTTATGACAGTAGTTGTGACTACAAATATACTACTACTAAGTGTATAATAGTTATTATTGGGCAAGCTTTTTGAAGTAAAATTACAAAAAACTAATGGATGGGTCGAAATGAAGTTTAGCGACTAGGATAGCCCAAGCCTCAAGATTTTTTACCTGTGCAGTGAGCCTTGTGCGCGCACATTGTATGTGCACAGAGGACGTTGCCCGACGTAGTAAGCATAATACGGGTGCAATAGACGTTTACATGATCATTAGACGATTATATGCGCATTGTGTATTGTATGTGCATGTTGTAAGTGCGCGGAAGACGTTTTCATTGAACGTATGCAGCGAAAATTTACAGCACATGTGACCTTATACACGCTGCTGCGCTTGTGTACGTGCTCATCATAAGTGCATATTGAAGGTCCACATTATACAAGCGAGGAAGACGTTTGCATACGCTGTAATCATTCTAATGTGCGCAATAAACTTTTTCATGTACATTCAACGACTATATACGCAAAGTGCATGCGTGAGTATTAAACTTTTCCAGTGGACGTTTGTATGCGAAATGAGCGTTTTGGGTTCAAAATTTAAGTTTGGATGCCAATTGATGGTTTATATGCGCATTGTGGGTTCAATGTAAGCATTTTAATTCCGTAAAGAGGTAAACTCATAACACATTTTCTTTCAAAATTAAATTTTTTGTAAAGGTCAGAAACTCTTAATAATCAAAATTTAGTTTCGACATTTATAATTTCCTTCCTTTTAAGGAAATTAATATAAACAGTCGACCTCATAACTCCAATGTGCATCTACCTTTGAAAAGTTAAAGTTTGAAAACAAAATTAATTTAATTAATAATTAATTNTTTGAAAACAAAATTAATTTAATTAATAATTAATTTAAAAAACTTCTACGATCCATTTTTGATTATTTTTTTTAACAACCTTGATTCCAACATTCCTTTATTTTCCGCATTTCCAAAAATATCTACAGCTTTACTTTGTTCATTGTAATTTCGTCACTATTCTTCCACTAACGCCTCATAAATAAATTTATATTTAGAGTAATATTTGTATACAGTAACATATAACTAATTGAATATAATGAATTGTATACAGTTTGTCATTCAAATTTATCATCTNTCGACATTTATAATTTCCTTCCTTTTAAGGAAATTAATATAAACAGTCGACCTCATAACTCCAATGTGCATCTATCTACCTTTGAAAAGTTAAATTTTGAAAACAAAATTAATTTAATTAATAATTAATTTAAAAAACTTCTACGATCCATTTTTGATTATTTTTTTTAACAACCTTGATTCCAACATTCCTTTATTTTGCGCATTTCCAAAAATATCTACAGCTTTACTTTGTTCATTGTAATTTCGTCACTATTCTTCCACTAACGCCTCATAAATAAATTTATATTTAGAGTAACATTTGTATACAGTAACATATAACTAATTGAATATAATGAATTGTATACAGTTTGTCATTCAAATTTATCATCTNTATTTGTATACAGTAACATATAACTAATTGAATATAATGAATTGTATACAGTTTGTCATTCAAATTTATCATCTGTTCTCGGTGTCCTAACAGGTACTGCCCATTCGTCATATAAACAGCTAGTATATACCAAATGGCAAAGTTTCAATGCTATACTGTTGATCATCATTAACTGCAAATGAAGACAGTTTTAACTGTACGAGACATAGGTATAAAAAATTAATGGATTGGAAACGCTCTACCTCTTTTCATTTTAATACATACCAACCCACAATCACTATGTGTAGTACTTGTGATCATAAGTGTATTTGGTGTACGTATATATTTTCTAAACCAATTTAAATTCCATATCATCTATAACACGACCCTGGCTCAAACTTTTTGAATTTTAGCATCCTAAGTATAATAGTATCTATGAATCAAACACATTGCCAAAGAAGCCAACTGTTTCAATATCCTAGCGCAATATCATTCAAAATTTTGAAAAATGAAGTATTTCACAACAGCAATAGCCAATCTTTATTGAAATCTAAGCTGAGATAAATGTATTGGTCAAACCTTTCAAAACTATTGTAACTTGTAAAAAAATTTTTATTGCTTACTGACAGGTAGATTTGCAGTTTAAAATACTCTACTACTACAGAAATAGTCCATTTGTAATAATAAAAGTAAATTGACTACTACTGCTAGCAATTTAATTGTAATAGACAATTTGAAAGGTTTACTATGAAAAAATAGTATCAAAATAACTTGAATGTTGAATGATGGGCCTTATATTGATCCTATGCATGTTTTACGGAGAGAGCAGAAAAGCAAAATTCGTTGAAACAATTTCGTACGCATCTACAGGCCCATTAGTTACATTTAGTTTGTTCATTCCTAATTTTTATTAATTTGGAAGTTTTATTACGTCGATGTATAACTGTCAATTTTGATTTGTCTCTTGATGATAATGAAACTTTTGCTCTGTAACCACTATGTTTTTAATGAAACAGATTTATGAATTATGTTGAAACCAGACAAAGTTGGTTTTGAAATTGGAACATGTGTTTATTCTANTAATGAAACAGATTTATGAATTATGTTGAAACCAGACAAAGTTGGTTTTGAAATTGGAACATGTGTTTATTCTACTCATATTTGAATATAGTAAGTATCAAATTGTAAAGAATAGCTTATGCACTTCACTTTTAGTGATTTCTAAGTCTTAGTTTTCATGTATATTTATAGATTTCTACTTGTTTCACTATAGTGATAATAGACAGTAAAAACAAACAAATGTTCTAATTCTGTGAATTCGTCACATCATGCAATAGAAGTCTAAACCAATCTAAAAACAATGACTCTTAACCTGTCACAGAGACAGAGTTTTTCCAAATATGGTAGTTGGAAACATTAATTTTTGCAACTAAAGCACAACCGATTAGTTTGCAACTTTTTGACTTGACCTGAAATTTGCTTACAAAAAAAAGTTTTTTTTTAACTTCAACGCCGTCCTTCTTTTACAAATGTTATTTTTAGTGGATAAACGAAAATTTCAAATATAATCCGTAGTATTTATTCTAGTTTCACGAATCTTTGTTTTACAACTTTTCATGCCAGTTTAAAAAAACCTCATTAATNTAATGAAACAGATTTATGAATTATGTTGAAACCAGACAAAGTTGGTTTTGAAATTGGAACATGTGTTTATTCTATTCATATTTGAATATAGTAAGTATCAAATTGTAAAGAATAGCTTATGCACTTCACTTTTAGTGATTTCTAAGTCTTTGTTTTCATGTATATTTATAGATTTCTACCTGTTTCACTATAGTGATAATAGACAGTAAAAACAAACAAATGTTCTAATTCTGTGAATTCGTCACATCTNAAAACAAACAAATGTTCTAATTCTGTGAATTCGTCACATCTTGCAATAGAAGTCTAAACCAATCTAAAAACAATGACTCTTAACCTGTCACAGAGACAGAGTTTTTCCAAATATGGTAGTTGGAAACATTAATTTTTGCAACTAAAGCACACTAGACAAACCGATTAGTTTGCAACTTTTTGACTTGACCTGAAATTTACAAAAAAAAGTTTTTTTTTAACTTCAACGCCGTCCCTCTTTTACAAATGTTATTTTTAGTGGATAAACGAAAATTTCAAATATAATTCGTAGTATTTATTCTAGTTTCACGAATCTTTGTTTTACAACTTTTCATGCCAGTTTAAAAAAACCTCATTAATNTCGTAGTATTTATTCTAGTTTCACGAATCTTTGTTTTACAACTTTTCATGCCAGTTTAAAAAAACCTCATTAATCAATTCATAATTGATTTACGCATTTTTCTGCTCATTCCCCGCAGTTCTTTTCTATTTCAAGAAATCATAAATTTATTTAATTTTCACAAACTTGGAAGCTACGAAAACATTTTTACTGGCTTTAAATTGACGTATAAATTTGGGACTAATCAGTCTATAAAATATATGTAATACATTAACCCAATTTCTTCATCTGGCAAATAGACATAACATTGAAACGGTTAAAAAAAGCATCCAATGACTGAGCTAAATTTGACTCATACTTTGAATCAAGTGGGTTTTCGTTGCTTTTTTTTATACATTTTTAATTAATTTTCTACTCAAATGACACTCAAGTCAGTGTCGAGCCTAACTAAAGTAGTTGGCACCCCCTCACGAGTGCAAATAAATTTTCTCACTCCTTGACTTAATTCATTCCGATTTGACAGCTACGACGTTACCTTGCTTTCAGCAGGTTGAGCTATTTTTGTAAGAATAAAACTAACCATTTGCCAAGTTCCAAATTTTGTTTAGCATATGTCAAGTCTGATGTCAAACATTTTCGATAACTTTTTNCTAACCATTTGCCAAGTTCCAAATTTTGTTTAGCATATGTCAAGTCTGATGTCAAACATTTTCGATAACTTTTTATTGAGAAAATGAGTTACTAAAACAAAATGAGTAAGAGAAATTATATTGCGATACAACTTTTACTTAAATTAATTNTTGAGAAAATGAGTTACTAAAACAAAATGAGTAAGAGAAATTATATTGCGATACAACTTTTACTTAAATTAATTCTATTTTTGGGTATAATTTTATTCTTTTTCGGAAACACTTATTTTCTACATAAAAATGGGCTTTTCCTACATTATTTTCAATAAAAATAATTTTCATACAAAAAATGTTCTAACAATATGCAAAGGGAATTGAAATATGGTATGTGCTTTGAAACACAACTAGTTTCATAAAGTATGAATCGTTGTTAAGGACGTATCATTTTTTGATTATATCTACCACAGTAGATTATTAGTATGCATTACAATACCTATTAATACAATAGTATAAACATTCTTCTAGTTCTAGAATTTGGACTCTGAGAAGTTTGGGTTTCAGATTTTTAACTTCACTAGGCCCATGTGCTATTTCGCCGCACGCGTTCGTGAAATTCCGAATTATGTAATTTACTTCCTACCGATTTCTCCAAGTGTAAGTCGTTGGCGCTAGTAGTTCTATGGATCTCATTTTTTTTACAAGTGATAGTCATGACCTGTCTGAAAATATTAGAAACACATTGTGCTGAAATCTGATAACTAAGAGCAATTGACAGTTTACTGTTCTCAATTACTAAATGTGTGTAAGAAATGATATCTGCTATTATTCATAATTCTTCCTTAAATGCTTACCTGGATAAGAAATTGTCCAAACAGCGAATAGAGGCAGATGAGTGATATAAAATAGTAGGCATTACAATTTTAATGTTCTTTTTAGGAATAACTTATTATAATAGGCATAATAATGGAAAACTTATGATCTTTTCAACGANAATTTTAATGTTCTTTTTAGGAATAACTTATTATAATAGGCATAATAATGGAAAACTTATGATCTTTTCAACGAATTTATATATGCAGTAGAACACACTTATATGGTCATCCGATATAAAACCAATTCCGTTATAAGATAAATTTTGGCACATTTGGTTTGAAATAATGTGTTTGGCATGAGGAAATATATCTCTACAGCGTGTTCAAATAAGAAGGGGAAAATTCGGCATTAAGAGTTTTTAAAAATCTGACAAANAATTTTAATGTTCTTTTTAGGAATAACTTATTATAATAGGCATAATAATGGAAAACTTATGATCTTTTCAACGACTTTATATATGCAGTGGAACACACTTATATGGTCATCCGATATAAAACCAATTCCGTTATAAGATAAATTTTGGCACACTTGGTTTGGAATAATGTGTTTGGCATGAGAAAATATATCTCTACAGCGTGTTCAAATAAGAAGGGGAAAATTCGGCATTAAGAGTTTTTAAAAATCTGACAAATNAAATATATCTCTACAGCGTGTTCAAATAAGAAGGGGAAAATTCGGCATTAAGAGTTTTTAAAAATCTGACAAATTAGACAATTTGGACACTTTTTAACCTAAGGAAATTTAACTATATTTTCATAGCAACTGTTTCAATTAGCTTGATTTGTTCACAATGTGTGAAAAAGTTTCACATACAATTAATTTTTGACTTACCTCAAAATTATTTCTCGAAAATTTCGCCTTCTTATTTGATGCACTGTATAAGACCAAATGAGATATAAGATCCAAATTTAAAGACCAATTTCGTGCCAGGTGGCATTATTAAGACCAACACATGCACAATCTCGACATTTTTCTTTACTCATTTTCCTTTTAGAAACTAAATACATAATTTTTAAAGTGGATAAATTAAAATTCTTATTCGTTATCCTACAAGATAAAGTAATTGACCTACTAAAATCTGGAAAACAACAAGAACTATAGGTTACTTCAAACACTTAAGATGAGCTTAAACCATAAACAAATAAATTTAAAAATCAATATAAATTATGGATTTATGAATTTGTATCTCTAGGTAGAAACATAATATTTCCTAGTTCCTCATCAAATATTTCAATAGCTGCTTATTGAAAGTGTCAATCTGGCATTCCTCATCCGGCTCTTAGAATTTCTTAACATTGGATTCCTGGACTTACCATTTAAGATTCCGTTAAATGTTTCCAAAGAGAGCTAAGTAGTGCTAATGTTAAGGATGTTCGAATCACTCAGGCATTAAAGTTATAATCATCGTATAATTTGGTTAAATGTTGCAATAATGCCACATGAATTTGGCTCCCGTGTTTTCGCCATTGAAAAGGCAATTGAGGGGCGAATTNTAAATGTTGCAATAATGCCACATGAATTTGGCTCCCGTGTTTTCGCCATTGAAAAGGCAATTGAGGGGCGAATTACAGGTGAAAACTACAGACTAAATTAAGTAGTATGCCGAAAACTTACTATAGCATTGATTATTCATTTAACTGCTTTAGTTCCCGTAGAATAGTAGAGTATAATCGCTTATTACATTCAAAAACGGCATAGATTTTATATAAGACCAAATTTGTCTTATATCCGTTATAAGAACATAACGGCTTTAATACCAGAATTCTTCGTACAAAATAAAATATCTTATAAGCCTACTCCACTGTATCTTGAAAATTGTGTGGGTAAAATGAGTGACAGCAAATAAGCAACACAATAATAAACTACTGTTCGTACGCCGTTCATGCTTGTTAGTTTTTTTATTTATTTTTTTTTGCTGTATAGTATATGCTAGCGTTCCAATGGAAACGCTAGCGACTACAGCCAGCCTACCTGTACCAAGATCAGGACAACTAGATTTAAAATTCTACTGTAGTTATTATTAATTCTATTGTAAATTTAAAACGATGCTTATTTGAAACCTAAATCGTATAATGCAGTTGGGAGAATTTATTTACATATGAAAAATGATAACTAATTTACTGACATCTTTGATTATTGTTTCTCTTCACCCGACGTAAGAGTATAATTTTGAAACAGATTTCCTGTTTATATTTGCCATCTCTCAAAAATCTTAGATAACCCGAAATCATTATCTAAATTTTCTTACTTCGACTTCAAAAAATAACGAATTGAAAAAAGAAAAAGTAAAATCAAGGTGAGAAATAAAGATAATATTTAGGTGCAATTGACAAATGACCTGCAATGTAGTTGAAAGAAAAGAACCAGGTAACCCAGCCCAAGCTAAGCCTAATATGCTAACACCGTTAAGTTTACGTGGAGAGCATGCAAATCAAAATTTTGTATATTTTTAANAAGCTAAGCCTAATATGCTAACACCGTTAAGTTTACGTGGAGAGCATGCAAATCAAAATTTTGTATATTTTTAAGTGAAGAAAAATAAATTAAGGAAAATTAGAAGAAACAAATAGTAATTGCGCCGTTGCTCACTTGATTCCAAAGCTGGCTCATGAGCAATGGCTCTGGCATGGAAATTTTAGATGTTTAACCGAATCCACTTCTCTGGCTTAAAAAGTTTTCTTAACCTGCTGGGCCTCGAATCAAGAGTCATTCTGGTTNAAGCTAAGCCTAATATGCTAACACCGTTAAGTTTACGTGGAGAGCATGCAAATCAAAATTTTGTATATTTTTAACTGAAGAAAAATAAATTAAGGAAAATTAGAAGAAACAAATAGTAATTGCGCCGTTGCTCACTTTGATTCCAAAGCTGGCTCATTAGCAATGGCTCTGGCATGGAAATTTTAGATGTGTAACCGAATCCACTTCTCTGGCTTAAAAAGTTTTCTTAACCTGCTGGGCCTCGAATCAAGAGTCATTCTGGTTNGTAACCGAATCCACTTCTCTGGCTTAAAAAGTTTTCTTAACCTGCTGGGCCTCGAATCAAGAGTCATTCTGGTTGGAAACATTTATCCAGATTCTTAAGGTGGTACGAGCCATGGGAGCACTGAACGGCATTAAAAAGAATAAATGATAAATACATTGAAAATGTTAGATAATCGTGTTTTTTTTGCCTATTTATTAATTGATAAATTTTGAAGCAAGTCAGAAATAATTTAGGGTTGATGCGAAAGGTAGAATGGACTGATAAGTGAAATAGCAAAAGTAGCAAAAGTACAATTAAGCTCTAATTACCATTTTAGTTTCAGATTGTGTTGCACTTATTGTTAGCTGATAAATCCCATTAAATTGTAATAATAATAATGAAATGGTAATATCTATTTGTCGCGTGTCTAAATGATCATAAATTATTTGCACGAATTTATTTCTACAGATACTAGGTTCGTATACAGAAAGATGTCCACCATTCCCAGAATTCTCCTTTGCCAATCGTCAACTTTGTGGAGTAAAGCGGTGTATTCGAGATGAAGAGTGTAACAACACATTTACCAAATTTATATGCTGCTTCAACGGTTGCATATTTGCATGTGCACTACAAGTGGAACCTCCTCCACGTAAGAATTTGAATTCATTATGAAGAGTATTATTGTGTTACAAATATATTATGGGAATGCTTTGTCTGTCTGTCCGTCTTTTTGCGGCATAACTGGAGAACGACTAGACTGATGGGGATCCCACTAGGTAGATCGTACATCAAGGACAAGCTGGTTCGAAGATGAACCAAGTGCGTTTGCATGTTAAGTTATAAGTGGGTTATTTTGTCATTTAATGGATGCACTGGGATGGGGGTTTCAGTAGACTCATAACCAATTCATCCAGCAATTGAACCTACGCAGTGGAGGTTTACATGCAGTTTGTCTATTGAGGTGGCCGTCAGTATGCACACTAGATATGTATGTAAGCAATAAACATTGTACTTGCACAGTTGACATGTACAAAGCTGTTGACATGTATTTACGACTGAAAGAATATACCCACACTACTATAGCTGAAACTAGAGTTGCCTTTCCCCCATCGTGCTTCGAGGAAAGTGCGGTGTGGTTAAAAACATTCANCTGAAACTAGAGTTGCCTTTCCCCCATCGTGCTTCGAGGAAAGTGCGGTGTGGTTAAAAACATTCAGTACCTATGAATGCAGTTGCCTTGGAAAAAACTGATTGTGTCATTGAAATTTTTTAACCACACCGCACTTTCCTCGAAGCACGGTCGGGGAAAGGCAACTATAGATCCAGCTTATACCATCATCGTGTTTTCAAGTTTTATCAAGTCGGTAAGTCACACATAGGTAAGTGGGCGATAGTAGAGTAGTGTGAATCCCTGTGAAGTTGTAAAAAAATTCTCTCTGTATGTGCGCAGTATGCATTATAAGTGTGCTTTTGATTCTTATGAGTGGTGTGTACCTTCACACACACTGTCAGAAAATAATCTAGAAAATTACTACAAGGTTACATGCAAAATGTTTCCTTTCGAAATTTAAACTTATTAATTAAAAAATCTGACTAAAAAGCAACCTGCATCAATTCCAAGATCAGTTATGACTCGTGGAATTGATAGGAGCCAGCTAGGATCGATGAAAATTTCAATTTTTTATAAAACTCCAAAAAAGGTGGCGCATATGTGCTCCCATGTTCGGGACAGCAGGGTTAAGCCGAGTTAAGCAGAAGGGATTAAATTGGCAATGTTATGTGTTTTGTTTATAAACAATTTGAAAAATCCAAAAGCTAAAATTAAAAAACAATATTATTTGTTGGATGTAATGTTGGATGTGAGGTCCAAGGAATGATGATAATGATGATGATGATCAATAGTCCTGTGGAGAGAAGGTCACTGAGGTCACCACATGACCAATCAATCAAAGGAATAATTAATTTAAATTTAAATAATGAAATAAATTAATAAATGAATTTAATTTACTTTTAATTAATAGAAATATAATAATTAATAAAAATATAAATTCCAAAATGGAGGAAGAAACAAAACTTGTTTTCTTCTACTCAGTGAAAAGTTATCTGAGCGTTGTCTCCAGACAACGCTCCCTATATCGTATATAAAAATTATATAAATAGTAATAATAATAGTTTTAAGAAAAAACCTAGCCTAGGGAGGGATTTTACTTTAAAATAGAAAAGAAAGGGATTTTGAGGCGATGGTATCTTGTTACCATCCTTGTTGCATTATCTTGAGGTAAGGGGTACAGCAACGCCGGAACGGGATGATGAGGACGACGGGAGGGAACTCCTGTTCCCTCATATTGGTCACATGCTTATATTCCACTCGACTCCCCACCATCAACCTACAGTTGCAACGCAAAACTGCTTAACTCCAATAAATATCGTGATTGTGGTTGCAAGGTGGGGTGTAGAACACAGGAAATAAAAGATGAAGCAGTTTCGCATCTGCTCGTCTCAAACCTTTCTCTAAGACGGTCATTTTGATATAAGGTTAATTTATACTCAAACGACAGCGTTTTTATGGAAGCGTGAACGGACAAAGACTGTCGTGACCAATGCCAATTTATATTTTGTTCAATATATATTTTATATTATATTTGCCTTCCCCAACTAACCAATTATTTTATTTAAAAAAATTCTTCCTAAAATTTGCGCATGTGTTTAAAAACTTTATTAGTTAGTTAGATTTTTCTCAATAGAAGCGCACTTTAAAAATATGTTTGCACTTATAACACAGATATGAACAGCGGGAACGGAAATGCAGAATCAAATTTGTCATGATGTGGTGTTGATGGAAAAACTGTTCAATGATCAATCATTGAATATTTAGTTTGGTACACAGATGAAACTCGATCCAGGAATCAAACCACGGTTCGGATCGGATCGGTATCGGTAGAAATATAGCTGGATCGGTTCGTGGATCGGGTTCGAAAGAATATTAAAATGTTGGTTCGGATCGTGGTTCGGGTTCGAAAGATTTTTTAAATGTTGGATCGGTTTGTGGATCGGGTTTCATAATTTTTTCCCTTGTTGGATCGGTTCGTGGTTCGGGTTCGAAAAGTTTTTATAATGTTGGATCGGTTCGTGGATCGGGTTCGAATTTTTTTTTCATTCTTGGATCGGTTCGCGGTTCGGGTTCGAAAGATTTTCAAAATGGTGGATCGGTTCGATTTGTTTTTTTCCCTGGTTCGAATCGTGGTCCTGGTTCGATTTGTTGGTTCGGATCGATTTGTCTGTTGGCTCGATTCGTGGATCGCTTACTCCTAAATTTATGGGGGATGGTGTTATAACATTGGATCGGTTCGATTAATTTTTGGATAAGTGGATCGGTTCGTGGCTCGGGTTCGAAATTTTTTTTAATGTTGGATCGGTTCGTGGATCGGGATCGAAATTTTTTTTCATTCTTGGATCGGTTCGTGGATCGGGTTCGATTTATTTTTGGATTCTTGGATGGGTTCGTGGATCGGGTTCGAAAATATTTGTTATTGTTGGATCGGTTCGTGGATCGGGATCGAAATTTTTTTTCATTCTTGGATCGGTTCGTGGATCGGGTTCGATTTATTTTTGGATTCTTGGATCGGTTCGTGGATCGGGTTCGAAAATATTTTTTATTGTTGGATCGGTTCGTGGATCGGGATCGAAATTTTTTTTCATTCTTGGATCGGTTCGTGGATCGGGTTCGATTTATTTTTGGATTCTTGGATCGGTTCGTGGATCGGGTTCGAAAATATTTTTTATTGTTGGATCGGTTCGCGGTTTGGGTTCGATAATTTTTTTCATTGTTGGATCGGTTCGTGGTTCGGGTTCGATAATTTTTTTCATTCTTGGATCGGTTCGTGGATCGGGTTCGATTTCTTTTTTCCTGTTGGATCGGTTCGTGGATCGGGTTCGAAATTTTTTCCATGTTTCATCTGTGGTTTGGTAGCTGTATACTTTATTTGCAATTTATTGAATAACATCCATATTTCATTTACTACGGTCCCGAGAGATGAATTCACAATTGCACATGTAAAGAAGGAAGTTTCGAAGTATATGATAGATAATCCTAGACTTATCATTTGGTTAATTAAGCCTTTGGATGTGTTTTAAGTACTTTGGAAACGTTTTCTAATTCTTCAACTAATGTTTTGTATTGATAAACCACGCATATGTCTGGTAAATTGGTTCTAATGATATCGTTGGAGTATCATAAAGCAGATGTTCCGGTCTAACAAGCTTTTTTATTAATAATTAATTATAAATTATTGTGAATAAAATGTATCTTACTCAGGCAGTGGGTAGCGGTTATACGTGAGATATAGGAATTATTACTCAACTGTCAGAGGTAATGGAAGTCTTCAAAAGTATTATTGTAGACATCATGGCATGAAATAGGAAAAATTTTAATGAAACAAATTTATTGAAGATTAATTAAATTAAATAAAAGAGAATTTTGATTTCAATTTAAAAATTTTGATTTGTGGCAATTCGCCCACTAATAAGCAACATTATGGTAGAGTCATCTCGTAGAGATTGTTCCAATATCAGAAGGTGGGAACGACAGTGTTTGACCAAGTGTCATACGATGTCATACGATGTGCCATACGATGTCGTGATATCAATCACGACATTGCGGACGAATCGTGATTTTATCTGTAGTGATCCAACTGTCGTCTGAGTATTAATTTAGGATATTAACTCTTTATAGAAATAATAGTTTTCAAACGCTCTAAATCTGTATACTTATGTAATGATTCAGAAGATATAGTTTATTATATTTCTGTACTGGGTACAAATTCTACGTTCATTGCTACGCAACATGATACCTCCTGTTATATTTTGGTTCTGACTTAATTCATTTTATGTGGAAAAATTGAGACGAATTAATTTTGGTCTTATAGCTTTTGATTGGTTGGAGGAAACTCTTCTAAAAGATGATATTAGAAATAGTACATTTCGGGAAAATGAATTTGAAGATTACCGTATACAAACAAAATCCTTGATGAGTGCGAGAGGAGCAAGTTCTGAATTGTCTCTTCCCGGTGGTTGTTTCCTGACGTCACAGCAGTACGAAAATTTGCTTATGTTTAAAAAACATAATCATGTTCGATCTTGGTAAGTTATTAGAATAATGCAGCATTAATGTTTATGCCTCAACAATTCTACATTTAAGTCAATACATGGTGAAATTTTCAATATACGGGGTCCTAAACCTCTTTAGACACCTATATATTTTCATTCAAACTCTTTATTGTGTATATCGTGACTAGCTAAGTACAGCCTATTGCCCATTGTACACCTAACTCTAACGTGTCCTTCCTCTGAATTATTTCTCTGAGGATGTTTAAAATTTCAATTTATACCTAACGTCACTGTAACTCTATGATTGCTCGGATGATGAGTCGAAAGATATTTCACTTTAGAGAATCAATTTACAGTTGCCGTAACGCCTCACTTCCTCCGTCACTTTATCTAACTTAAACAAAGTTGATAACCAACCAACTTTACGACAGCGCACAGATAATTTAGAGCTCCTCTAAAGAAAACTTTAACAATTAGGTTTGCGTTAAAATAACTCTGCGTTGTGATCAAACAACATCTAAATGCGCTAAGAGTGACGGTTGACGTTATGGTAACGCGAAGAGACGGGAGAGTTAGGATAAAGTTACGTCTACAACGGGCGTATGAAAGCACTAAAAAAAATTAGAGATTTTGTCTTGAGTTGAGCGGTCACACTACAATGCGAACCTACCGCAATATTCCTTTAGTAAGGTCGAACCGAGCAACGCCAATACTTGCTCTTCCATCTTTTCCACTATTTAGACATGCTTTCCGATGTCCTTTTTAAGTTGTGCAGATATTAGCAACCAAACAATTATTGCCAAATTAGTCGGATCCTTGTTTTCGATTAATTCCAACATTTGAGATTTTATTTTTTCGAGAATTGCAAGTTTGCACGACTGGAATCAGTTTTCAGATGAGAAAATCAGTTAACCGTTACACGGTCATACGGTATGGTTGTTAAGTTTACCATTTTACCTGTATACGTCTGGAATACATTAAATTATCAACATTTATCTGGATTTCTGATGATTAATACAGTGATATAAATCGGCAAATAAGCAAGTCTGTAATAAGGTAGACAATCATTCAACACACATGAATTTCATACTTGGTCTAGATTGCTAGATTTTGGTTATACTAAGCTCCAAAGAAAACATAATAGTGACGAAGCGAATACATAAAAATCCTTTAAAAGGGAAAACTGACTTTTTCCCGTTTCTAAATAACTTTGGGAATCCCGTAGTACTGCTATAGACCAGCTTCACCAATAATTTCATCTTTATTAACGGATAACCAAACTCCACAGAATACTATACAATTCACTCAACGTATCACAGTTACCAATATCACGAAATCGAATTACGTTTACAAATGCTCGCAGGCATCACAATAAAGTTTGTGTTAGATTAATTCTAATAAATATATAGCTCAATCCAAGTTGCGAAATNCGAATGCTCGCAGTAGTGATGCACCGGAAGTGACTTCCGTCACGAACCACCGGAACCGAAAATCCGATTCGGTGGTAAATGACGGANATTGATTCGCAATTAGTTTTGTTTAAATTGATATATTTAACTCACATCATATACAATTATACAATGATCTCAAGCCCAGCTGTAATACATTTTGTTTGACCAAATTGCTTTCGAAAATTTTGTTCATCATTAATCCCGCCAGTTTTGTCGTCACTACCCCACTCCACCGAGTGAAGATTCTGATGCATCTCCTTCACGCAACCATATAGCACATTCCTAAGTTTTCTCTCACATTCTCCAGATATGTTGAGTAGGAGGAGCCTAACGAATTGAAAAATGGATACCGTCATTGATATTATAAGGATATGTTTGGATGTGCTAACTATTCAATGCCATTCTTTAATCGTGGCAAATGCTTTCACTGTACAGAGTCCTTTTTTTGCCACTATTTAAGAATGTCAGTGTATTATAATAATGACTTACTAGCGAAGTGTAACATGTTNGAGTCCTTTTTTTGCCACTATTTAAGAATGTCAGTGTATTATAATAATGACTTACTAGCGAAGTGTAACATGTTTGAATTAAGCTTTTTTATTATAAATTATGCAATTAATACTAGTTCCTTTTTCACCATGTTTACAATACTAGTTTCTTTAAACACTAAAAATGGATAGAAAATGTTAAATTGCTAAGTTGTTGAAATTTTTGTTACAACATAGATTTACAAAGTTGTTTTATTCTGTATTTGCGTTTGTGCTTCATGCTTGGAGAAGTATAGTAAAGTAATCAACAATCAATCATGACATATAGCATTTTGAATTTTGGAAACAAAAGATTAACAAATTCTAAGGTCAAAAAATTGAATTTATTTTCCTTAACCGTTTAAGTTACATTTTTGACTATTCTAGTTGTTGAAAATTCCTGACTGTATTTGAATAACCAAAATTTTCTGTTTTCTGGTTTCAGTGCTTGTTCAAATAAAGAAGTAGTTTGTTCTGTGAATGAAACATGAAGATAATGAACCAAGCTAATGAAGTACACAAAACTTTCCAATCAGTATGACAAAATATCATATTATCGTCTAAGATTACAGCAATCCGATACTGACACGATGACGATGCGTAATGAAAGAACTATGTACATACGGTCGGAATTGAAATATTAAATTTTTTACTTCCAAAATTTTTGAAGGAACCATTTTGTTCCTAAACCAAACCTAAAATAATGAAATCGCAATTTATAATTATCGCTCGAAATAAAGTCTGTTACAATCAAGACATCATTTTTCTTGTAAACTTTTAAATGCTTCATATTATTTCATAGAAAATGCAAATAGATATTTAGAAATAGCAAAATTCAATTACAACTTTAAAGAGTAGCTACTTATCTATAAAAACCATAAATGGTTGAAGAACTAAACACGAGAGAACGCTTATGGTACAAATCAATAAATATGAGTCGTGGTAGGAATTCATAAGAATAAATATTTTTTTATGAATACATACATTGTTTACCATTGAAGTACCTAAGATATGCCCAACTTGGGAATTCGCAATGTTGGAAAATATGAATGGCTTAGTAGTGAAGCTAGTTTTCAATATAGAAGTAAAAGATGTTATTGTATAAGCACGGTGGAGTCACGGACATATAATTAAAGTGATGTGAGTAATAATTTTGGATTAGAATGTTTTTCCAAGTTGATTTTGTAAACAACTGGTAGTAGAGTTTCATTAACGGAGAGTCGCATGTAAATTTATATTGTAGCAGCTTCTTATTTGTATTGGTTAAAATATAGAAGATATTAACTAAACTTTAATTTTAATTTTTTGTCCAATATTATTCCTTCTGTTACGTCATGTTAACAGCAGTAAGAAATTTTAATCCGGGATTTTTTATTGGGACATATTAGATTAATTAAATGATGGATTAGGAAAAACCCTNAGTAAGAAATTTTAATCCGGGATTTTTTATTGGGACATATTAGATTAATTAAATGATGGATTAGGAAAAACCCTCTTAAACTTCATTGACAACTAAGCTAGCTAGGGTTGCAAGCGAGTAAGCTACAACCCGATTTCCTTAAGGCTCACCGGTTAGGATCCATGAGTCAGATCGTCTCGCCGAACCACCAGGAGTAAAGCCAACTAGAGAGTTTACCTACAACATATATTTGATTTGACACAATTCAAAAGTATAAGTGGAATTTTTTGCAATAGTCGACGGATGTACTACCAAACGTTATAGACTATATTGGTTATGAGACACAATTTTCAAGATGTGAAATTTAACCAGTTTATTGATTTTAGCATGNCGTTATAGACTATATTGGTTATGAGACACAATTTTCAAGATGTGAAATTTAACCAGTTTATTGATTTTAGCATGGAGGAATATCTTGTTTCAGGACCATAGAGGTTATAAAACCGATAATTTTAGCTACAAAGAAGATGGTCTTATATCCGTAGACTACTGTAATATAATTAGAAAATTGAATGAAATACACCTCTACGTCTCTACCTCTACTACATTTAAAACTTACGTTGGAATCATTTATTAGTTATAAAAATAGGCAGAAACCCATAGCAACCGCGAACAGATTGAACACACTGCTATTGGATTTGATATCTAGGAAATGAAAGCTAGGTTGGACACATACAGCGGCGAAAAAGTAGGTAGAAAGAATGATGGGTGGTAGGATCGGCAAAATACTTAAAGTTTTGTATAGCAAGTGCTGAATATTTTAATTGAAGCCGAATTTTCCAAAAAAAATTCTAATACTCAAAAATTGTTAATTCTATTGCTATGACAACGTAAGGTGAAACAATTGTTGTACTTCTTTAGCAGCAATAGAAAGCAATACGGTCGGTGGTCGGCTTGACCCCCAAAGTAAGTAGCTGAATTTTTTCTCGGTTTGACTTGATTCGGACAGGTAGCTTACAAGCTGACTCAGCTACTCGACAACCCTAATTCTAAAGTGTTGTGTATATTTCCATTGGATTTTTATTCTGCACAATCTTTTCCACAAAACTTTTTTCTTTTTTACTCGTTACTACTGATTCGTTAATTCAGAAGTATTTTGTCTTTTAATAACTCTAGTTTTGCTCGAAGTAATTGTCCAAATTTCTTTGTATACAATATAAATGGCAGAGTTTATCAAAAAAATTTTTTGTGTATATATATTTTTTACAATTTCATCCAACTTTCTCTTCTGTTCAAGCATTGTGGCTCCAACAATATATTCCAAATACAATAGTTCATGCAATTCAACCTTTCCCTGTGACCCAACTTCACTTTTAGCTTGTGTAGGTAGTATATGTCATTGTGATAGTCCGTCTAATCAAATTTACGACCCATTGAGAAATATATGTAAAAGTACTGTTGGTGGTGCATGTACAATGAAATTAGAGTCAGAATCACAACAGTTCCAAAAACAAGTCATGCGTCCTTGTATTGAAAATGCAAAGTGTGTTTCAATATTAACTCCCGATGGACTTACTTATACAGAGTGTCAGTGTATACATAATCATATTGAAAATTCGTCTGGGTCATGTGTCCCCGGATTAGGTCAAGCCTGTAATTATAAACCAAATGAATGTAACCCGCTTGGAATGATTGTCTGTAAAAACAATATTTGTCAATGTTTGGACAATTTACAAGTTTATGATGAAGAGTTTCATCGATGTGTGAGTCCTGTTGGGACACATTGTAAATTAGATTCAGTACAATTGGGTTGTGTTAAAAATGCAATATGCTATCCTTTTTACTATTGGTTGCCCCCAAAATGTCTATGTAAACCAGGTTTTATACAAAGTGCAAAACGAACCTGTCTACCTGATTCATCATATCATCATTCATAGTATATAATTTAACACTAGAATTACTAAATTTGATGATTACATAGCTAGAAATATGAATTAACAACTTGTGCTTACTATCTTAATTTTTTAGTATATTTTTATCTTAAAAACTAAATTAAATCTTATCAAAATAACCACGCTTACAGGGGAGTGTTGTTTTAGGTTTGTAAATGTTTTCACTGATAGTTATAAAGAGACAGTATCAGTTCAATTTTGTTGAGAGTTGGTGGAACTTACAATTGTCTATAATATTACCGAATTACATATAACAACCATATTACATACAAAGTTTTTTAATTTTGTTCTACGATTACCTAACACTTGTGAGAAAATATGTTTGTGGTAATTTTAATTTTTGCTATAATTTGTCTTGTAATTTTACAATGGTACACACAAAGACGTCCGACAAACTTCCCACCAGGTAATTTGTTACTTAACTTTCAAATAGTTGTTTTATGAAATATCTAAACAAAACACTTATTGTTTTAATTTCAGGGCCCATTGGCATACCAGGTTTGGGTTATATGCCATTTCTTAAACTCCCATTGCACGTCGGACTGACAGAGTTGGCAGAAAAATATGGAAATATTTTCAGTCTTTTTCTAGCCAATCACCCGTAAATTGAAAATAATTTTGGATTAGTAACTTTAATTGTAAATTTGTCTTCTGACCCTTTTACCGACAGTGTCGTCGTACTTACTGGTGCCAATTTAATCAAGGAAGCTTACAAAGATGATCGAATAACTGATCGTCCTCCATTACGTCCATTTCTCGAACGTAGCTGGGGTAAAAGACGAGGTAACACGAATTCTGTTCCTGCGCATAGCATAGTGTAAAGTACACGAAATGTTGCAGGTATACTAATTGGCACAGGCAAAGCTTGGCAGGAGCATCGTAGGTTTACACTCAAACATATGAGAAATTTTGGATATGGCAAAGGATCAATGGAACCGCTCATTATGGATGAAGTAGTTGAACTNACACGAATTCTGTTCCTGCGCATAGCATAGTGTAAAGTACACGAAATGTTGCAGGTATACTAATTGGCACAGGCAAGGCTTGGCAGGAGCATCGTAGGTTTACGCTCAAACATATGAGAAATTTTGGATATGGCAAAGGATCAATGGAACCGCTCATTATGGATGAAGTAGTTGAACTAATTACAACCCTGAAGTAAAAATTTTTGTAATTTTTGCTTTTAACCCCACATTGTTACTAAAATGCAACTCTGGTTAATAGAAAGCACAATGGACAAGCAATTTCTTTAGATACAAGACTAAATGCAGCAGTTTTAAATAGTTTGTGGCATATTATATCTGGCGAGCGATACCCACAGGATGATCCTCGGTTGAGTCGTGTTCTCAACACAATAATCGAGTATGTTATATAAATTTTCCTGCAAATAATCATTATTATATCTGAATTTTGATTTTCTTATATATTTTTTTCTATTTTTTTAATCTTCTCATTCTTATACATTTTCAAGTGGAAACATGAACAATACCTCTTTCTTTATAAATTATTCAACTAAAGTTTCACTAAATGTTTCTCTTAAAAATCTTTTAGCACTTTTCAGAAATATAAGTTTTATTTAAAATCGGTGTTGCCATACTTTCTAGTGGCAACATTGCTCCGAAAGTTTAAGGGTAACATATCAAATAAATCATTTCATTGTCATTGAATAATTCTAGTAATAAAGTATAATTAGCAGTATAACATATTACATAATTGTTTATTTATATTTATTTCTAGTTCATTTAATGAAGTTGAGATACTTGGTCCTGTATTTTTTATGGATTGGTTCACAAAAGCCTTCCCGCAGATATCCGGTTGGAACAAATTCATGGCCTGCCTTCCACCATGCTATGATTTATTCCAAACATACATTGATGACCATGAAGTAAAGCTTGATGTAAATAATCCAAGGGATCTGATTGATGCATACCTTATAGAAATAATGAAAACAACGGATGAATCCTCAAGTTTTTATAAAGAAGAAGGAAGTAAGATTTATACACATTAGCAAGGACATGAGTATCTTTCTATAAAGTATTTAATGGTTTTGGAGATTATAACCATTTTGATTTGAACTATATTTCTACGTACACTTTAGAAACATTATTTGACAAGGAAGAAGTTAATTTTGGACAATAGTCTTTCATGTCAAATTTCATATCCTCATATATTCTTCCACATATATACTTTTTTAGTTAACTAACTTATTTCTTATTAAAATGATATTACAATGAAAGTTCATTGAGAATTAAACAAATACATTATAAAAAATAAAGTATATAAAGCAACTAGAATTGAAATCTCAAAAGCTACGAATTCCATGACGTTTCAAATCTTTACTATATTATTTGAAAATTAATTACAAAGTAATTACTGAAAATATAATAAAGAATAACTGATTTTCGCACTTTTTCATCAAAACAATAGCATTTCGACCAAAAAAATTAATTACCTAACAAAACTAAATAGTTAATATACAAAAAAAATATGGAACATAAGTAACTTATCAGTTGTCTAATAATATTCACTGTAATCTATATCCTCTCATAATATGATAAAGTTTAGTTTGTAAATGTATACCATTTATTAGAAACATATCAGTGTTTTCATGTCTTTATACTAATCAGCTTTATAACTCTTTATAACATACATAAACCAATAGTATTATAAATATTTATAAATTCAGATTGCCCTACTGATTTATTAAAAAAAAGGAAGTTTTATTGGATGTCCGATGTTGCCAGGTACAGCTTGTAAAATTTTTTTTTTAAGTATAAAGATTTTGATAATGGTCTTATAGACAAAAAAGAAATTTTCCTTTTACTTCTCTTTTTACATTCGAACCATTTCATAAACATTAATCTAAATTATATATTCATGAGTTGCAATTTTAGAACCAATACGGACTTATATACAAATATCTAATAGAAGGGTTCTACTGTTTATGATATAATTTTTAAATATTTGAATGTTATATTAGAAAAGTCGTTGCTGGTTGTGATGCTGGATTTGTTCGCTGCTGGTGCTGAAACCACTTCAACAACCATCACATGGGCTATTTTATATTTGATAAAATATCCAAAAGTCCAAGAAAAAGTACAGAATGAAATAGATAGTGTTGTCGGAACTCATCGTCTACCATCATTGGCAGATCGACCAAGGTTACAAAAAAATGTTTATCATTAATAAAAACTTCTACATGAAGTGCAGATTGGTTATAATCAAAGTCCACTGTATATGCATGTATAATAATCAAAATAATAATACTCATTTAATATTATTGATTAGAATGCCGTATATGGAAAGCTTTATAGCCGAAACACTTCGCAAGAGTTCAATAGTCCCAATAGGTGTAGTTCACTCGACAACAGAAAAAATAGAATTTCATGGTTATACTTTACCCAAAGACACCATGATAGTTGGAAACTTTTGGGAAATCCATCATAACAAAAAATATTGGAAAAATCCTGACTCATTTAGTCCAGAAAGATTCATTACTTCTGATGGGAGTTACAGTAAGGATGACAATGTTGTACCATTTTCTACTGGTAATGAATCAAATCCAATATAAAAAATTTTTTAATTTATTATTATTTTTATGTTATAATATATTTTTTTAAGGTAAAAGGACATGTCTCGGAGAGTCATTGGCAAGAGACGAATTATTCCTATTTTTGGCTGGTTTTTGTCAACAGTTTCAATTTGACATTGACCCAAGTCAACCAGAACCAACATTTGATATACTACTTGCTCCTATTTCTAGACCAAAACCATACACAGTTATCATTAATCAACGGATTCATAATACTTAATTTCATATCTTGTTTTCTTATACTAAATTTATGTAAATAGTATGATTGGATTATAGTTTATGATATAATTTTAGAAGAAAAAAAGTTTTTCTGTGACTTCAGATATCAACATTTCAGATTTATTATATCCGAAATTGTTAGTTACTGGTAGTTGTAAAGGAACATCAATCTCACAGACATTAGGAGTTTAATTTAACAGGGTTGGTTAGTTTGCAAAGACACAAAATTTAACCATTAGGATTCGTTGTCTTTTATAAGACTGTACCCTGTTGCCATAGCTTAATGATTTGTCTATTTGTCTCAAAATTGTTTATTTATCATAGCTGGTCAAGTTTCAAAAAGTGATCTGATAGAGCTAGAAATGAATCTTTTTTTGTAATTATATTATTATTCCAAATAAATATAGTATACTGTAGAAAATTCAGATTTAAGAAAAGATTTCATATTTTGGAGGCTACATGTTGATATAGATGTACTAGCGACTATAGTTGTTAGTGGTCATACTTAAAAAAAATTCTGGAAACCTTAGCAACTAATAAGTTGTTGTCTTTTGGTTAGTGTTGTACTGTTCTGAAGTTGGCAAATGTATCTACTCTAAATCTGGCATCGTAAATAGGATATCCAAGTGGGGATTCAGCACACTCTGTCAGAAGATTACGCATCAAGTAACGATCATGCTGAAACAAAATAAACGATATGTTAAAAATTCTGTCAAACCTGTAATCATACATTCTAATATTATAATCCTACAAGATAAGGCAAAGAAACTTTTGGATTTTCTTTGAATCGTCAATTTCTTATGTTAGTATATATCTTATGAAAATATCATCCAAAACCGTCAATTTTCACAAACTCATAACTCCTGTTTTAGTTATCGAGGTTTGATTTTTTCAAAGTCTTACTCCACTTTTCAATATGTTTTCTGAAACATTCTACAATTTTCCAAAAATAAAAAACTTGTTTACGAGACAGAATTGATGCATATCTGCACTAAAGGAACCTTGATTACAATAAGTTTCTTCCCTGAGCCTAGTGATACAGTGCCGGACTGTATATATAAATATTTTTATCATTAGTCTGTAATTTAGTGTTTAATTATATTCAAATTTAATATTACAAAAATTAATTATTAAATTATGGTAAAATTCTCATCATTAAATTAAATAAAATTGTAGCAATGCTGTCTACTAAACCATTGTGAAAGTATAAACTTATTATAGTTTCATAAATCCAGCAAATTTTGCAACTCTCAGTTGCGACGATGGGGGAGGTTTTGTTGCTAGTTAGAAATAATAAAATTGATTTAAAAATAGGAGGGTTAAAGAAGCAGTGACGAAAATTTTCCTTATCCTGTTGACCAAAACAAAAAATAAAAAAAGTAATGCCTTAGTTACATTATACTACTTCTTGTGCACGATTTGATAAAATTTTTTGGTAGAAGGGATGAATGTGTCCGTTCTCCGGATGAGTATTTGTTAAAAAATTTGATTGTAGTTGATCAAAATTTCAATCAGATGAAATTTGGATCATCTTATGCAGAATACTTCCATCTGAACAAAGGTGCATTTTGAATTATCATGTTAACACTAATGCATAANGGTTAAAGAAGCAGTGACGAAAATTTTCCTTATCCTGTTGACCAAAACAAAAAATAAAAAAAGTAATGCCTTAGCTACATTATACTACTTCTTGTGCACGATTTGATAAAATTTTTTGGTAGAAGAGATGAATGTGTCCGTTCTCCGGATGAGTATTTGTTAAAAAATTTGATTGTAGTTGATCAAAATTTCAATCAGATGAAATTTAGATCATCTTATGCAGAATACTTCCATCTGAACAAAGGTGCATTTTGAATTATCATGTTAACACTAATGCATAANAGATCATCTTATGCAGAATACTTCCATCTGAACAAAGGTGCATTTTGAATTATCATGTTAACACTAATGCATAATGCTAATGTGATGGTAATAACGCCAAAGCGGGTGCGAATTAGAATTTTAAAAGAAAATTCAGTTCCGATAATACTGTTCTCAATCAGATTTACTCAAAAATTTCATTAAATTTTGCGCAAGAAGTTTTATGATGTAAATTGGAGAATAAAAGGAAAAAAATGAAAACAGAACTCAAATGCAGATGAAAATGAAAGGAAATGTAACGAAAGCGGTGTTAGTATTTTCTTCAAGAATTTCCAACAATGAAGCTTTCCTGAGGTACTTTTCTTTCCATTTTTAAGCATATTTACCTGTATAGAGAACCTCTCTTCGTCATCTGAAGTCAAATAGAGGAGTTCCATATTGAGATTTGCCCAAATTCCTTCAAGAACTCGTCTATCAATCTGACCAATGTGGAACAGAAGTCCAGAAGTGTCATATGTAAAAATTCTCATCTCATTCATGTCATCTTCCCTTTTTCTCATTGACACCAAACTCTCCATGTCACCATGTTTTAAAAAATANCTCATCTCATTCATGTCATCTTCCCTTTTTCTCATTGACACCAAACTCTCCATGTCACCATGTTTTAAAAAATAAGGAATCTCAGCTGGAGTACAGAAACAGTACGACTTCTCATATAAACTCAGTTCATCGAACAGAGCGTCATTTCTAGAGAATCCAACTTCCTCCACCAATCCCATATCGTAAATCTCATCCAGAGTTAATTTACAGGCGTATCTAATGCCAAAGTAGTTATTAAGTATGTCTTTGTTAATTGGTGATACATTATATAAAATGATATGAAATTTCTACGATTTAATTTTTTAGATTTAAAGTTTTGCCTAATCTTATCATATCCAGGTTTACATTCAAACACTTTATGTTATTTATGGTGTACTGCACTACGGTTTTAAAACAACCCTTCCGTCGTAGCAAGATGTGCATCTTATAACCGTTTGGTCTTATATTGTATATAAATTGGTACAATATAATTTATGTTGTAATATAAAGTATAAGGAGAGAGGCCATCAGTTTTGATTCTGTTCAAATCATGATCTGTCAATAATATACACCGTGCAAAATAAAACATACTAAAATGGAATGCCACGCTTTTCCCCAATAATTTGATTATCAATCGTGAAACACTAACAAGAAAAATATTTTGTGAATGGATGAAATCAAAAGTGAGGTGGCTGAAGAAATGTGTTTTCCTCATCTAAAACATAACTCAACTAAACCAATACGCATATCAGGTTTTATAACCAGTCAAATAGTNATGTGTTTTCCTCATCTAAAACATAACTCAACTAAACCAATACGCATATCAGGTTTTATAACCAGTCAAATAGTCAATTATCAAGGTGAAAAGTACAGTCTTATATCTGCTGAGGTGCAATATCCCTTGGTCTTATAGCGAGTGTTTTGTGCAAGTTAAATGCTTTGGAACATACAAAATGATTATTTTTTGGAGCTAATAACTGAATCGTTTCTTATAACCGAAGTGCACTGTAGTATGAAAGTTCAGGAGCTTGACGTTGATGGATTATCTTGTTCTGACTTTTCATCCGGATTAAAAAAGATTTTTCTGGACTTTGTTTTTTAATTTTTTCAAGTATTTAAAAATTAGGTTTTCATTTGTTACCTGAGTGCTTTTGTTGCAAGCTCAGTAAAGTTTTCCTTCTCCTGACACTGCAATTTTATAGTTTCTCGGAATAGACAACCCTCTTGGAAAAATTGATGAAATTCGATATCTTCATAATCTATGACAAATCAGAAAGAATTTAATTGAAAAGCAACTAAATATAACTGCCTTTCTGGATTCTATCGATATGTAAACGAGACACAAGAAGTTCTGCAGTCGATAAATATAATAAAGCAATTTATAAAACGACAAAGGGCGAGTGCGACTGCACATTAAAACAGGTTGTACACTGGATATATTATGAAGCTTTGATGTAGACTCCAGACAGAATATGAGATAATCGAAAATTAATTCTTGGTTCTGATAGNATGTGTTTTCCTCATCTAAAACATAACTCAACTAAACCAATACGCATATCAGGTTTTATAACCAGTCAAATAGTGAATTATCAAGGTGAAAAGTACAGTCTTATATCTGCTGAGGTGCAATATGCCTTGGTCTTATAGCGAGTGTTTTGTGCAAGTTAAATGCTTTGGAACATACAAAATGATTATTTTTTGGAGCTAATAACTGAATCTTTTCTTATAACCGAAGTGCACTGTAGTATGAAAGTTCAGGAGCTTGACGTTGATGGATTATCTTGTTCTGACTTTTCATCCGGATTAAAAAAGATTTTTCTGGACTTTGTTTTTTAATTTTTTCAAGTATTTAAAAATTAGGTTTTCATTTGTTACCTGAGTGCTTTTGTTGCAAGCTCAGTAAAGTTTTCCTTCTCCTGACACTGCAATTTTATAGTTTCTCGGAATAGACAACCCTCTTGGAAAAATTGATGAATTTCGATATCTTCATAATCTATGACAAATCAGAAAGAATTTAATTGAAAAGCAACTAAATATAACTGCCTTTCTAGATTCTATCGATATGTAAACGAGACACAAGAAGTTCTGCAGTCGATAAATATAATAAAGCAATTTATAAAACGACAAAGGGTGAGTGCGACTGAACATTAAAACAGGTTGTACACTGGGTATATTATGAAGCTTTGATGTAGACTCCAGACAGAATATGAGATAATCGAAAATTAATTCTTGGTTCTGATAGNGTATATTATGAAGCTTTGATGTAGACTCCAGACAGAATATGAGATAATCGAAAATTAATTCTTGGTTCTGATAGCAATCAAATTACTGTAACATGAACAAGTAATCAAACAACCTAAAAACCAAGAATTAATTCCTTCACATTTAGTGTTGCATGGGGTTACATTTTAAAGATAACTAATAGTAACACCTTTGGCTACAACTAGGTATTCTTTTGATTTAAATATCATTCAATGCTTTTCAAAAAAGTATATATTTACTTAAAAATATATTAACGCGTACGTTACGCCAACTTACCGAGTTACCGAATCTAATAATGTTTCACTGAATTTCACCTACACGTACGCATATGAAGGGTTGATATTATTAATAGGTCACCAAGCTAATGACTTTATTACCCAATTATACATAGTTTACTCTTTTCAAAGACTCCATCAGCTAATAGCATTTGTCAGACTGTAAATAATATGCAATTGAGACGAAAGTAATTGTCAATTACTCAATCAGAATTACAAGTAATTGATTACGNGACTGTAAATAATATGCAATTGAGACGAAAGTAATTGTCAATTACTCAATCAGAATTACAAGTAATTGATTACGCTAATGATTAATCAATTAAATTTGGACAGTCATTTTTATTGTAACTTTAATTTAAATTTGGTAATGTAATTGCTCTTCAATTGGATTTCTGCTGTATTTCTTCGATCTGTTATCTCACGTCACTAGTTTAGTGATATTTGGAAATAGTTATTTTCTTGTTTTTATGCAATAATGTATTATTTAGTTTAAAACGTTGATTTATCATATNGACTGTAAATAATATGCAATTGAGACGAAAGTAATTGTCAATTACTCAATCAGAATTACAAGTAATTGATTACGGTAATGATTAATCAATTAAATTTGGACAGTCATTTTTATTGTAACTTTAATTTAAATTTGGTAATGTAATTGCTCTTCAGTTGGATTTCTGCTGTATTTCTTCGATCTGTTATCTCACGTCACTAGTTTAGTGATATTTGGAAATAGTTATTTTCTTGTTTTTATGCAATAATGTNTTATTTGGAAATAGTTATTTTCTTGTTTTTATGCAATAATGTATTATTTAGTTTAAAACGTTGATTTATCATATTCTAACATTGTTGCTATTCAACTTGTGTGTTAGTTACTGAAATACAGTAAAATTCTGATATAGTATGTTTATTTGGGAGCTGAAAATATGGACATCAGAACCATCTCGTCTGATAACACGCGCTCACCCCATTCTAGATACTTTATGCTCAGATCAAACCCAAACAGACAAAAATTATTCAGGTCTAATAATCGNTTTATGCAATAATGTATTATTTAGTTTAAAACGTTGATTTATCATATTCTAACATTGTTGCTATTCAACTTGTGCGTTAGTTACTGAAATACAGTAAAATTCTGATATAGTATGTTTATTTGGGAGCTGAAAATATGGACATCAGAACCATCTCGTCTGATAACACGAGCTCACCCCATTCTAGATACTTTATGCTCAGATCAAACCCAAACAGACAAAAATTATTCAGGTCTAATAATCGAGTTTATCTGCTATTTGCGTGTCTTGTAACCGAAGGGTACTGCATACACTATGATAGAAAGCGCTCATTTAAGTCTTAAATTTTGGACGACAGGAATTAATTTTTTAGTAATTTTACGTCATTGCTATCGCTACATATAATAATATTGAGAAAAATTTCTTTGCATTACTGTTCCCTCCACTAATTCGTCAAGCTGAATTCAGTCGATAACTGTACAAACTGTTTACACGTTTTTAATCAATATTCCCTTGGAAACAATGTTTTAACCATAAAACCGAGAAAATACCGCGTACTGGACACGATTAATCATAAACACTAGGGGTCTACCAATAGCGTGCGTGGATTTGTGTGAGATTGTGTAAGGTTCCTCTTTTACACAATCTCACTCAAGTAGGATGGGCTTAGTGACTCTAATCAATGAGAGAGGATACAATTTCGTAAAATCTCTCACAGTTTTTACACACACAATTTCACGTAAAAAAGGAACCTTACACAATCTCACGCAAATCCACGCACGCTATTGGTAGACCCCTANCAGTTTTTACACAAACACACAATTTCACGTAAAAAAGGAACCTTACACAATCTCACGCAAATCCACGCACGCTATTGGTAGACCCCTAGTGTGTTTTTTTCTAGGTAAAATTCAACTTTACTGTTCCTAAAAAATTCGTAAAGTTTTAACTTATTTGTTATGAATACTTACTGCTTGCAAATAATAAATGTTTTAATTCTTTGACACACAGCGATAGAATAGTAGAATCCATTCACCGCCTTCCCTGACCCCTTGTCTACTTCTGCGCTTTTTCCAGCGCCAAATTTTGAGAAGAGCGATGGCAGTAAGTACTAGTAGGGATAAATATGGTTCGGACTTTATTTTGTCGCTCAGAGCACCACTTCGTCATTGTCTAATGGGAGTTGAACATGTAAGAGAATGGTTTTAATTCTCCATGTTCATTTCGTCACAACTTAGTAGTTTAAATTATGCTTGCAAATACCCCAACTCATTATCAAAAAGAAACCTCATGGATACCTCATAATTACTATTAGTAATAATCTAAGTTTCGACATTACAACTAGTGTATCGTCAGATCTTATTTTCAGATTTGATTATTCGGCCAAATTAAAATAATAAAGTATTTCAATCAGGCAGGCATGAAATTGTGTACTTAACCACTATTTGAGAAAAAGTCGAATCACCGTAACTATACAGGGTAGGGGATAAGTAATTACACATCGAAGAAGTGAGTTAGATGTGAGTTAGCATGGAATGAGATTGAAAGGTTTCAACCCCCTAATTTTTTATACATGCCTTTTGCGGTTAATACTTTCTCTATGTGTACTTACTTTTGCCCTACCCTGTAGAAATATTGATTAAAAGCGTGTAAACAGTTTGTACAGTTATCGACTGAATTCAGTAGACGAATTAGTAGAGGGGACAGTAGTTTCAAGCCATTCTTAAACAAAATTCTTTGACTCCGTAGTCGAACCATAACTATGGAAATCACTCCAAAAATTTGCTGTTTTGGAGTAACTGACTCTGAAGTGATTCTGGATTCACTAATTCTAATTCCGGATCAAGCCGGAGTCATTTCGAACACTAAGCTTTACCTCTGTTTCCAAAAATGATCTTCCAAATTTTTGTAGTGAGGTTTTCCATTCTTTCCTTAATGGCATTTGATGGGAGCATTTCTCCAACACACTTTTGTATCCATGACGACTTTTCGTCATACTGAAATTTCTCTTTCTCCTTCACTATCTCTTCGGTAGTCATGCCAGGGAGCGTAGGAAACTCAATATTCCATGATGAAATTGAAGACTTTTCGTTTTCTGTTGATGAGCCTTGTTTTGACTCTGTATCAACACCAATTGTGACAGAATCACTTTTTGAAAACCGAGGTGAGCTAAGACTGTTTATGTGTTGCGCATACGCACTTCCTCTGAATGCCGGCTTCTCCTTGATCCATAAATAAGAAAGTGCTCTGAATAACATCCGTTGAAAAATTGCCTTTTCCTGGATAGAAGTCAAGTTTGGTATCGTTGACTTCGACTCAGAATACGAAGGAACTCTAACTTCCATTTGGGGGTCAACCACACTTAACCTTGATTTGAGACTCCGTTGTAAAAAACTACACGTTTTATTTTCTTTTCTGAAAGCTTTCTCGAACATTTCGTCCATCCATGCTGACTCCTATGTATATGCACATAATATTTGTAATATTATAATACGAATCGCATTGATACCATACGTGAATTTATGTGAACCACAAGCATCAAACGAGGGGTCATATCAAAAAATGGTCGCTAACAATACCTAGCTTACTGCATAGTACAGAACCAAACTTAACCTGGGCTACCTCAATGCAAAGTTTGAGCGAAATCCAACAAAGCCGAGTGACTAAGACCTAGTAGTTAGCTTTTTTTTTCTTAACTTTTTTTGAAAATTTAATTCTCATTTTTTAATTCCTTCATTACTCATCGAATAGACTTAACTATATAAACCTAACTCAACCCTAAGCTAACCTATTTACCCTTATGCCATTGTGGGAAGGATTCTGTATGGCCCGGTGGTTAGATGTGAGGATACTCGTACTCTAACAGTAGCGAAGCGAGGCTTTAATCCCCAGAGACAACGACAAGTATGAGTTAAAACTCTAATGTGAGATAAGAAGACCNAATCGTACTCTAACAGTAGCGAAGCGAGGCTTTAATCCCCAGAGACAACGACAAGTATGAGTTAAAAACTCTAATGTGAGATAAGAAGACCCATGGTACAGTGTAGAAATACACCGGCTACTCTACCTTTTGTCTCATACCATGATAACATCATGCAACTTCTTGCGCAAAATCTGATACAATTGTTTGGTGAATGTAAATGCATGAAAACAGTTTTTNATAACATCATGCAACTTCTTGCGCAAAATCTGATACAATTGTTTGGTGAATGTAAATGCATGAAAACAGTTTTTGCAAAACTATACTTTCTGTTAAAATTTTAGTTACTAGACCGCTCCGCATAAGCATTAGTGTGAAAGCTTGTTATCACAACACAATGGAATCGTCAGATATGTTTGTTATAAGGAGCTGTTATATCGGACATAACAACATTATGCTGTTAAAAGAATTATTTGAGAAAAAATNTATGTTTGTTATAAGGAGCTGTTATATCGGACATAACAACATTATGCTGTTAAAAGAATTATTTGAGAAAAAATCAGACAAAATGTTTGTTTGGCTTGATCTTGTTAGATTCTTAGGTTTTTTTCCGCAAAGAATTCCATTGTTAGATCATGGTTTGCATGAAACATTGTTTAACGCAACGCTTGTTTGACTTATTTACAGATTTTCAAAAAATCTTAGAAGGAAACCACAACCAAAGTGAGAAAATTCTTGCCGATTGTTGTTATATAGAACAGAAATCTAGAACTTTTAGGTAAAAAATGACGTTGTTAAAAGATTCAATAAGAGTTACCAGAAATAATTGTCTCAAGTTTTCACTTGGTCTCATCCTTGGCGCGAACGGATAAAACTCCCTCTCACGCTATCCCAAAATTCAACTACCCATTTGTTCAACAGAGGGCATTTCATTTCATTCCAATTTTTTTTTATTGCAGATTGCTGAAAGTTAAATTTTTGTAAATCTTCTTCATTTTTTGTTTAGTTACAAGAGTAATTCTAATTTTACAAGCTGAACTACGAATTGTAATTGGTGCTACACTAGGTTTCATCCAGTGGAATTAGTACGGAAGTGATTACGATCAAGGTAAAACCATGTGAACCATCAATTAGAATAAATTTGTTCACTTTATAAAATCAAATTTACTTTTATAATTAATGAAGAGGATAACGAAGGTGTGGTCGAGTTATACTTTTCCGGCAGACGTAAGTGTATCCTGATAATCGGTTGGATTAAGCAGATGGTGGATGGGTACATTCCTATGGTACCACGGTTTTTAGTAATTTCTCTTGTAATTTTTCTTATTAATTTTTAGTGATTTATTAGATTATTAATATTTTCGTGTTTTTTAGTATTTGTGTGTATGGATTTCATCAGAGTACCTCTCTTATTCAAATCTAAAAAAATATACGGAAGAAGTAGACCTCTTAAAAAATCAATCCATATAATTCTAATTCTTCCGTGTTTTTTTTTGATTAGACCTAATGTAATAATTGGATGTAACCATCCACCACATCTGTATCAATCCAATTTGAAAATCAAACAACCTGACAACTTAGTATAAGTGTTTCTAATAACCTAACACTGCTAAGTTTTAGGTTTTGTGTCAGGTTATGAATTTCTAGATTGGTTATGTAATTGTTTCCAGTATTATTTAATATATTGCATGCCCAACTACGGCGGGTAGTCTAGGTTGCTGCTGAGCAAAGTTGTTTAATTTACCCATTCGCGCCAAGGATGAGACCAAGTGAAAACTTGAGAGAATTATTTCTGGTAACTAATATTGAATCTTTAGGTATACAGTAAACCTCGGATAAGCCGGATGTCAAGGGACCGAAATATTTGGTTCGTGGTAGCCGAGGTTCGGCTTAAGCGTAAGCCGAACACACAACTTGGGGAATAATTTGTTCGTCTTAGCCGAGGTAATTTTAAATTACCATTACTTTATAATAGTAAGTTGTTGTGAAAACAAAAAAATGACTAAAATTATATCATTGGTTCATTTTCTGTCGTATTTCAATGTTTGAAAAGTTATTCAAAAAAAGCTATTCATTAAATTTTGTAAGAAAAAAGTTGAAATTTCTTTAAAAATTGATCAATTAATTCGTGTTCGTGTTAACCGAGGTAAAAAAGCATGTGCCTTATCGACTGGAGCTACGAAAAGGCGTTCGTGGTAACCGAGGGTTCGGCTTAACCGAGTTCGGCTTAGCCGTACGATTTATACACAAATTCCCTATCTCCGGGCGCGGACCGGACATTTTGGTTCGTGGTAACCGAGGGTTCGTGGTAACCGAGGTCGGCTTATCCGAGGTCGGCTTATCCGAGGTTTACTGTAACAGGATTGTTGTTATACGTGATGACCGACAAGTTTAACGTTGTAAGCTCCATAAGAGGAAACAATAAACAATTCTTGTGTTGTTATAAAAGGCTTGTCGCTATATCCAGTACTTATTATAGCGATCTTTGACTGTAATTCAAAATCCTCTTATGCTCAGGTGGAAGTATCTTGCGCAAGATAATCAAACTTGCAGCAGATAGGAATTTCTTTCAAGGATAATAAAAAGTTTCAACAATTTGGGAAGGACAAAAACTAACCCGAATCGCGGACAAATCATCCATTCTACCAGATAATTTCATTAAATTTTGTGGAAGAATTTGTAGGATGTAATTTTACGATAAGTCTCGAAATATGATTCTTGAAGGAATATCAAAATCGTAAAAAAATAAAATTCCGAGGTGGGGAATTAAATAATAAAAGACAACTTTTTAGTAATCAACCAAACTATAAACACAACCTAAAAAATTTGCCACATTCCTCCGCTGCCTGTCATAATTTTAAACAAGTGAGTTTGAGGCCCTTATCAACTTTTGCTCAGTTATAAATTTATATTTCGGACGGACAATAGGTTGACGGTACCTGATGGTGGCAGGAGGTCTGTTCTTGCATCTCTAGCCCCTTCGCTCCTACGTATACAAAGTTTAACCCTGTTCCCAAGATTCGGAGGAACAAAAGCCGATCTTCATATCGGCACAAATACGAATCTCGATTATGTAATTCTATTACAAAAATATAAAATGTGGGATAAAGAATGAAACTTTTTTGCAAAACAAAATCAAAATTGTTAAAATTACGGATTCCAAAGTTGCTAATTTTTCTAACAAATTCACGAACAAGAGTTGGCGCTACTTCAGCATAAATTGCTTCATCGAGACTCCTAGCAGCCTGGACGTCTTTTTTCATCTTCCTTTTAAACCATGTGTACTTCCAGAAAGAAATGGGTCTAGGAAATCCTAATACAAATATGGGTAGTGTGAAAATAGGAGTGAGAGTAGCTCCATCTATCACACTGCACACCAATAGTGACAATATGGACACAGGGAAACATAGAACAGTGAGACCTGCATAAAAAAAAGAACTTCATTACAGATATACTGAAATTGCTGCGCCAGTTTCTACACCCTACGATTTTCTTCAAATATTATTTAGCATGTAATACTTTATACTTGCTTTTAACCAAAGACAAACATTCAATGTTACAAAATTGAAAGTCTTTCATATTATTTTCATGATAATTTCATACTGAAGTTAAACAGTAAGCGAAATCTTTAAAGTGACCTGCATATGTCGTCAAAGTTCAAAACTTTAAGTTTAAATGAAGCAGATCATGATTGGTTCACTAGCTTTGTGCTGAATTATCTGTGAATATCTCAAGTAAGAAACAAACGTATCTTCTAGATAATAAACAGCAATGGGAAAATAAAAAAAGCTTTTAGGCTACATGCAAATAGACACGCAACAGCGAATTTTTCTTACGCGATAACGAATTTGGCACACGCAATTGACGCAAAAAGTCTTTTCAATAGCGATGTAAATTTTTGGATTTTTTATTGTCCTTAGGAACGATTTGCGGATATCTGTTAGAAACATATTTTTGACGATACGCGATCTTGTAATGATGAGAGATACTAAGTTAAAAAATGAAATGGAGGAATGGAGTATGACCCCTGTGAATCTTCTTCACCTCACTCAACAGAGACCCTGCCTACCCCTCAGTGTGTCTCTCTGTTTTGCATTATAGCGTATGACTAATCAAATAATGTTTTTTTTATCATACGTAATTCCGTAATACTGATTATGAGAAAAAAAGGAAGTGGAGGAAAAGAGTTTGACTCCCGGGAGCTGTTCAGGGTGTGCAAGGGGGTTATCGATGGCATTGGTTAATCAGGGTTTTTGAGGTTAAACCCCCTATTGAAAACCCCATAAAATTTCAACCAGGGGGATATGGGTTATTGGGGATTATTGAAATTAATGGGCGGGAAGATTCAAATTTGTGTTTCACTTTATTAACCGCGGATTTATTCCTGCTTCATTTTCTAAAAAACAATAAATCCTCTTGCAGTTACTTTTAAGTCAGCAGCACCAGTAGTCGTGTCTTGGAATTCTTCGGATCCTAATTCCATCTTATTTCTAATGTTTTGAGCCATTATAATTGTTCTGTTGGATATTTCTGGTAGCTTCTAAGTTATTTTTATAATTTAAACACTTCAGTTCACTTTCAGCATCTTCTGAATCGATTAAAAAATTTTGTTTGGGTTAACAGTTAAATTTAATTGTGATTCATTCGTCACTTTTCTACTATTTTTAAAAATTTATTGTTTTACCGCAAGAACCTGATCAGTAGTTTCCCAACTCGCCCTAAGCTAGACCAATATCCCCATAAACCCTTATAACCCCAATAACCCTGATTGCCCCGGGAAGGGGATTTGAATATGAATGTCCCGTGTTATTGTACACCCTGTGGAGCTGTTCCATTTCAGTCAACATAGAATCTGACGACTCCTTCCTTTGCATCTATGGTTTGTTCTACTATTTTGCACAATTCATTTCTTATTTCAATCGCAATCGTAACTTATGTTAAGTATATATAAGCGTGGTTTAGTCGACGATTGTAAATTCGTCTTTGTAACCACAGTTCAGAATTATCGCCATCGCGTTTGTAAAATTTACTGTCGCGACTCTATTTGCATGTAGCCTTACTCATCTGTCGTCTACAGACTTAAGTCACATATGTCACTTATTTTCACTTTGACCGTGCTAGTGAAACTAATTGACCGAGTCGTCTACAAATTTCAAAGATAATCTTATACTTTCTTATGATTCAGTGTGAAGAAATGCAATTGAAGGGACATTGGGTAGACCCAATTCAATTTATCGAATCATCGAGTCTTCATGGCTGTGAGTAACTGAATTGTAACTCTAAGTTATTAAGAAGTTATTACTGAGTCAATGGGTCACTGTGCTATCATGACTAATGAATCGGCTAGTCATCATGACGCTAAGCCACCGTATCATTATTTTGAGTCATTGAGTCGTTTCGACTGAGTCGTAATTATTCAAGATTAGTCGCTGAGTTATGTCAACCCTAATGAAAGTGGAAAATTTCAACCAATTCGTAATAAATTATGGAAAATTTAATAGTTAGATGCGTCATTTATTTTTCGCAATTGTATGTCACGAATAGTGCTCTCGTTAGAGAACAGCCACTCCGAGAAACCTTCTACCATATCCGGCTTTCACCTTGATCCCCAACATTATCAATGAAAGGGGCTACAACTGCTTTCCTATAAGTGTCGTAAGGTAGCCGAAATAGCATACTGACGCAATTTGAAGTCCACACCGAGCCTTACTTCAATTTACCAAGCCCCATGATTGAACCCGATACCGTCAGAGGGAAGAGGGATGCTCTAACACACCGACGATGGCAGGACACGACTAGTTGGGTTATCATGTCTATTATATTAAACCAGGATGTGACCAAAAAAATTAGTAAATTTACAGAAAACGCTTTGTAAACCGAATAAATTTACTCTAAAATACGCTTTTTTTTCATAATACTTGCTCATACGTAGTAAGAACTTTCCTACACCAAAATCAAATCACAAGGTAATGCTGGAAAGTTGATAATATACACTAAAATCCATTAATATTACAATGTTCCACAAGTAGAATTAGATTATGTTAGTACTTTAGTGAACACGTTTCTGACAAACTTATATCAATTGAACTAATGAAAACTGATTACGATCAAGCGTAAAAATAATGGGCGACGAATTTGATGGATGGCGCTTAGATATTGATATAATCAAAATCATTTTTCCTACATCATTGGTTCATCACAATATTTGAAACAAATTAAAACAGGCAAACACACTCCCGGAAAGATTCTATAACCCATTAGTGAGTTAAGATTTGTACTACTCTCACAGTAGTCAACTTAGAGGTTAGAATACGTAAAAATAAGTCGGAGTAAAGGTACTTTTGAGGTAAATTGTCCGTTGTAAGAATGCATTGGCTATTCTACTTTCTGTCTCAAATTCAGAATTTCGATCATACAAATGTGTGCTTTTATAGCACTTGCATAATGGAGTATTTCAAAAAATTAGAGGTACTATCTAAAACCTGGCGCAACTTTCACAATATCCTAGCACATACGTACTTACCAAATGCTTAGACACAATCTAAAGCGAAATATGATTACAAGGTTAGTGGCTTCATGTGACAAATTCTCACCTGCTATTAAAATTTTGTTGTCAAGAAGCGGTGAAACGAATGTTGCGTATGAAATTCGTACAATTTGCACTAGATGCTTCCATATGTTCGTTGATATGATTCTTCCAAGCGAAACCAAAAATAGTAGTTTTGTAAATTCCATTGACCGTAAAAATGGTGAATCGTTCATTCGCAAAAGAGCACAGAAACAAGTGTCAAATGTAGTTAACTTCCCATGAGTCACTGCAACTGCGTATGCTCGTATATTAAGCCCATAGAAAAGCAAGTGATGTAGGGAACGTATTGTATGCAGATTATGAGATTTTTCTACTTCTGCGATTTCCATAGTTATCCAAATATGGAGAATAAAGGTTAATATTTTTTGTACTAGAAAGTTTAGCCAAATGGATAAATTGTTTGACATCTGTCTCAGTAATGCAATTTGTCCAATGTGTAAAAGAAGTGCAACTGTTGCTGTTACTCCTAGAAAAAAAGGCTCTATATACAGTACATCCGCGTTAATAACTGTAACCACGACAATTGCAAACGAGAGAGAAACTGCGAAAGAGATTATATTTGCAAACAGCTTTCTTTTGCCTTTAATTTGAAAACATTTTCCAGGTGATTTTGAATTGAAAGACAAAAGCACACCTGTGGAAGTAAGAAACTTATGTAAATATAACTAAAAAACTGCATTAATAAGATATGAAATTGTATATTATACACATACTCGTATCCAGTAGGATGAGATGTGCGAATAAACATTGCATAGCTACTGAAAGGACATCTTTTGTTCTTCCCACAAACACGAGAAGGCTTGAAAGGAGGGTTAGTAAGAGGGCGATGAAGCTCCCAAAGTGATAAAGTGAAGGAGATCCTCCCAATAGACTCAACGACTGCAAAATATATTACATTTTCTTTCAATATGAACATTCGGACATAGATAATTCAGCTACAAAAACCAGCCGTATAAAAAATTCGTCTACTGAAAATCCGTGTTAGCGAGAATCTTGGCTACTGAAGAATAAGATAGGTGAATAATTGAGATATTAAATAAAAGTTAAGATAAATAAAATTTATTGATACCAATTTTAGAGTTGCGTTAGGTTACCCGAGTTTTTAAATTCTAGTTACACAGGCTGTGTACAATGTTATGTAGAAACTTCTAATGTATATTTATGGCCTTATAGTCTGAAGAATTCAGTAGACAAGCCTGTCGAATAATTTCTGTCTAAAGGATTAGGCAGAGAATTGGAAAATGAAAAAAAAAAAATTCTTCACTTTTCTAAACTCAATAACACCTATCAGCTTCGAACCCACCACCACTCGATAGAACTCACTTACCTTAACACTTACGCCACACAGCCTCTGACTGAGCTCAGATAGTAAAATACCGATTGTTATTTCTCATTCAAAAGTAACTTATCGAATCGAAAAATATTGTATATTTGACGCCGTTGTTGATTTAGTTAATTGATACCTCAAGAAACTTTGAGTATATTACGAACAAGATATTCAATATTGCTATAGTATGGAAATTTTCTTTATAATAAACACTAAAATTCTTTCTTAAATTTTTACCAAAAATGGCTAAAATCTTGCTAAAGATAACAAAAAATTGAAAAACAATGTTGAGGCCATAAATACTTTTCAATTAAAAAAATACTCAAAATCTTGATAAAAGAATAAAGAGTCTTGTCAAAAGTAAAAATCTTGCTAAAAATGAAAAAAAATTTTTTTGTTACTGTTTATAAAATTAAAAAATAAACTATTTTATATTTCAATGATTATACAACTAAAGTCGGTATAATAGAGATTACTAACATATGCAAAACTTGAAATTAGCTATAGCTTTTAGTAGCATTTGAAAAATATTTTAAGAAATAAGGTTAAAAAAAATGTTAAAAACATTCTGCGAAATTTCGTATAACTTTTTTTTTTCTAAAAACTTGAAAATCTTTTGAAATCGTTTCCTTAATCGTCATGAAATTCCGCTAATCTGACGATAAATAAGACCCGAGAGATACATGTTGGTTAGCAAGATTTAAAAGAGAATCCGAAGTATAATTATTTCTGGTCAAGTTCAATCTTACGAAAAGAGTTGCAAACTTATGCCAATAGCGACAATACTGGTTAATTTTTTTACAATTTTGTCAATGTACTGTTTATCCAGATAATGATTGGAGAAAGTAACAAACAATATAATGCCACATGCGGAGATTTTCTTTGAATTTGTCTATTTTGTTCTACAAAAAAAAATCATGGTCTGTTCCTGTAGAATTGATTCTGGCATGTTGGCTCACATGGGAACAGTCATGACTTGCAAATTAATTTCAAATTAAATTCTTTCTTTCCTTTGGGTTTAGATTTAGATTTGTGGCTGCCTTGAGTTTATTTCATAATGATCAGAATAATTGTAGGTTGATAATCTATTTTCAAATTATGATTAGTAGCATCATGATTGCAGTAATTATTCTACCTAATATAGTGTACACATTTTCGTGTGACGAACTGTCTGTGACAAAGAATCCATGTGACGAACTTTTTGTGTGACGAACAATCCATGTGACGAATGTTCCATGTGACGAACTTTCCGTGTGACGAATTTTCAGTGACGAACTTTCGTGTGACAAAAGATCGCAGAACGATAATTTTTTGTGTCGACACGGCACGGAATGGAATGATGCGTGTAAAAAGTGGACACGACACGGTTACAATAAGAAATGTTTTGCCAAATCTTTTTACATTTATTTCTATTCTTAACAATATTTAATTGCTAGGCCAATTCCAACATAGAATTTGAAAGCATAATCTAATATTTTGTGAATTAGTGATTTTATTTTGTTTATTATCCATAATTTTAAGCAACGCATACAGAAACAATTTTTAATTTCATTAAGCGTAAATTTCTGTGAAGCAAATTGGGTACGACACAAAACAAACCAAAAATCTTTATAAAGGTACTCTATTCCACAAATTGCCAGATAGTTATGTGTAAATATTTGTACAAATGCAGAAAGTACATGCGTCTACTGTGTAGTAGAAAAAGATTTGTACTGATGTCTTTATGCTGGCTTCTCGCTTGTCCAAAAGTTTTCCGTAGTTTGAGCAAAAATACACGGTTTAGGTGAAATTATTTATACAATATTCGCTCACTTTATGCCTAATTGTATCAGACAAAGTGCTGGGAATACTATAAAATAGTGAAAGCAAATTTTGGCCCGCGCTTTATGCAGAAGAAAGTCCGTTTTATATTTATGACCAAGCTAAGACGCTAACTAAATTTTTTTCCTGGCCTGTGGTGTTATTCCAGAAAAAAAACATGCAAAAGAAGTTGCAAAAAATCATGGTCTTCAAGATGAAAAGGAAAAAAGTAATGATTTATTGAAAACCAAGCGTTTCGAACATAATTCTGAAACAACAGCAAAGGCTGGGTGTCGCACAATTATGTTTGAAAAACTTTATTGTCAGTAAATCAAAACTTTTGACCCTTTGATCCTAGAAATCTGTGTTACCATACTTTTCGATGCTCTTTAATAAAAAGTGTTTTGTGACAAAAAATTTCTCACAATAAACTCCATTGGATATAATTAATAAAACATGAACTTTCTCCAGCAAAAGAGCTAGGGTCAAAAATATCTTCGAATATCTTCCTTGTTTTATAATTTCTACTAGGGGTCTAGAGTGATTGTAATGTTTTACACGACGTAGTAATTGTGAAGAGTTGAGATCTACTTATCTTTTCTGTGGCAAGGTCAAAGTATCTTCATCATGAGCAATTCTTTTGTTATTGAATTCATCCGTAATGGTTTCACACTTAGTTCTGACGGGATATGACTACCCCGCCAAGGCTTGAAACAGCGATTAACCCAAAAAGATGGTCTCTGGTGGGGTATGATCCCACACGTCTTGGGTATTTCGGACCCAACGCACTACCATTTGTGCTACAGAGCCGATTGGGGAAATGCTGTTTCAAACCTTGACTTTATGATGATGATCCACCAGTTATCAACAGCAAAGTCTTTTTTGCTGGTGGGGGATCCATCATCTGTGCTTCTCCTCATCTCTTGGCAGAGACGGGGAAGACTTTAATCGGGTATAGGAGTCTATGCTCACTATCCCGTGGGTATAGGAGCTATGCTTCACTATCCCACAGTTCATAGTGTAACAATAAGACACTGATACCAACACGGTAGAGACTCCTTGCTCATTTATTTAAAATTATAATATATTATATAATTCAAATACATTTTCAAATTATCATATCTGTGGTCTCAGAGTCGATAAAAACACGTCTTGGACAGGCTTGAGCATGTTTATTTCTTACAGTGTCCCGTGTCCTGTCAGCGTTTTTAACGTGTCGTGTCCTCTCCGGATACGCAACTAAACGGAACAACACAATAACTTATCGTGCCTAAAATATCAAGACATGACACGAAACGAAACGGTTTTTATCGTATCGTTGTTAGACACGGTAACGTTAATAACCCTAATTAAACCTACTTGTATCGTCACATTTATACCTCATTGTGGACCATTACTTTTGTTTTACTTCACTTTTTTTGCAATATTTGATTCGACAAATCATTTTTATATAATACCGAAGGTAGGCTGCATAAAATACATTCAATACATAAGAGAACTTGGATAAGTACATAAGTTTCATCTCAGCGAAGTTTCAATAATCTGAAGTTGCAACTTGCCGGATATTCAGTAGACCGAATTTTTGTTGGCAAAACATGAAAGGCAGAATTTCACGGAACATATTTTAGTCTGTTGATGTGTCTCTATTGTGGTGACTTACCGTTTCAATGAGCCATGGGAGGAGAGCATCCAACGGAGGTAGAATACCAAATCCCCAAAATATTGGTAAAAGGCACAGGGATAGAAGAAAAGGGAAATCATCAAAGTCTTCTGTGCATTTCCTGTGATACAATTGGACATGTAGTTTTAATGCTTTTGATCATACAGAGTAGTTCACAAGTCACTACAAACTTTCGAAAACTTACAATTCATTTTAGAATTGAGANGCTTTTGATCATACAGAGTAGTTCACAAGTCACTACAAACTTTCGAAAACTTACAATTCATTTTAGAATTGAGATACGTGTTTTGATACTACCTAATTGGAGAGCTGAGGAAAATAAATAATTATCATAGTGAAAAAAGTCAGGGGCCACCATTGGAAAGATAAATTTATAATTAAATTAAATTTTTTTAATTAACATTGTAATTGTCATGGGTATTTTTCTTGTCAACAGCTCAAACAATACATTTCTGCACTTTTCAAAATGCTGAAACCGATGTTTATCAAATCATTCAACATTTGTTGTCAAGAATTTTCCCATTTAATTTGTAATACAAACTCCAGAATGTTCAGTTTGATCATGAATTTACATTTGTAATGAACCCTGACACCTGCCATTTGTGGGGATTTGAGCATAAGACTCAATCCCCACTACTGTACTCATAAATGAGACAGTAGACTCCTTACCTGGCAATGAATGACTAGGAAGGAGAGTTCGGAGTTGTATTGAGTTTGAGAACAGGATTGCCCAACTAGGCTCTGTAGCACAAATGGATAGTGCGTTGGGTCCGGAATACCCAAGAGGTGGGATCATACCACACCAGAGACCAAATTTTTGTGGCAATCCCTGTCTCAAACTCAAAGTGGCGGGTCAGCCCCGCCACACATGGCGACCATCCGCGACCCTCCCCTTATTAAGGGGCGGAGGGCCGGTAGTCTTCGGTTCCCGAAGGCCGAGGGGGCGCTCTTGGCGGCGGGAATTTGTGGGGATTTGAGCATAAGACTCAATCCCCACTACTGTACTCATAAATGAGACAGTAGACTCCTTACCTGGCAATGAATGACCAGGAAGGAGAGTTCGGAGTTGTATTGAGTTTGAGAACAGGATTGCCCAACTAGGCTCTGTAGCACAAATGGATAGTGCGTTGGGTCCGGAATACCCAAGAGGTGGGATCATACCACACCAGAGACCAAATTTTTGTGGCAATCCCTGTCTCAAACTCAAAGTGGCGGGTCAGCCCCGCCACACATTATATCCAATATCCATTCTTGTTATTCAACTTTCGAATGGGCTCATAACGTCAACCGTACGACGAATTGATAAGAAGCTATAAATTTTCAAAAGTCCTTAGTAAATTAAAAACCACAATGTATTTATTTGCACTAACCATTGAAGGAAATATAATGGAAAACGTAAAGCTTTTATTATCAGAAATTGATTCTTATTATCCACAGATTATGTTAGTACTAGAAGGGAATTGAGATCGTCAAGTCAGTCTGTCTACAAAAATTTGTGCGACGGGTTTGTTTATAGATATTGATTTATTTAACTGTTGAAAAGTATTTGCGCTGTTTACAGATGATTTTCTGCAATCGGCGCAAGAGCATTTAGTTTCTGTTGTCACAATCATATGACGCCGCATTTGGGTTACACTATGATTATTAGAAACATTTGACAAGGTGAAAGATTATGACTTCCTAAACCACTAGACGATCTACCCACTTCTTTGATCTGCAAAAAAATGAAACTTTATTTGTCTGGCAATTCCAAGCAAAATATGATAGGTTTCTGCACAACTCCATGCCTTTGAAATTATTTTTTGTATAGCAATAGTATAAATATATTGTGTGGATGTCATAACGTAACTGCTACTATANCCCTTTGAAATTATTTTTTGTATAGCAATAGTATAAATATATTGTGTGGATGTCATAACGTAACTGCTACTATAGATTGAAATATATGACGATCAAGATTGATTATAATCAAATGAAAATTTAATGTGGTATTNCGATCAAGATTGATTATAATCAAATGAAAATTTAATGTGGTATTTGTAGCACCAAGCAAAATTACAGCTTATCATATTGCATTAGCGTGACAGAAAATCAGTCAAGTAAAGTAAAATTCCATAGTACCTAAATCTTAATTTCATAACCTTACCAGTGTATAATGAAGTGAGTTAGCCCTATGATTCCTGCATAAAATGGCCTGTAGCACAAAGACCTCGGTTCATTGGTGTCGAATGTCGCAATTTCTGGTGTCACGCTGAAAACAGCGCTGAATCTCGAAGTGCATAAAACAAAAAATGCCACGAGTCGAAGTGGTATAGAATTGTTTCCTGTTAATAGTAGTGGAGAAACAAGAGCAAAAGCGACAGAAGAGAAGCATATCCCTAAGATGTGATTCCAATCCAAGGACACGTTGGGCGACACAAAAACCCATGTAGAAGGAGCAAAGAATCTCTCATATGGCACCTAGAAAAAACAGTCAATTGCAATTGAACATTTCAGAGAAACTTGAACNCATATGGCACCTAGAAAAAACAGTCAATTGCAATTGAACATTTCAGTGAAACTTGAACTATCGAAAATATTATACGAGATTAAGGATTATTAACCGCTAGCAACGCAGCTCGAGGTGTCGATGCGATCGCCATGTCCGTCCAACTGCACACAATGTTTACTTGCATCAATTGCCAGTTTCAGAATTCGGTATTTTTAAAACATTTATGGTTGGTTCTGTATACTTATTTCAATCATTGTATACGTATTCCTTTTGTCACAAACTATTGAAACTTGTTTTATACACCCTTGCTTACCTCCAAACTACAATTGCTGCAGCTTTGAATAAGTCCATTTTGAGTGCAGTTATCGCAATTTTATTTAATTTGATAGTGTTCATTTCATTCTAATATTGTTGTCCAGTAATGCGAATCTGACATTTTCTTGGTGCTAGGATTTGTGAAATTGCTGTATACCCATGAAACATTCAACTGTGACAAAATCTGGCAAATGTAATATTATATGTAATCAGGAACGTTTATTCAAACATTTCACTCAATTATCTTGTTTTTTGCTGCGTTATCCTGATCAAAACAACTGAACATCGAAATGAATGTCCAGATGACATTCATTATCAGGACCGATAGATGATATTTTATCACGGTAACTGACATCGTACAGATGATTTCATGGGGCAATTCATTGGCATATACCAAAGTAAACATTCAAAAGACAAAGCTCAAAATTTCCCAAATCCGAAAACGGGATAAGGATGAAGTGGCAGTATGATTTGAATTTTTGATAATTTTGTCTAATCAAAGTGTGTTTAACAGCATAGCATCACTGACCTGTCTGTCTAAATATCTGATGCAGATTTTAACGTAATTGATTCTCGTTGCTGAAACGGATACAATCTCAATCATTGGCAGGTTTAAGCCTATTGAAAGGGTCTTCCACGGATATTTGCTTAAAGCTGATGAATACTTATATGTAGTATGTGCATAAATACCACCAATCTGTTTTGTTGGTTATACTTATTACGTTTAAGAGATCTATAATTTCAACCAGATCGGGTAGTTTAAACCAATCATAGACTAGGTAACAAATTTCTTTTGAATTAGTAGCACTATTAGCACGTTATTAATTATAATAATTACAAATAATTAATACGTTATCGTGTTAATTATATACGATTTGTTTAGGGCTATCATCATTAAAGTATATTTCTAAGGAAACTACTGTTTGCCACCATCATCAAAAAGTAGCACCTGATTATGTGACACTGTTTGTCTGTCTATTTCTATGATCGTTACGCGAGTAATGTTTCACGCAACAGAAACATGAACTGTTTGCAACGATTCCAAATTGATACTTATCGCACAGTGTAGTCGCATTTCAATACAATTACAATCTATTGTAGCTAGAGATAAAAGTCTTTAATTTCCAGAATACAATATAGGTACAGGTATTGCAATCACTATTTTTAACCGCGATGAACGCAGCTAGAAAGGATGTCTTCTGTCTAACCATCCGTTCGTTTCTCAAGCTTGTCACATTTTTCGCACCAAATTGCTTTTATGATTACAACCNTTGTAGCACCAAGCAAAATTACAGCTTATCATATTGCATTAGCGTGACAGAAAATCAGTCAAGTAAAGTAAAATCCCATAGTACCTAAATCTTAATTTCATAACCTTACCAGTGTATAATGAAGTGAGTTAGCCCGATGATTCCTGCATAAAATGGCCTGTAGCACAAAGACCTCGGTTCATTGGTGTCGAATGTCGCAATTTCTGGTGTCACGCTGAAAACAGCGCTGAATCTCGAAGTGCATAAAACAAAAAATGCCACGAGTCGAAGTGGTATAGAATTGTTTCCTGTTAATAGTAGTGGAGAAACAAGACCAAAAGCGACAGAAGAGAAGCATATCCCTAAGATGTGATTCCAATCCAAGGACACGTTGGGCGACACAAAAACCCATGTAGAAGGAGCAAAGAATCTCTCATATGGCACCTAGAAAAAACAGTCAATTGCAATTGAACATTTCAGAGAAACTTGAACTATCGAAAATATTATACGAGATTAAGGATTATTAACCGCTAGCAACGCAGCTCGAGGTGTCGATGCGATCGCCGTGTCAGTCCAACTGCACACAATATTTACTTGCATCAATTGCCAGTTTCAGAATTCGGTATTTTTAAAACATTTCTGGTTGGTTCTGTATACTTATTTCAATCATTGTATACGTATTCCTTTTGTCACAAACTATTGAAACTTGTTTCATACACCCTTGCTTACCTCCAAACTACAATTGCTGCAGCTTTGAATAAGTCCATTTTGAGTGCAGTTATCGCAATTTTATTTAATTTGATAGTGTTCATTTCATTCTAATATTGTTGTCCAGTAATGCGAATCTGACATTTTCTTGGTGCTAGGATTTGTGAAATTGCCGTATACCCATGAAACATTCAACTGTGACAAAATCTGGCAAATGTAATATTATATGTAATCAGGAACGTTTATTCCAACATTTCACTCAATTATCTTGTTTTTTGCTGCGTTATCCTGATCAAAAGAACTGAACATTGAAATGAATGTCCAGATGACATTCATTATCAGGACCGATAGATGATATTTTATCACGGTAACTGACATCGTGCAGATGATTTCATGGGTCAATTCATTGGCATATACCAAAGTAAACATTCAAAAGACAAAGCTCAAAATTTCCCAAATCCGAAAACGGGATAAGGATGAAGTGGCAGTATGATTTGAATTTTTGATAATTTTGTCTAATCAAAGTGTGTTTAACAGCATAGCTGTGAGAGGATTATAGCATCACTGACCTGTCTGTCTAAATATCTGATGCAGATTTTAACGTAATTGATTCTCGTTGCTGAAACGGATACAATCTCAATCATTGGCAGGTTTAAGCCTATTGAAAGGTTCTTCCACGGATATTTGCTTAAGCTGATGAATACTTATATGTAGTATGTGCATAAATACCACCAATCTGTTTTGTTGGTTTTACTTATTACGTTTAAGAGATCTATAATTTCAACCAGATCGGGTAGTTTAAACCAATCATAGACTAGGTAACAAATTTCTTTTGAATTAGTAGCACTATTAGCACGTTATTAATTATAATAATTACAAATAATTAATACGTTATCGTGTTAATTATATACGATTTGTTTAGGGCTATCATCATTAAAGTATATTTCTAAGGAAACTACTGTTTGCCACCATCATCAAAAAGTAGCACCTGATTATGTGACACTGTTTGTCTGTCTATTTCTATGATCGTTACGCGAGTAATGTTTCACGCAACAGAAACATGGACTGTTTGCAACGATTCCAAATTGATACTTATCGCACAGTGTAGTCGCATTTCAACACAATTACAATCTATTGTAGCTAGAGATAAAAGTCTTTAATTTCCAGAATACAATATAGGTACTGGTATTGCAATCACTATTTTTAACCGCGATGAACGCAGCTAGAAAGGATGTTTTCTGTCTAACCATCCGTTCGTTTCTCAAGCTTGTCACATTTTTCGCACCAAATTGCTTTTATGATTACAACCNTTTCTGTCTAACCATCCGTTCGTTTCTCAAGCTTGTCACATTTTTCGCACCAAATTGCTTTTATGATTACAACCAGTTCCAATTGGTGCTTTATAAATGGCGTTGAGATATTTTTAATTACATCGTTTATACTAATAAGTGTTTTTCAATCGACTCTAAGCAAACTTTGTATTGATTCTTTTGTAAAAGGATAAGTTATCTATGATTGTCACAGTTTAATTTCCTGCTCTAACAGAATTTTCTTTGAACAACCTAACAAACCAGGCAAATAGTATATTTATGTTACCAACCACTTGTTTTCTTGCAAATATAATAATTTTGCGTTTAATGCAAACATAATTTTTATTCAAACGTGTATAGAAAGTTGATACATTCTATGATATGCACAGCAATTGAATGTCTTTACTGAAACTACTAAAACTTCCCTAAAAAATTGTTATTATTTTTTGAATATTCAAAATTATGGATATTGTTTTGGAACGCCAATCTTTTATTACATCTTCTCAATAAAGTATCCCAAAATTCCAATTTTCAAATAATCAGCAACTCGTTTCTAGAAATCGTCGAGACTTGATTTTCTCTCTCTTGCTGCATATATCAATGCTTTATCTGAATTTGTTTACACGATTACATAAAAACAATCCCTAAGATATATTTGACCCAAATTTATAAACAACCTGCCTTCAGAAATAAGTAAGCTGTGTCATATTTGTATTTGTTAACATCCGTATTTGTTAATTTATACTATCGTTCTGCACATACAAGAAATTATAGGGTGTTATGGAAATGAATTTGATCAAAAACTTTATGTTTGACTAACACTAACCAAAAACTCAATAGTTTTATAGTATTGTACATTTAAGGTTTGTCGACCATGTTTGGATAATGAAAGTCCATAATTGTTGCTCCATTGCTTAAATAAAAAAGTGACTTACAAAGTCTTCTTCAGCTAAAAAGTTTCTATCTTCTGACAGAGTCCGCGGCCGCACAGTATTGGTGTCTCGTTTGAATAAAATTATAACAAAACAAAGCCCTACATCGACTACGAATAGACTCAAACCAAAGGTCAAGGTTCGCCAAAATATTTCTCGTCCATTTCCTCTCACACATTCAAAATTTATCCAAAGTACAATGGCAGGTAAGAGAAAAAGACAAATTTGAATTAGCACATATACAAACGGAACAGATAAAAGTCTTTGACCTCCAAGGAAGTTTTGACAGACACGTTTCCCTGTAAAGGCTCTCTTGTATGCACTCAGAAAAGTAGGTGACATTATATGAAGGCACTTACACTAAAACTTATACACAACTCCAAATTTCCTTCTGTTGAGAATATGTTGTGTTTAGAAATATTCCAAATGATCTGGTTTGTTTGGTTTCACCTGTTGCCATGGAAACTCCCTGACCACCTCACGCGATCATACGAAATAATAAATCGATTGGAAAAGAAATTTCATCTAATGTGTTTACATATTTCTAAGCTTTTAACTAAACGGCTACCTCAAAAGCAATGGTACGAAAGAATCCATTGAGTCCATCAAGTGTGATTGAGAGCAAATGGTCTATTAATGCCTCCATTTGTGCCAATTTCAGTCATCATATGACTTGAAAATTAGCATTATACTTTAATGTTTTCACAATTTACAAGACCTTTGATAAATTAAATCTCACTCNTATGACTTGAAAATTAGCATTATACTTTAATGTTTTCACAATTTACAAGACCTTTGATAAATTAAATCTCACTCTCATTATTTCATTGCGTTTTTTATGCTTTATAAAATTTTAGGTTATGTTGTTTGTAAATTGTATTTCTCTAAAACGTATCATCGGTTACTGAGATTCGCAACAATATCATACCGGACAATTAATTGATTTATCAACGTGCTAGCAAATATAGCATGATTACACAACGTAATCTTTCATATTTAAATTAAAGATTCAGCTATTGACTTTCGCAATAAAGATTTATTTTTAATAGAAAAATATTTCCTGCAAACGGTACATCAGTCGACTTGTATATGTGTAACTGCCTCTGTTCGATTTGTGCTGTGGTTCACACAATCGTCATCGTGACGTATCACATGACAACAGAATTACCTCCGTAAGGTCTAGTCCGGGCGACACGTATTAATTTAAATAAATTACCCATATTTCTAGGATAAAATGTCGTTTATCACCATGTTGATTCGTTGGGTTTGAGGTAGCAGATACCAATGGTGCTTTGCGCTACGAATGATGCATTGCCTAATGNTCATGTTGATTCGTTGGGTTTGAGGTAGCAGATACCAATGGTGCTTTGCGCTACGAATGATGCATTGCCTAATGGATGATACCTGACCTGGTAACGTTTGATTCCACATTTTTCAATTTCAAGAGGACTTACTTGATTTATATGCCTTCCCGATATGCTTTAGTTAACTGTTGCCTCTACCTTTGCTACAGTTTACTCCAATTGCAACCACTATCCAATCTAATCTAAATATAAAACTAGCCACAATCACAGCGGCCAAAAGGTAAAAACCGATAGTAAAAGTAATGACTAGATTAGAAGTTTTAATTATTATTTTTTACCAACACAGGAGAATGATAAAAGCTTTAGGATAATGATTTTTCCCAATATTGTGAACAAAATTAATACCCAACTCCAAGTAGAATACATATAAAAGGAAAAAATTCTACCAATTAGGAAGGAAGAATTTGCTAATTATTGACAAATGGCATCATAAATATTGAGAAAATATATGGTTTAAAAAAAATTCTCAAACATTTGCATTATAAGCCTACTAGGAAATAAATAAAACATGAACCTAATTTTAGTATTGCTTAAGTTCATAAATTTTCCAAAATTACGGATGAAATTTAATAAATAGTTGTAGTTTTCACTATCCGAATACATGATATGGAAACGTTTTCTGGTTTGCCTATACCAAAAAATTTTTGACAATGTAAGACTTCATGCTTTACAGCTTGATTTTTTCTTTGTCGGGATGGGTCATCTTTGATTAAATTTTTTTGGTAGTTCTGTTCGCCTGTGTTTAGTCGATTAAAACTAATCTATTGTTACTGTATTCAATACTTGCGCCATCGTTCTCTTGAACTATAACCCATTGAATAGGGAGTAGTTTTTTATCTTAAATTCCCCGTGTCTGCAATTCGGTGAGCAATGAAATCGGATGAAAATTTTTAACTACTGGTGAAAATATAAGAAAANTTCCCCGTGTCTGCAATTCGGTGAGCAATGAAATCGGATGAAAATTTTTAACTACTGGTGAAAATATAAGAAAAGATAATTTCTAAATTTATTCCCAGTTGTAAATGTGGCATATCTAAGCGTTATTTTATACCAAATCACAAGCTACATACTCCCAGGGCCACAAGTACTGAAAATGAAATATTATCGTGGCATGTGTGTCGGTTATGATGGATATTNTTCCCCGTGTCTGCAATTCGGTGAGCAATGAAATCGGATGAAAATTTTTAACTACTGGTGAAAATATAAGAAAACATAATTTCTAAATTTATTCCCAGTTGTAAATGTGGCATATCTAAGCGTTATTTTATACCAAATCACAAGANGTTGTAAATGTGGCATATCTAAGCGTTATTTTATACCAAATCACAAGCTACATACTCCCAGGGCCACAAGTACTGAAAATGAAATATTATCGTGGCATGTGTGTCGGTTATGATGGATATTTTTTCATTTTAAATGTAACATACAACACGATGCTATAGTGTATCTCTTGCTTTAATGCTCAAGAATGACATGGAATAATAATTTACTATCGTGTACAGTCTGGACACATTGTGGCGTTCATATATTTAGAAACCTCAGACAAAAGTGGACATGAGAGAAAGAAGGAATTTTTTTTAAATAATGTACTGGTAAGGAAACNATACAACACGATGCTATAGTGTATCTCTTGCTTTAATGCTCAAGAATGACATGGAATAATAATTTACTATCGTGTCCAGTCTGGACACATTGTGGTTGCGTTCATATATTTAGAAACCTCAGACAAAAGTGGACATGAGAGAAAGAAGGAATTTTTTTTAAATAATGTACTGGTAAGAAAACTAGAATGGAGGGAAACATTTTTAAATGTATTCATCTAAGACTAAAAAACCAGGGGTGCGCAAACTAAAATCCGTTGAAAAGATAAATATCTCAAAGGTACAAGAGAAGAACAGTTAAAAAAGCAACAATGCTTGAACCCAGATTAAAAATGTAAGAAATGATGCAACGCAAATCTTCTCTATACATTTAACACCGCATAGTTTAATTGAGAGATTGCTTTATATACCAAGAATAACATCTGGATACTAAATCCTACAAAACATAGTGCCATATTTCTCCTATTATAGCAAAAACTCATTGAATTTTAATAGTACTTGTAAATTTACTAACAATAGCTGTGAGGAAATGATTTTTATAGGTATATGTCTAATAATTTAGTTTACAGTGGCAACAGTTGTAATAGAATCCTCATTAGGGTCTGCTATTTTTTATCCAACACTGGAATAGATGCTAATATAATTAACACCATTTGGTAACTAACGAATAAAAATTGTCTAAATAAAGGAGCCACCAAAAATAAACAGAGGGCAAATAAATGTTTTCTATGAATAGCTTTCAGAGAATACGAATAAAGGAAAAGCAACATTAAATGCAGTAAGAAATAAAGTGTAAATTGTTACAAAATGCCGAATTCTATAATTATATTATGATACATACAAACATAGGTATGTTGGCATTGACGAACAATACATGCCGACAGACGGATACATGAATCGAATAAAATTTAGTTTTAGCTACCCTGTTCCTGGCAAATAAAGTCCTAATTGGTGATACACTAGAAAGGAGCCAAGAATTAGTTTGCTAGTGTAAAATTTTAATGGTGAAATTACAGACTAAGTCATAAATTGATACCATAGTTTTACAAAATTTATGTCTCATGTGTAAGTACAAATACAGTCATGAAATACTAAAATATGATTTATTTGTTCGTATCTCGTTTTATGTACCAAAGCATACATTCAAACTTTTTTACAACGGAAACAATTCATAGTTTCATTAGTTATACCATAATAAAAAAATTTTTGCAAGTCAAAAATTTGACTTATTTGTATTAGATATTGTGTTCAGTGGGTATACAGGTCCTACAATGACATTAAATATATAAGTACCAAAAATATTTATTTAGCTGCCAAATCCAAACAATTGAATTTTAAATTACTTAAACTTTGTTGACTGATTCTTATAAACTTCCACTTAAAAACTATTAGCAGAAATACATTTTAATCTCACTGCATACTCATGAAATAGTTTTTGTTTAGAAAGCAACAGTACTAAATAAACACGTTTATTGAATTCAATATACTTTCGCTGTAGTAAAAGATACATCTGAAACACCTACGTCTACTTTGAATACGGTAAAATATTTCACCAAGAAACTTCAAATAATCCTCAATATTTAAATTATAAAATAGTCAAAAAGTAAAATACATCATAAAAGGATACTAGTAAACCATAAATATTGTGGTGAAAACTAGATATTCCTGAGAAAAGTATGGGACATCTTGGGTGTGTCGCATATTGGATGCAATAGTATACAAAGTAATCATATCATGTTTATACCATGTATATAAACAATATTATTTGCATTTGTGATTCGTCAAAGAAATATTAGCTTGATGTATTATTCTGTAAACTCATAATCATATGTATATTAATTAAACTATTGCGTTTATCATTTTTCGCACCTGCATTAATTAAAAATAACCGCAAGCTGTTACATACTTGTGTGAAATTACCTTTGCACCTGAATACTTCAAAAATGCTACTATTTACTGCTACCAATTTTATCAATTGTTAATTGAAATTTACTGATGTAACTACATAGCTGACCAATAAAGCCGGTCTGTTATTCCCTATCGACAGTTAACCACATACCACAATTATACAATTCACTCCTGTTAATTGTATGTACGGAAAAAAAAATCCAAGTTTCACTCTGTCTGGTATATTAACTCTGTCAATTCAAAAATATTTCTTATAAGTAGTTTGGAGCTGTTATCAATTAAGTCAACATATATTCTAAACGCTATACGATTGTTTTAGATTTTTTTTAACACCGAATCTGAATTGTGCGCATAATATCCGGTTTCAAAATAATTTGTCAACAACAAAAATTCTTGAATCAGCCAATAATTTTTAATTTACATTTGCCAAATCATGAGAATATACTTGTGTATTCGTATTTGTTAAAAATTGTTTTTTCAATAGTTTGAAAAATTAGTATCAATACTTAAATAGTAAATGACAAAAAATATTTTAACTTTTTAGAGGATACGAAAAATTCAGGATAAAAATTTCAATTTTTTGGGTAACCGTGTTGAATAGAATAAAGCGGATAAGGTTCATGCCCTTAAGCAAAAAAATTTGATAACCTAACGAAACAGTGTCTGTCTATTTTAAAGGGTTTTTTGTATTCTTTTCCATACAAGTAGTATGTTAAACGTTAAAAAATTACTAAATGTTTTTCTGTATCTTTCAGATGAAGAAGAGGAAGAATTGACAAAAAAGGTACGCAAATCGCGGCAGGACACGGAATCAACCCCTGGAACTGTGGATACCACAGTGCTACGAAAGCGTTCGGGAGTGGACGCTGATTTAACCACGGGAGATCCATCGGTAGTGTACGATGATCTTTCCGTACCAACCACGGATACCCAAAGAAAAGTCAAAACCACCCCTACCCCAGAAACACAAATTACACAGAAACAAAAACAAGTTGAACTAGACAGATCTAAAGTTGACGGCAAGGAACCGGACAGTCTTGGATACCGACCTGAGGTGGCGCAGTCGTCGGCCCACTTGATAAGTAAATTGACAACAGATACTAACACTAATATAATAAGAAACTCTTATCGTTATTTTTATCAAAATATTCAAACTCAAAAAAAAGTTTGAATATTCTCAGACACTTACACGTTGACGTCATTTTGGAGCGTGCTGATTGGCTCCGCATTTCTTATTGGTTTTGTATGTATTGTAAAATCGCCTTGCTTTCTTTCTCAGTTCTCATTTTCCCAACTCTTCAACCCAATTTCTCCCCACCCATTTGGAAACTCATCAATTGTTCTTAACAATAAGAATTTGAAACTAGTATCGATTATGATAAGACAACCGGAATACCCTAAATCCATTATCGCTCACTATCGTATATTGCAATTTACGTATTGCCTATTGTCAATACAATGTTCTTAATTATTCTTGTCTGGCTATGGTTTGCGGTTGGTTATTACAATCGCTTTGTTGTTCTTGAGATTTTTTTTTGGTTTGATTTATTAACCCTAGTAAGATAACCTTACCTTACCTTTTCTTTTCATTTCCGCAATCATTTAAAGAACTTAAAAAAATTTCACACATGAAGACAAGTGAAAGAAATAATTCTACTTGATGGTTTTATTTCATCAAATTTTCCCCAATCATATGCTCCAAGCTGGTATCCAGTTAGTAAAAGTCTATTCATAAATTGCTCCTCTTGTCTATAAATTGTGCTTTCAATTTACAAATTATATACAAAAATGTTAAAATTCAGGGAGAAACAGAGCACATGTACTCTGCAACTAAATGTTAACTATGAAACAGTGGATTTTGTTTATAAAGCTACAAACGTACTCTTTATTTCTCAGTATTATATTAATTTTGACCTGTTTCATAGGTGTTTTTATCATTACCAAACTGTTTTGTGGTTAGAGATGATAGATAGCAACATGTCATTACGTGTGATGTCGCTTTTGTGCCACTCATTATGTGTTACTTTTGACATTTGTTTTGTGCTTTCGTTAAAGCCAAGTGAGTACTAAGCTACTCTGTTCACATTATCATCATCCTCACTTTGTAGGGCTTTCAACTTCGTAGTTACTTAGTTACAAAACACATACCGTATGGTAGGTAGCGAAGAAGAATTTTTCGGAGGGAGTGAGAAGAAAAAATTCTTCTTCGCTACCTAACATACTGTAGCTATGGAAGTTAATATGCCGTAGTTAAACTACGTAGGCTTCGCATTAATAAATTTTTATTTATTTTTAATATTTTGCTCTTAACTGAAGTCTAGCTTTTTTCACTAGATTTTTTGCACAAGCTGGATTATTGGGTGGAGAATCATACATTGTTATTGAGTAAAATATGAAAATTAGCTTCGTGTTATTGACTGTTATTTAAGTTAATCTTGAACACTCATTAGTAGTCAAACATTTATCAGATCCTAAATGACACCATGATTTATTTTGTTATTCGAGAAAAACAAGATTGATGTTTTTAGAATTTTTGTCATCCACCTATTAGTTTAAACCAAGTGTGTTGGAAAAAATACGGGATAACTTATGTGACGAAAAATACTGCTCAAAATTCTACAAAACCGTTAAAATGTTTTATTTCGGTGTGACGCTTATGATGCTTTACAAAATAATGTCAATCGACTAAATATTGCAAGGTCCGAGAAAATTTGAAATATAACCTGGATATTCGAAAGTGCTAAATGATGCTTTTGGTGCGTTCTGGCGTTCTTGTTCGCTATCACAAAATGAAATTAAGTTAGAGTAAAATAAGATATTTCAGAATTGGAAGAAGTTTTATCAGATTTATTGATTAAAAAATTATTGCTTTTACCGTTTACTGTACCAAATTTGATCACTTGCAGACACTTAAACCGTTTTCAAAATTTTAAAATTTATCTCATTATTTAAATTTATTATTTTTCCTCCTTCCTTTCCCCCATTACTACTACTTTCCGATATAATTACTATTTCCACTTAGCCAATATCATAAGTAGGCTCACCCTCATTTTTTGGCTGAAATTATGGTGGATATTAGCAACCATTAGTAAATATTTTAAAATAAAATATCCAAATTCTAAATCGCGTCGCTTTGAGTATGGTGCAGGAGTTCGTAAAGTTGATACCGAATCCAGAGGCATAACTATAAAAAGGATCAACAATCTTGGTTTGAGTCTGCGATAGCTTCTAACTAACTGTGTTTTGAAGATTGTACATCTTCAGTTTCTTGAAACTGCTTTAAAAAAATAGAAAATTGATTTAAAAATTTTGTTAAAATTCAAAACTTTACAAACTGAATTTTCAAGTTTCGTTAGATAAGTCGACATAGATAGGCACATGAACATTTTTTTGAATAAAGAAAAGCATCTAGACAAATCATTTTACTGATTCCATTAACATATTCGCAGGAGGTGTAGAACAACTCAACTAGAATATACATGAGGTTGTCAATCATATTTTTTCCTTGTCTGATTGCAAGCAAGAGAAACCATGCATACGATTGGAATTCCTGTTTTGAATAATATAACTTAGATTTCAAACTATAAAAAGGTCTCAAAACAAATCTATGATGGATTTATTCAAATGCAATTCTTTCGTAATATTAAAAACATAAGTAACAACGCTACTATTTTCAGAATAGACTGCTAATTTAGCGGTCAATGTGATATAACATGGTGTTTTGTTGCGAACAGCTTAGGTGAAGGGGGTTGTGCAATCATTGTATCTATCCGTCTATCTGTACCTACATATCTTTGCTTCGGTTCAACATGTGGCACTTCTAGAATTCGGTATTCTTCAAATATGTATCGATGATCCCTTGCGCATATGCAAAATTCTTAGTATTATCAATACAAATAACGAAATCTAATCATATTGACCCTATTTTTCTCCAACCCAGTATTGTTGCTCATCTGCTTAAATCTATCTTGAATACATTTATTATAGATTTCTGATAATTATATTTGTGCTCATGTTATCTTAAGTGTATTTTCTATATTTCTACCCAAGGTATTAGTTTTTTACTTCATTTGATAAGCCAATATTTGTTTTCCCTTCACCTGACTTCTCGATGCTACAGAGCGCTCAATAAATACCTCGCCAAAGAAAGCAAAAATTTAATAGCAATAGTGCCAAAGAGTATTAGCAATAGTGGCAAAAATTTGTAGCAATAGTGAAGAAGCATTTTTTGTGGCGGGTTTTTTGTTGAGCGCTCTGTATCCTAAGTATATTTTCCTACGGTTTCAACCGAACTTCGTGTTGATGTTATGCTTGAAAAAACTGATACCTTTTTCTCCCCCAATGGATTTTTCTATGTTAGTACAAGCATATTCTGCAATGGTTCTCACAAAATTGTGGAATTATGCTATGACTAGAGACGTCTAGTTGATTTGGTGATGTTATTCTAAGTACACTTTCCTATGGCCCAAACAAACTACGAGTTTATGCTAAAGGTAAAGAAACTTGCTTATCCTATTATTGTCCCACTACAGAAACTTATACCTGATATCTTCATTATAATTTGGTTTTCCATGTTAGTCATAGCGTAAAATATACTGCTCAAATAACAAACTGATCTATTATCTTTTAATAGCTAGTCATTCAATTATTCCCTTCCAGTTACTCTCCCATCTCTACTCATTCAACCGCTTCAACATCTGTCCTTCTGCGATATCTAGTCATCAGTCATCTTCTGTATGTATCTTAAAAAGAGCCACTCTAGCGAGTAGGCAGTACTTAAGGCTGCGTCATCTCAATATAGAGACTAGACCGACGCTACTCAACCATTAGGTATATTGTAGACACTCCCGGATAAGTATCCTGTCATACTCCAATTTATTCTACCTTTTTCAACCACGAATCACACTATACGTATCTCCGTTTCTACATTTCTACTCATCTTCCAATCACTACACATCCACAGATACCATGTCATCTTCCCATTTCTACTTTCTTTAGCCATTCTTAAGTTTAAAATGTATTAGAATCAGCAAAATTATTTTGCCCCAACCTGGAGTAAAATTGTATGTTGATGAATTGAAGTCTGTCGAAATCATTTATATTATTATGTACAAAAAAAAATTCATATAAAAATTTCGACTTTTCCAACATTACCCTAAAGTCGCGTGGATAAGACAAGTTTTATCAAAGGTTGTTTGGAGGAATAATTTGGAGGCGTCTTATACTCGAGGGCGTCTAATGTTAAGTTTATTTTATCGCTAAAGAAAACAACTATAAATTTATTCTAAATCTTGCCAATCGCTGTCCCAACCATCAAAAACATCGCTAAGGAGTTCACATGATTCCTCTTCATCATCAGATATTTGAAGGTGGCTCGAAGTTACAGTCTCCTCATGGTCCATTTTCAGTAGAATTTAAAAACAACACTATATCTTACAATCACGGTTAGCCATTTAGCTGGATGAAAACATTTGTCCGGCTGACTAGCTTAACTGGTCGGTCTGGACGATCTGGACGATTTTTATCTAAACGCCATAAATACATGCGCAGAGGTGGATTGTCTCAATTCCCCAAATTAATTGTAGATTTTCGTAATCCTTTCTTTACCTCCTTACTTATAAATTCAAATTTAACTAGGTTATAAATTTTCGTTTGGGACATTCCCTAGAGGTCAAGGGTGATCAGGTCACGAGCGCAATTACACTCAAATACAATAAGCTTTAATATTTGGTTTAGGATTTAAAACTGTGGTATGACGTCACTACCTTGTATTATTAATCGGCTACAATGGATTATTAACCATGGTACGTACCACTATTAATAAATATTTTTTGTGGTTTAAATCCCGTTTAAGTTCAGATCACCATTAGGCCGATGGACCCGAACACCAATTTGAAACATTTTAAGCTCTATTGCCACCTTTGTAATTCGACCGCAGTGAAATGGGGCATTGTGCTATGAAAAGAAACTGATGTTACTATAATTTATTGAAGCCATACTCAATTATTTAATGAAAATTTTGTCGTCCAGATCGTCCACTGGACGCAATTTTTAATCGTCCAGATCGTCCGGACGACAACCAGATCGTCCAGATTGTCCGGTCAATTTCATCCGGTTGTTCCAACCCTGCTTACAATGAACGTTGCAGTAAAATTTGGGGCGTCTTATCTGCGGGATGCGTCTTATGATGCAAATAAATTTAAGCGGGAAAAATCGCGTCTTATGAACGAGGGCGTCATATCCATGAGGGCGTCTTATCCACGCAACTTTAGGGTAACTGCATTAACTTCAGAAAATGAGTTTCCACAAATTTAGTTTTACTAAAAAACTTTTCTTTATAGCTGGAGACAATGTTTTGAAAAAATAAGTCGCAAACTACGTGTGTTGATTGAGGTTTTTGAAAAATAGGTAAATTTTAGTTAATTATATAGATATAATCCTTTTAAATTGTTTTGCCGCTCTCTGGAGTAGGTTGATGGAACTACAAGTATGTTTTATCTGAATGCTTCTCGTTGTGTAATTTTTTATGAACTGATTTAGCTAACAAATATTCGGAAAATTTAGTTAACAATATTTGAAGATACAAAAAAAATTTTGAAAAAATATTTTTCCATGTTTTGAAAACCAGGTAAGTGAGAATTAACTATCTTCCCCACATAGTTAGTAGAATTATTTGCAAATATGAACCAATTTGTCTGTGTCTATCAATGACAGCGGTGTAAACCGTCTCAATTAGACATGTTTCACTGTCCATGCATAGAAACAAAAGTTTTTTATTTTCAAAATTAACAACGCTGAAAGTTTAAATTTCATAGTTTAAGAACCTGGTTTACCAATTTTGTTGCTAACTTTAAAAATAAAATAAAATAATTTTCCGCATAAAATTGCAAAGAATTACTAGGTCCAAACTATATTATCAATTTCTACACTTAAAATTTGAAACTATTTTTTTAGAACTGGGAATCGGCGTATGTTTAAGTGAATCGTACACAAACGGCTAGTCAACGAACTTATACCTGTGAATAACTGAGCTATGGTTTCGATCGCTAGAGACACTTTCCCTGAGTATGAATATAAATATTAGATAATTATCTAGATTAAACTTAACATGACCTTTTGGGGACGGTACAAAACTAGAGACATAAATAATGAGAGCTATAAATTTCCTACAGAAATATCCAACTATATTTTTTAGTAAAATATTTAACCGCATCAGTCTCATAACATCTACCTTTAAATATGACTAAAATTTCACTATATATTAATTAGGTACCTCGACTCAAGAACAGACGACACCTTCGGAAAAGGAAATAAGTACCACCCTTGACCCTGACGGAGAGGTCCCACTCCGGATCTCACCAGTTACTTCGGGGTTCGGAATGTTGGGTTTTAGGGGGGAAGCACCTGAGACCACGAAAACACAGCCGCATAAGAAAAAAACTGGCGGTGACGACGAATCAAGTTCGGAGGAAGAAGATGAAATTGAGACGGTAACAAAACAAAAGAGGAGAATATCACGACTTCCAGGAATAACACGTAAGAATTTCTACTGCTTATGAGTAGATTCAAAAGAAAAGTTTCCATTTAAAAAATTTATCAGTAAAACATATGTGATAAAGGTTACGTAAGGTCGACCCGTATTGGAAAAGACTGCACTGGTAAGGTCGCGTAGTGAGAGAAATCAAAAGCCGGCATATGGGAACGCATTCGCTCAATTTTGGCAATCAGTCAACCCGACTTTAGCCAAATCGTCGGGAAAAAATTTTGAACTTGAAACGTTGACATAAAACTTAACTTCAATCGTACAAACAAAATAACTATAGTTAACTTACTGAGCAATGTCTTAACTTGATAAACATAAACATTTATGATAATATATTACCATGGAATGATTGAGTGAAGCTGGTAATGCCGAGAAGCACCTGCGCATAATGAAAATGTTATTACTAGAAATCAAATATAGAATGTAACTATTATCTATTTTATTATATATTATATTATAACTAAAAATGGCTATTATCAGATTCTTCTGATTCAAACATCAACCTCTTTCTATCACTGCAAGGCTGCATCACAAGTTTTTAAAACCCATAATTGTCCTCAACAGGTTGAAACTCTTCAGTTATTAATTCTGGCAACACACGGTTAAACGGATCTTTTAAATCATTTTCATCGATACCGAATATTGGTACCTGAAAGGAACTAAACTGAAACAGATTTTGGGGTAATAGACCTCCATTTTATTAACAGATAATAAAAGCTACTAGTTAAAGGTTTTTCAAGTCTTAGTGTATTCTACGGTGTGTTCAAATAAGAAAACGGAATTTTTGAAAAATGGTTTTGAGGAAAATAAGAAATTGATTGTATGTCACACTTTTTCACACATTATGAACTGCTCAAGTTATTGAAAACCGTTACTATGAAAGTTTAGTTAAATTTTCTTAGGTTAAAAAGTATAGGAAAAGCCTAATTTGTGAGAGATTTTAAAACTCTAGTCCCGGATTTTCGCCTTCTTATTTGAACACCCTGTAGAACCATCAATGACAGCCACCTCACCACATTGTACAGTGCGTTCGAATAAGAAGGCGAAACTTTTGAAGAATGATTTTGCGTAAAATAAAAAATTGACTATACGTCAAAATTTTATATACATTATGAACTGCTCAACTTTCTGAAAATCATTTCTACGAAAGTTTCGCTAACTTTTCTTAAGTTAAATAGTGCCGGGTTTTCGCCTTCTTATTCGAACACACTGTAGTTTGCTGTGGGACATCTTGTATTTTGGTTTCGACACTTCGAAGACTTTTTATTTAGAAGCGCAGATTCTTGTATTTTGAATCAGCATTTTTTATCAGAACTTGGCAAAAATTATCTTTTTATTGTTGGAAGTATTTCGTCTTGGAGATTAATTCCATAACTTTGATAAAATAAAAAAAACTTTTTGCACGTGTAGGCGATGGCAGGTATGACGTAAGCAGATTTCAATTACTGAACCGTAAACGGCTTAACGATTTGATTTGGTTAATCATGCAAATTACCTGTGCAATTAGACATCTGTCCCATTCTATTCTTTCTCCTGGGTAAAGTTTTGGACGATGAGCTTTGGCACCTGTTCTTAGAAACCCTTAGAACCGATCGGATGCTCACCTAGCACAATTTTTCAACGGTCTAACTATTCTTGTCAATTTATGCACTTTACGGCGATCAAAACTCTTCGCTAAACTTGCGAAACTCATTTTCAATTAATTAACAAAATTAGTTTTGAAAAAAATTTTAGTTTAAAAAGTAATAGGAAGTTGAACTACTGAAAAAAATATTTGTATGAAATGTTCAATTAAAGAGTCTGGCATTTCACCGCCTCAACAATTGGAAAGGAAATTCCGAGAAGTGTCCAAAACAAACTACAATGTGGTGAGGTGACTGGCATTTATGACTCTAGAGTATGTTTAATATTTGTGATAATTTCATTCCATATTTGATTTTTAATAATAACATGTTCATTATGTATGCGTTTTTGAGCTCCACCAACGTCACTCAACTATTTAACTATAACTTATTATCATGAATGTTTTTGTTTACCAAATTTCGAAATTGCTCAATTAAATATAGTTATTTTGTTCTTAATAAAAAAAAAACGCAGCATTAGTTCAATATTTCATAATTTATATTTCTAATGATTTGGCTAATGTCAGGTGAACTGAGCGTCAGCTGAGCGGTGAAGCTCCCATATGCCGCTTTTGGTTTCTACTACTACGCGAGCTCATCGGTTTCTCACAAACCGGTCGACTTCAATTTTATTTTTCTGGATTTTGAATAAACTCCTTGAATCAGTAGAACTTTTGTCAAACTATACAAAATTCAGCACTGACAGAAAAAATAACTTCCCTTCTAGTTTAAACTACGCAGGAAAATATCTATTTTTGTTTTCAAATATTATCATCAATGTGGTATTTTTTCGTAGTTGTAAATTGTTGGCTTGAAATTTATTATGTGGAATGTTTTCATATGGAATCAGAGAATTAATTCACTGTGCAGTATACACTCTTTGATCCACTGTCGTAGCATCAAAATTTTACAATTTTAATTTAATGTCTAATGTTTTTACTTGAAATTTCTCATGTATGATTTAATCAAAAGATACTAATTTATTTTCCTTTTTTAATCTATTTTTAAACAATGCTAAATTATTGAATAAACTGAGTCTACGACAGTGCAACAAAAAGTTTCACTAACAGTATTAATTTATTTTAAGCATTTAATAGAAATCTCAACGACTTATATTTTTTCACATGACTCATGAGCCGGTGAGTGATTCGAAAAAAGAAATCCAGAGTAAAAACATAAAATTAACTCATTATTTCAGGAATTTGAATCATGTAAAGTAAATTCAGGTATGAGTCACTTTATACTAAAAGTGACATTATATTGAGTTTAGGTGAATGAGTTGTTGAGAACTCTAATATTAACTTTATAAGTTTTATATTACCTAATAATATGTAATATAAACATTATGTTTGTTTTTATAGTAGGAACACCTTCCACGGATTCGGATTCAGGTAAACAAATTACTCATAATTAAAATTTCCCTCATAAAATAGACAGACTGTGTATATTTTTCATTTTTAAATACAATGACCACACCTATTATTTTTCCTCAACCATAGAACTTTAAAGAGTTGATACGGCTTTTGTATGTCCGTCTGTGTGATCGCAAAAAATTGATGAGTTTCTAAAAAAAATTTCCATTAGTTTTAAATTCATGTGTATACAGTGGAGTCTGACTGTAGTGAAATTTCGTTTAACTGAAATAAATTTTTGAATCCACTGAGATCAGAGATAACACTTTTAATGTGAAATAGTTTGGTTATAGTGAAATTCTGTTAATGTGACACATTCAGTTGTTTGTGCTATATAGACTGTAAATAGACGCAACTGTATTATATAACATTTTTCTGTAACAACAAACTATTAGATTTTATTTATAAAAAAATGTTTTTTGATTACCACCAAATTGGTGATACATTCCAAATACTACTGCTAACTTCCGTCAATGATTGATTTCGTTGAATTTTATTACCTATTATTATTCATTTACTGTAATAAAACAAATAATTAACCAAATTTGTGTTAAATTTGTATTAGTACAGTAGTCGACGGATATAAAACAAAAATTTTGGGTTTTATAATTAATATGGTCTTATAACGAATTATTCTCACATGTTAAATTCGTTCAAAACCACATCTAGGAAATTGGGTGTTATAACCAATATGATCTTATAACGGATGGTTTTATATCCCTTGACTACTGTAATTACAAAATTTCTAAACAAATTTTTATTTCAAACAGATACTAATCCTAAACACAAATTTTTTTAATTTTTTATCTAAATTTTACTACTTCGATTCATGTTCAGTAAGTCAACATCTACATTTTGAGTATAATGGCTACTATATAGTTCAATCCCAAATGCAAAATTATAATTTCTATTCAGTCTTCCTAATGGATTTTTCAATTTCAGTAAAAATAAAAGTGTTAGTATTAAGAAACAGTTCAAGCTTGGAGAAAAATTTGGCAGCATTTTCTCCACACCAATGTCAATAATATTACTACAACTTTTGTTGTCCTTGAAGATTCTTAAATTATTTCGTTGAATTTCCTACTTAGTTTGAAAACTTATGAATTTGTCTGGTCTCAGACCCTGAACTTGAAAAATTTAGTGTTTCCGTTTTGATCTGAATTTGTTTATTTGTTTTATTATTACCGCTCCTTGACTCTCGTGTCGATAGGAATCATGATAAAAGTCTTAAGTATTACATAGTGTAAACAGTTAGTAATGTTCAGTGGGCCAATCCATTTTTTCGATGATACGCTAACCATAAAACTTTAGTCTGATAAGTTTTCATATATAACTATAGCTTTTTTTTTTAGTTTTATTAACTGAAACAGAACTGAATGACAAAGAACGCCTTGTATTATGTAGAATGTAAAGGGTAGACTGCTTCTATTTTAAATATTTAACTACTATTATGCACCTGATTTATATTAATTAGCTAAATTAACACTAAAAAAGTGTCAAAAATTAATCAACAATCAAACATTTCTTCACAGTAATAAGCACAGTCTTGGGTAGTTACGGTTTTGGTCAATGTAGTATAGTAATGCATTAGAGTTTGCAGTTAAAATTTGATGGATCTTTTTAAACAATATTTAAGTCCACACTCCAAACCAGTCACTTGAGGTTGAATGACTTAATTAAATTACCGTTTATGATTTATTTTATGGACAATCTCTTCTGCGTAACTTCGAAAAATGTATCAAAACTGTAAATTTTGAATTTAAAATTTTTAGTTAGATTTCATGTTTTTAGTTTTCATGTTACGTAATTAGTTTCCAAAATTTTGCCCAAAAGACGCCAATGAAAGGTATCAAGATTGTTTAAAATGGTATTAGAAAGTCATCAACGGGACAAAAAGTTTTCTTCAATTTTTTTGCATATGAAAAACTTTTAAAATGTTTTCAAATTTGTGAACAATGCATAAAATTTTTGTATAAAATTAAAATTATTAAAAATGTTTATACCCAAGTGATTCTTGTTGCAAAGCTGAAGTTTAGACAAAGCTGAAGGTTGTAGACAACAAAGTAAATTCGCCTGTTGCTGTCAAATATTTCGATGACCGCTCAACCTAATGATCATCGAAATTCTTGATCTGACTGTATTCCTTTCATTTCGGCATTAACGGCGTAGGAGAACTATTATTCAGTATTTGTTAACTGTCAATACGCAAAGCAATAAATGTACAAATGTAATAATAATACTGTACATAATAATTGTATGTTAGATTTTGTATTTGAAAAATAATTAAATTGTTAATGCTTTTTTTAAATTCAAGTAAACTGCAAAAATAGGTTAGCACCTAAGTTTTAGGTTATAATATCGTAAAAATAATGCTAAAGGTTATAAAATAATTTTTTTTTATCGGTTTCATTTTTAATAAAATTGATGTATGCTAAATCCCAAAGTCGTAAGTTTACTTTTTCGTTAACATCTTTTTTATTCATGTATTCTCTACTTGTGTCTACAATAGTGACACTTATTATATAATAGTATTCTTTATTATGTAACAATCTTATATAATAAAATTGTCTAGAATAGCCACAACAATGTTATAAATTACACCAATGACTCAAGTCACTATAAGATTAAAAATGCTCTTAAATTAAAAGCCAGAATAACTATTTTTATTATTTTTAAAATAAACTAACTAGTAAAATTTGTTAAATCTCTATCTTGATTTTAACTCATTATAAAAAAAGGCGTACAAATTTTGACATTTTTGAGACTATTGTTTAGGAAACATTTAAGTCGACGTGAGTCATTTATTATAATCATTTTATGGTCACTAAACCCATAAGTTACATGACCATATCTAGCATTTTCATTTCGAAAAGTGACACAAAAGTTGCACAAGTATTGTCTAGTAACTTAGTAGTTTCCTTGTACTACTTCAACATTTCACAAAGTACAACAAACTTAAAAAAAAATTNTTAATGAAAAAAATTTTTTCATTTTCAACATTTCTTTGCAGATTATATCTTAACAAAAATTTTCATATTTGTTAAAAAAAATGATACTTTATTTTTTTCAAAATATACTTTCAAAAGAATGAGTCCACACGTGTATGAAGTCGTACGTAGTATCCAATGAACAATACCGTCATGACTCATAAGGTAATAGAACATACAAAAATAAATACTTGAAGAGTCAAAGCAGGATTTGGACCAGTGTCAAAATTCCTTATGTTATTTTCTCTTCTTCACTAGTTTTTAATTTTTGCAACAACGACGCAATTACAAGAGTGAAATAACTTAAAGAGAGAAAAAACTCAAGCATATGCCTTAGGTGCATCAAAAGAAAGAAGTAATTTTAGCAAGGCGGTTATGCAGTCGGATGAGAAGATGAGGTAATTCACCAACTGGATTTGGACGTAGGCGTCTTCAACTATGGCCATGAGCCCATCCCACCTAGTAACCAAAAAGTGACACCAACTACCATGTCTTCACATATGATTCACAAAATTCCCTTCAATCCAACTAATCTTTCTACTTTCTTCTAGTACTTTGACTTTTCTGAAAAAAAAAATTCTTTTTTTGAGTGGGATCCAGTCTGACATGTTTCTATTATAAATTAAAAATAGGACGCTACTTTACAAGTTCTCGTCATTTGCCAATTCTCTGCCGACAAGAGAAGAGTATTCGAGAAGTGAGAAGTATCCCTTACAATCTCAAAAAGTATTTGATAATTAAAATTTTTTAAATTTAATTCAATTCATATTAACTCAATTTCTGAATAGGTAGTATACAAATTTTTTGTATATTTGAATAAAAATGGAAAAAGAAATTCAAGAACAGCGAACAAGCTTTTCCAGTACAACAAAGAAAACTGTGAAAGTTGTCCAACACAGTAGTAGCGAAAGTATTGAAAGTTCTCATGGAGAATTTCGTGAAGGTTCACCATCTTCTCTTACTTCCAATAGATCCGAAACAACACAAAAACGCCAAATTCAACAAGTTTTTAATACATTGGGAGAACTCCAACTTCAACCATTGATGAATCTAGGCTCATCATTTACTGGAAAAGATTCAGATTTTGAAGACGTTAGCACACAAATTTGCTGTGTGGAGCAAGATAACAAATTTGAGGTATGATAACGTAGATATAGTCTTAGGTATTAAGGTTGATGCTATTAGGTAGTTAGTGGTTAGTATTTCTCTTCAAAATTTATAAAGTAAATTTGAATTTTTATATAGTGACATGAGTAGCAGTTTTCATATAAATAATAATCAGAAAACTATAAGTTTTAATTGCAAAAATTTTTTAACAATTTGTAGTAAATTATGGCTATGATTTATTTGTAGGAAAGGTCTACATCTCGTCTAAATTTGATAATAATTGCATTCTTATTGAAATGAATGAATTATAATTTCCTTAAATTTATACCATCTGCAAACATTTATACATTTGAAAATTATTGAAAATTTTTAAAACACCTAATAACCACCTACTTAACTATTAACTATGTCCGCGTGATAGCGATAGTGACTTAACTTTTTTTATAAACACTAAAAGTTTATGATACAATTTAGAATTTTTTTAACGAAAATTGTCAAGTTTGAGACTTACTTGTATTAATTTTATAAAAAATCTAGACTGTATTGAATTTTAGGATGCGATGACGATAAGTAACATAAAAATTAATCATAACATATGTTAGCACTAATGAATAGTCCCAGAAAAATAGTGACAACGAATAATATGCACAAGAAAGATTAGTCACACTGAAGAATAAGCACAACTAACAATAGTCACAAAATTAGTCATAGAGAATTTAATTGATATGACCTCAGACACTATTTGCAACCTGGACAGTATACAATACTTTGATTTGTTGACTGCTTCGTACTCCCGCGACGGCAAATTCATACATAAACCTACTTATTTCAGATTTTTTTCACTCACGAAACCGGACCAGGGAAACAATGCATGTAGTCACTGCTGAATAAACAATTTTTAAACTGTGAACTAACAATTTTTAAACTAAGTATTCTTCGGTGTGACTATTCCTCTTTGTGACGTGACTATACTTTTTTTGTGAGGATTCTTCGATGTAACTATTTTTCGCGGTAGCTACATTTCTTTGACTATTTTTCCGTCATCATTTATCAGTGACTATTCATAATTTTGACTAAGTTTCGTGTGATAAATCAACATTACAAACATTTTTTGATAACCGAAAATACTTCCGATTTTTTTTGTTTTTTTTTTCTCATAAAAGAGACTTAAGTGTACAATTTTTATGATGTTATATATAGTACTATATACATAAATCAAGTTTCTTCCATGTTCCCCTGTCACATAATAAGAAACTGCGAAAAGTAAATTAATTGAACTCATTAAGGGATAAATTAAGTAAAAAATACAGTTTAAAAATCTCAAATAAAATTTTTTTTGTTTCAAGTTTCTACTGCTTTAATTTAGTTCATCTCAAGTTTTTCAGACACAAACCCTCTTGTATTTATTTTATTTACTTTTATTTTCACTTAAGCTGTAATGTTGTAAATTATTTTTTATATGCAATGATATAGAAATATTTAGATTTACGAAAAATATACAACTTCCACCTAACTCTCTAATAAGACTTCAAATATCATAATATGATTATTTTCACAAATAATTATTTAATGAACATAGGGTGCTCCCTAAGTTAAAAAAAGAATGCGGAATCAAAGAAAATTAGGTCATGTTGATACATAATAGATTATGTCGAAATGGCATCCAAGAAGTTAGCAAATACCATGCAGAATGATAATAAATACGCATACTTGGGTTGGTAGCATAGCCTGATTTTTTGACCCGTTGTAATATCGGCCCAAAGTACTAAATGAAATTAACCGCTTATGTAATATGTACGAAATTTATGTAAAAAAATGTAGGTNATATCGGCCCAAAGTACTAAATGAAATTAACCGCTTATGTAATATGTACGAAATTTATGTAAAAAAATGTAGGTGGTTTACACCCGGCCCCAGCACGTTCAAAAATTTCAAATTTGATGCTATAATTTATTAGTGTTCAGTGAAAATATTTTATGTAATTGTATTTTGTACTATTCATAGATGAAATTGGATGTTCAAGAGTATAGTCCACAGGATATACAAGTCAAANATATCGGCCCAAAGTACTAAATGAAATTAACCGCTTATGTAATATGTACGAAATTTATGTAAAAAAATGTAGGTAGTTTACACCCGGCCCCAGCACGTTCAAAAATTTCAAATTTGATGCTATAATTTATTAGTGTTCAGTGAAAATATTTTATATAATTGTATTTTGTACTATTCATAGATGAAATTGGATGTTCAAGAGTATAGTCCACAGGATATACAAGTCAAANATAATTGTATTTTGTACTATTCATAGATGAAATTGGATGTTCAAGAGTATAGTCCACAGGATATACAAGTCAAAGTTTTAGATGACATGGTGGTAGTTACAGGCAACCAAGAAATCAAAATCAACGAAAACAATTTCCGTTCCCGCTCCTTCAGTAAAAAATTCAGTATTCCCCATGGAGTAAAACCAGAAAATATCAAATGTAGTTTGAGCAAAGATGGACTCTTAAAAATTTCTGCTCCAGTTGAGGCGAACGCCTTGAGTCAACTCCGACAGACTCAAACATCACAGATGTCAAATGTAACACAAACTCAGGAACAGCAAGTTATAAAATCTGAAAATAAATCCGACACTGTCACTTCAATTTCTTCAAACGTAACTAGCACCAAGAGCCAAGAGAATACTGAAAACCAATTAGAAACATCCGCATGTCATGGATATCAAGTTTGCCTCATCACTCCACAAAAAGTTGGCCCAAGCCAAGTTCCTCCAGAGTTAGGAACTATTATCGACGCAAAAACTTTTACGGTATGTTCTCAACACTCTACTACCCACTGATTTCAAATTTGAGTCTCTAAATTAATCAATTNAAAAACTTTTACGGTATGTTCTCAACACTCTACTACCCACTGATTTCAAATTTGAGTCTCTAAATTAATCAATTCTACCAAAATTTTCATCAATTTTGTTCTAAATTTGTCAATTTTTTTTTTACTTTTTATTAGATTCGTACTGAAATAAAAAATTTTGTCGCTGAAGAAATTAAAGTAAAAGTGANAAAAACTTTTACGGTATGTTCTCAACACTCTACTACCCACTGATTTCAAATTTGAGTCTCTAAATTAATCAATTTTACCAAAATTTTCATCAATTTTGTTCTAAATTTGTCAATTTTTTTTTACTTTTTATTAGATTCGTACTGAAATAAAAAATTTTGTCGCTGAAGAAATTAAAGTAAAAGTGACAAAATCTCTGGTCAGCATTGAAGGAATTCACGAAAGTGAGTCGATAATCAGTGTTGGAGGAGTGGGTTCAAAATCACACTCGGCTTCCCGCTCGTTTTATAAAGAATTCACTCTTATCCCTGGACTTAAATTGAAGGGAACTGACTGTACATTGACAGAAGATGGCATTTTGACAATAACAATTCCAATGTGGCCACAAATTGATCAGTCAGTTACGTGTACGAGACAGGAACAGAAGACGCAAGTCACTAAGATACAGGCGCATGAGCAGAAAGTAGTAAAATCAGACAGTCTATGCTCCAACACAAGTACTACCACACAGGATACAAATGAAAATTTCTTACTTACGCCAACAATGGATGATGATGATGTGAGCCCAACGGATGCACAAGATGTCTCCAAAGACATTTGTCACGTCAACGATGGGGATACGTTTGAAGTGAGAACATTGTTTTAAACTTATTGTTGTAATAATACAAAATTTAAAATACTTAATACAATTGTTAAAAACATTGTTGCAGATGAAACTAGACGTATCAGAATATAAACGAGAGGAGATCCAAATTAAAATATCTCGTACTACGGTGACAATTCGTGGGAAACAAGAGACAACAAATACGCACAAATCTTTCCTAAAAAAATTTACAATTCCGGAAGGGGTCAAGCCAGAAGCTGTTGTTGCCAATGTCAGTCCAAATGGCGTTTTAACAATCAGCGCACCTATTGACAAATCTACTACAAATGTGACAAAGGAACATGTTCAAACTGTCACAGACACATGTGTCCAACAGCAAAAACAGACTCAGCAGCGAAAAACAGTCATTCAAAAGGAGCAAGTTGAAAATGAAGTAGTTGAACAAGAGCATAAAGTGGTAAAAAAAGACAGTGCCATCAAGCAGGAGCAGATTGCTGAGGAAAAACAGTCAGTGCCAAAACCACAGCCAAAAGTATCACAAACTCAACCTGAGACGGTATCAACCTCACCGCAACCTGAACCAACTGAGGAGATCATCATCCACAAGCAATTACCGGAGGTTCATCAACCACTTCCAAAAACACCTGAAAATAAAAAACAACCTGAGCCATGTCAAAGACAACCAGAGGAAGATGAAGCTTTACAAAGACAAGCAGGAGAAGACTGTAACAGACGCATCCCAAATGAACCTCCAAGACCANACAGACAAGTAGGAGAAGACTGTAACAGACGCATCCCAAATGAACCTCCAAGGCCAAACAAAACTGCACCTCAACCTACACTAACTGATGGTGTGACAGTCCAAAATCAAAAACACCAGGGGCAGCAACCTGATGAGCTTAGTAAACAACCTCAGGTACAAAAGCAGCCTACGCCAAAAGACGAAGAAGGTGTGGAGAATCTTCAAATTAAAGAATTGTCCAAACCAGAGCCAAAAGTTGTCAAACCGGATTCAAAAGATGAACCTAACGAAGTTTCTCAGGTCAATGACGGGAAAATTTTCAAGGTAAGAAAACAAATTTCTTAATTCAAGTAGCAGACACCTAATCCTAACATCTACACTAACCTTACACTCCCTACTGTTAGGTTCCTACCTTAGATTGCTTAATAATATCTTCGATTTTTCGAATTAATTTAAAATTTAGGTTTGTATCTTCTTTGTTAGGTTACCGTCAACGTTTCAGAGTATAAGATAGAAGAGCTTACTGTCAAAATAATTAAGAGAATGATCATCATCCAAGGAAGTCATGAAGATGAATTTTCAAGTCGATCTTTCAACAAAAAAATTCCAATTCCTGTAGGTGTGGAACCAAAGGCAGTTACTGGTGGGTTTGCACCAAATGGGGTTTTGGTGATAACTTCTCCAGTCAATGCGCGTCCTTCAACAGAGAGTGAAGAAGTGACTGAGTCAACAGTTACTGAAGAAAAAGAAGTGTCTGCAAAGAAGTTGACAACTCAAAGAGTTCAACAAGTAACTCAAGAACATAAAAAAGTGACTCAAGAAGAGCAAAAAGAGACATCTATCGAAGAAATTCAAGACTCAGATGAGGACTTTGTGATAATTCCTGAAGCAGCTCCTGGTGACATTTCTGAACCAACTTCACCTGCATCGGACGACGACGATGTCCCCAAGGAAGTAGTCAATGTCAATGATGGTAAAACGTTCAAAGTAAGAAAACGATTTTTCAAATTTTGCCAGACAAATGGTCTAGCTAAGATTTGGTAATGTAATTTTTTCCGCCAAGCATATCTAAAAACCTAACTAATGCAATGTTCCTTCGGTCAAGATTATAAGGCATTATTTTTAATTAAGCATCTCAAAATTAATATATGGTGTCTATAGGTTGTCTTCAATGTTACAAAATACAAGCGGGAAGAAATTCAAGTCAAAGTTTCAAAAACTACTATCACTATTGAAGGGAATCATGTAACGAAATTCTCCAGTCGATCATTTTTCAAAGAAATTCCTATTCCACAAGGAATCAAACCAGAAACAATAACAAGTAACTTCAGTCCCGATGGACTACTCACAATCACTGCACCTGTGCAGACATCACCATCAACAGTTGCACCTGATTCACAGAAACCGAAACATACGCAACATGAGAAAGAAACTACTGTCACTACTGAAAAAACAAAACAAACAACTCAGAAAAAACAACAAATTACTGAACAACATGAGGAAATTCAACAATCCGAGGAAGAATTTGTGATTGTCGACATCAAGGATGACAAGAAGGAGAAAAAAGTTGTCAAATCTACTCCTGATGAAGATACAAAACAAATTTCACAAGTTGTAGATGACAAAACGTTCAAAGTGAGTAAAAATATCATTTTATTATATGCATGTGCAAATATCGAGATTTTATACTACAAATTTATACTTTAGGTTACAATTGATGTTTCGGAATATAAGCGGGAAGAAATAGAGATTAAAGTTACACGAACGACGATTAGGATTGTTGGAAAACAAGTGACCAAGTACTCAACCAGATCATTCTTCAAAGAAGTACCAATACCAGAGGGTGTTGACCCGAAATCCATCACTAGCAATGTCAATTCTCAAGGAATCCTTACAATTACAGCTACAGTTACAGAAACTCAACATGAGACGACAAAAGTTACTCAACAGAAGCAAACACAACATGAACAAGTCATTCAGAAAGAGCAAGTGACTCAACAACAGGTCACACAACAGAAAAATGTTACACAAAACCAGCAAAAGGTTACACAGACACAGGAAAAAGTGACTCAGCAACAACAACAGGTCACTCAACAACAGAAACAAGTGACGCAACAACAAAAGACTGTTCAACAAGGTCAAACCAGTACTACGCAGAAGACACAACTTGTAAAATCAAGCTCAGATGAAATTGTCATCAATTCAATAATTGATTTAAATGCACCGGAAGAATCAATTAGGTCATCTGGTAATGCCCAAGTGATGAAGCAAACGGATGACCCTATCTTCAAGGTAAATTTTCATGTCGCGATATACCATACAATATTTCTGTAGTTTTCCAAAAATTTTATTGTCTAAACTCTGTTCATTTTCAGATGGTGTACGATGTTACAGGATACAAACCAGACGAAATTACAATCAAAATTACTAAATTTTTGGTGACTGTTGAAGGGAAACAGGTGACTGAGTTTTCCAGTCGTTCGTTTTTCAAAAAGTTTGAAATCCCATATGATGTGGACCCTGCTGAGATTCGTAGCACTCTTAGTTCCAAGGGAGTTCTCACACTCGCAGCCCCACGAGATAAATCTCGTCCAATGAACTGAAAGTAACGTCTCATCAGCTAACTAATTGGAAATTAATTAAAATTATTTGAGAAAATTGATGAGTTATTCATTATTATTGTATCAAGTCATTGACTAATAAATGATAAAATTAAGAAACTTGTGTTAAACGTCAGAGATGTAAATATTAAACTAAACATGAATGGAATAAACCATATGGTGACAGCGCATTAATGGGGTAGAAGCTTGCACTATTCAAAAATTAGTTTGAGATAAGTAAGTAAACTTGGCGTGGATTAATAATTTTGTTTGTAAGTGCACTCCGGATTCAAAATTACCCTCCTTCGTAACAAAATTCTGGTCTTATTAGCTGTAGTCCTATAACGAATATGAAACAAGGTTTGTCTTATAAAAAGTATACAACGAGATACCATATTTTTTATTTTCCTACGATTTTGGGAGATATAATAATAAGACTGTAAAATAAAGTGTACTTGAATTGAAAGCCTCGCTTTTATATTCATTTAAGGAAATTTTAGGTAATTGTGAATGGGTTATAATTGTAAAAAGTTTTTAAAAAAGAGCGTTAGTTTTTAAACTTTTCAGCCAGTTTCTATATGAAAATCTAAACAATGGTCCAGTCTGTTGATGGTTACAATTTTTTTTTTAATTCTTTGATTAATTTTAAAAACTAAAATAAATAANTAATTCATTGATTAATTTTAAAAACTAAAATAAATAGATAAAATTCCCTAGCAGTCCGAAATCAGGATTGCAAAGTTGCACAGCATGACCTTAAGTAAGTTCTGAGATACTGTAAGTTTCTATTCTTTTGTCAATCGACAGACGTGAAGTACTAAAGTGGCTTTGCAATTAATTTAATTAATTTTCAAATTAATTAATCTAATTTTACACTTACCACACAAGTTATAAAGTGTGTGGTAATTTTGAGATTTTAAGTAATAATTTTGAGCTGTCGAAGATGAAGCAGAAGTAAATCATTAAAAGGCCACTTACGCAAAATGATGAAATTACATCAATGACAGATGCCTTAGATGTTAGAAATGGAGTGTAGAGTAGTCATGCTCTTTGTATTTTCAACATTTCACTGTCAACTCTTACCCTAAAATACAAAGGATGGAAAGATAAGCCCTGTTCCTCTTTGCTAGCTGAATTCGGCCGGAAATGCAGATTTTTAGAAGCTCAAGTGCAAGAGTTTAAAAGTTTTCTAAAAACCATGAACAAATTAGTGTTTGGTTTATCAAGAAACGAAGTTCTCGATGTCGTTCAAAAATATATGAAGTCCTGGAGCATCCAGAATATTTTCAAATATGATCGTCCCGGCTATTGGTGATTTAGAAGCTTCTGTGCAAGAAATGGACTAAGTTTGTAGAAACCGAAACTATTAGAAAGCCCAAGTCCACGAGAATCCAGTGGCCCATTCATCATTAACGATTTTTTCCATAAACTTGTAAACCTTGACTTTATCAAATCCACAGCAAATGTACTGCAAATTTGATCTGTATCAGATTGGAAATCAGATTATCAGAGTGGAAAACACCAAGTCCATATCTATATGGGCTCGGTGTTTTCCATTACAGATCTGTGATAGAGAACCCTAAGTTAGCCATCGCAGTCAGTTACACCTGTCACACTTGAATAACCGCTAGTCAGGACAGTAACTCCAATTCCTTCAACCATACGACAAAGAAAGAGACGAATTCCTGTTGGAAATAAGCACATTTGAAATAAGAATATTTGAAAATATTTTCAACCCATGGAACCTAAAAAAGCGAAGCGTTCAAACAAAAATTAAGGCATAACTTCTGAAGTCTCTGAAAGCATCACAGCAAACCAAACCTTAGTCTAAAGAAAAACTCGTTTGGGATTTCACTTGTGTGGACACTTTCGCTCAATCATACATCTCATACACCAAAGAAGACCCTGGAGCTGCCGCTATCATTGCCGAAACTAGGAAGATGAAAAAATACAACTTTCTGCTTGAAAATGAATTCAGTTTTGTTCATATAGCTGTCGAATCAAGTGGAGTTTGGGGACCCAAAGGTCTGAACCTGATAAAAAAAATAGGCAATTACATTCAAATCGCTTCGGGAGAACCTCGTTCTACTTCGTTTTTGTTTCAGCGAATACGCCTAGCTATTCAACGAAGAACCGCCACTTCAATTTTGGGCACACTTCCAAAAGGCAAGCAGTTGGAAGAAATCTTCCTCTTTAATTTCAATAGACCCACCTCAGTTCTTTTTAATTAAATTACCAAAATGTAATGTTATCAAAATATCTCGTTAAAAAAATTTTTTTTTCATTATTAACGTCATTAAATTGTCCTATATTGCCTCGTCAATAAAATGTTAAATAGAAATTAATATTAATTGATTTTATATTACTGTTGACAAATACACCACCATGTTTTCAAAATTAGCACATTTCGGCCGGAATTAGTGAAAACTAGTTTCGTAAATACAAATAAATGGCTACATGCGTTTGAACAGAGCAGTTATTTGAATAAAAATGAGAAAATGGTAGCTCATCCTACTTTGAATCCAAATGGTAAAATTATTTTATTCCCTTTATTTCAATCAACAATTATTCCATCAAATTTTAAATTCATATTCGAAAGAGTTAAACAAAATTCAGGATGATTATATGTCCCTACTTCAAAACAATTAAATTCTAAAAAGGTCTTTCTAGAATATATGATAAGAAAAGTGAGGTGGATGCGAGGTGTACTTTATGCTCACCATAAAGTATCAACTTAACACATTTAATTAGAATACTGAGTCTTTTAACGAGTAAATAAACCCAATTATCACGAGATGACCGTATGTGACCTTATTACAGTCTAATTGTCCGTTGGTTTTGTAACGAATTTCTCAATGCTAAATGAGTTCACACAAACCGAACTAGAAGACTTGCCACAAATCAAAAATAAGAGATATTAATTTTTCTAATTTGTGTGATGCATCGGTACTTGAGTAGAACAAAAGGAATATTTTTCTTGAATTTAATACCGCCGCATCAATATCGAGTTACCGTAAGTAAATGATCAAGTCTACAAAATTGACAAATCGGCAAACACGACAATATGACGGAGCATATGAACCAAAGTAACTAAACCATTGACTTAAGTATTCAGTGTTGTCACATCCTACAAACTTATCCAAACATGTTTTAACCTTAAAGATCATAAGCCTCCTTCCTGTACCTCCACCTCCACTGCTATAAATTTTAGAATGGTGAGTCGAAAGAGCCGAATTTTTAGAGAGAAATTAAAAATAAAAGCGAAGAAAGCTTGGAATAGTTTTACACGGGTTTCATTTTATTGATGAAATCCGCAATTCCAAATTTAATTATTTTACTTATTTGACCTTTCTTTAGTTAAATCAACTCAAACAAGCATCCACAAAGCTACATTGGAAAAATTTTATAGGATTCTGTGCTCGCTACCAGCAGAGGCGTTTGTCCCCGCATTCTTGAGGTCATCGAATGTGCCATATTGCCTCTGGCTTTCTAAACATTCCTGGCAAGTACATCGTACCAATTTTCAATGGGGTTAAAGACCGGCTCACACGTTAGCCTAGTGATAGGCGGGATACTATGTACACGAAGAAAGGTCTTCGTTGAGCATGAGGTGTTGTATCTTGCGCTATCTTGCATGAAAATGTCATTTCCTTAACCCAAAGAATTTAAAATGGGAAATAAGCATCGAGGCAAGTACCATAGATGCTCAATTGAATTATCTTTTGTAGTTTCGAAGTGCAGTGAAGACTTCCAAGTTAGCTAAAGGCATCCCTAATTCGGAAGTGTCTTCCCCAGACATGACGCTATGAAAACATTAGCCAATCCTTTCTCAAATCGTGAGACTATAACGAAAAGCTAACGGGACTATCTTTATTTCAATAATTCTCATCGCTCCAGATAATAATTTTCCATGTATCACATTGAGAAATTTTCTCCTTTACCCAAGTGAGCCTTCTCCCCCAATTTGTTATTCTCAAGGAGGTTCTGCAGACATTTTCTTAAAATCTTGCTATAATTTGTGCAAAATAATTAATTTTTTGCTAATTTGTTGTAAAACTAACCATTCGACTCTTGGAGAAAGTTTCGTTTTGCACCCTTTGGGATACGATTTGTTTTTGTATTTTTCAAATATTTTTGGATTTACCATTCAATCTTGCAATATTCTTCCCTATTTAATAGAATGCCCATTTTTGGTCAAAACATTTATCTCACCATTTCCAACTTCCGATTTCTGATTCTAGTTCATACTGTACAACTGAACTCATGTATTCAATAACAAAGCCAGCAACAGCTATTTAACGAGTTACGTGTCATAGATATTTTTAAATCTAGTCCCAAGATCCAAAAAATAAAAAAATTAAATTTATTAAAAATTAAATTTTCAAACATAATCTGGAATGCTTGTTGCAGAGGGTTTCATAATTAGGTATGAACGATTTTATTTTCAGTAAATCATAAATTTTGACTCTTTGATTCTAGCAATTTAAATTTTTTACTTCTTAATATTATTTCACAAGAGATATTAGTTTGGATTAAGAGTTTGGTGTGACGGTTTTTCTAATACTTTTCATTTTATTTTATTACCAGGAAAACAAACCGCAAAAAGACTACTGACAAGCGAACATCTTGCCGCAGTAAAAATATTCGAAGTTTTGTGAAGTTCCACATGCAAGACCAGTTTCTGGATATCATATTTTAGTAATATGAAACTTCACTATTAACTTAAGCCCACTCGGAATATATAGTTTTACATAATATTAATACCAATACTATCAATAAAATAATTCTTTTAAATTAATCTCTTGTACAAAATCAATTAGAATAGAATTTAAACTTTTTAAAATTTTCAAGACTTAAATTGTTGAAAAAAGTGCTTTTTGAATTCCAAAATGCTTTCCTTTAAATAAAATTCAAGTAAAAAAAAATTCTTTTCAATTTTGACGACTAATAAGCTTATGTGCATAATTGTAAATAGAATGACACTAGTGTAATATTAGAAAACATATTCTAGAATTAGCATGCAATATTTCAGATTATTAAAAAAAATACCACGCGGAATGTAGTATACGAACCCAAGACCCCATTGTAGTATTCCAACCATTATTCCACTCAACCACTCACAACTGCTGGATGACCGAGTAGAAATTTGACTCTATTATTTCTAGACCATTTATCAAACTATTTTTTCTTTATTTCCTACCCTCCCCCTCCCCAAGAGGGGGGTTCTTGGAAATTCTAATCATTCCTATTCTGTTTTTTTGTATACACACAAAATACTCACACACGTTTAATTACGAAAATTGGAGTACGCTACATGCCGACCTCTCTTTAGACAATAGGATTAGAATTAGTTTACAATAAAAACTGAATTTTGTTACTTGTTTTACTAAAGGATTAAGGGCTTGAAGAACGAATCTTGATTACACTCTTGAGTTCTAAAGATTGGAACAGTTAAAAACTAAATCGAGATTCATAATCAAAATTATGGGGATTGAAACTTTTTATTTTTTATATCTGTAAAACCACTATTAGATATGTAACAACAGTGTATATAAATGTCAACACGGTGGTTGAATTAATATCATAGAACTTTCCACTCCTAAATTGTATGACTGGTGACATGTTAATAACAAGCTTGCTTAGCTCTAGCGACTGTATTTCTCTAATTTTAGTATGATGTAAAATTATCATTCTTTCCTTTATTGCATATAACCAAACCTCCTTAAAGTTTGCAGAACACTCACGTACGTCTGCCATCGAAATGAGGAACTGAGCTGGGACACCGATGAGGAAAAACGGAGACAATGCTAATGCTAAAACAATAAAAAAATTCAATGACGAATAATTTCGAATAAGTGCATTTAGCAGAGTAACCAAGTTAACAAAGCAAAACAATTGGGACCAGAATATAATTGAAGAGAAAGTTGCATTATACATCTTACATAAGTCATGAAGTTCATCGTACATTCTGATCACATATTTCAGTTCAGCATTGAATTCCGTCAATTCCGTCGATTTTGGATATTGGAAATACAATATCTTCAACAAATGAGCGACAGATCTTGGAAATATAATCACAACNCAGAGCTGGGACACCGATGAGGAAAAACGGAGACAATGCTAATGCTAAAACAATAAAAAAATTCAATGACGAATAATTTCGAATAAGTGCATTTAGCATAGTAATCAAGTTAACAAAGCAAAAAAATTGGGACCAGAATATAATTGAAGAGAAAGTTGCATTATACACCTTACATAAGTCATGAAGTTCATCGTACATTCTGATCACATATTTCAGTTCAGCATTGAATTCCGTCAATTCCNCCTTACATAAGTCATGAAGTTCATCGTACATTCTGATCACATATTTCAGTTCAGCATTGAATTCCGTCAATTCCGTCGATTTTGGATATTGGAAATACAATATCTTCAACAAATGAGCGACAGATCTTGGAAATATAATCACAACCAGCATGAATTCTCCATAACTAAACCCCATTCTATACACGTAAAAAAAGTTCTCAATGCTGACTGCAAGATCCAACCATTCAATTTCTCCAGTGAAACCAAATAAGAAAGCAAAATAAGAGCCTAAATTTCTAGTATACATCATTAAGAACGGTAGTAAAATAATTGAAACGAAATTAAATGCAAGCATTCCACACAATTCTTTGCATGTCATAATCGAATAAGTTGAGATCATTTTCCACTGAGACTCCTCTGCATCTCTGAGTTTAATATATTTCAAATCTGCAAAAATAAAAATTTTAAACATA